>JASEVX010000010.1:8594993-8723049 GCA_031761405.1 Serripes groenlandicus
TCATGCATTTCCTGGTTTTCTCACACCAGTACTCCACACAACAATCTTCCCAAGCAACTGGCTGCTTTTTCACATAGACTTAGTCCATTGGCGGAAGGGGAATGACGCATGTCGCATTGACTTTTGTCAATCCTCGGAAAGAAAGTTGGCCAAGCCGGGATTCGAACTCACAACCCCTGGATTGACAGCCTCGAGTCGTTACCGACTGAGCTTCTCTATTTAAAGTGAAAACCCTATATTTATTATTAATCATATCCATAAAATTGATATGCAAGGCGATGTAGTATTATTTAACTTGACGTTGTAAACTTTACGCTCACATTCACTATTCAAAAATGGATGTTTATAACAGAATGTCATCTAATACTTTTAGTATGATATTATTCTACAGTCTGTGAAACGTGTAAGGTATGGTAGCTATAGTAGTTCATTGAAATTTTAAATATGTTAAAATGTGTTTATATAATAGCTCGATTAGAGATATTGATACATATTTATTATACATACATATATACCCTCTTAGTTTAAAACATGGGTTTTGTCAAATTATACACATTGTTTTAACTTTTCAAATGATTACCCCTTTGCATTTTCTTTTCTTTGAATCAACACTGCTGTTAGAACTATTCGCATACATTTTTAATATGTATGTATTAAGAGGTACGGTTACCATTTTGTGTCTATCTAGAACGTTAATATGTAAAACATCGAGAGTACATAATTATTCTACACTAATTTGGTATATGTTTTTATATATAGATCTTTAAAAACACAATGAGTAAGGGGTCTACTTAGTATTAGTGTAAGACGGTGTTCAACCCGAATACTAGGAACTGCTCATGATCGTCATGAAGGCAAGGTAGAGATACAGTTGCACCGTCTAGTGAGAGGTCCTGACCTCTACCATCACTAGACCGGGTGTACAAGTCAGCTCTGTATGTCCTACGTGCGCCATCTTAAAACTCGTTTCCGACGCTACCCCCGGTAACAAATCAAAAACACCAACACATTATGATAAATAGGAATTTCTTAGTCTAGAACGCGATTATTACATACCCCCTAGGTATACAAGTTATCAATATGTGTTTTATGGGATATGTGGTGCTTTACTATCTAAAAGGCTGCCCTGGGTCTGGAGGCGTCGTTAGACCAACTCAAAAACCTATTGATCTAATAGATCCAATAAAAAATAAAAACGGACTTTTGAGCGCTTTGATGCAAAATAACTTTAAACGTTGATAACTCGAGAACGGCTACGCCTAGACATATATACCATGTTAAGCTAGAATAACAATTAAAAATTAAAAGTTCACTTCCGGTGCCACTACCGATTAAATCAATTCAAAATTAAAAGTCCGTTAGATTCGCAAATCTTAAAATAGAGTTTTTTCAAGCATTCCTTGTCCGATTTGAGTCCCGTTTGATTTGTTTCTAAATATTTTTCAATTGGGTATTACCCAATATATTTGTGTAATACTCTAACCTGTTAGTGTTATGAGTTATTGAGTTATGAGTATTGGGTATTACCCAATATATTTGGGTAATACTCTAACCTGTAATTCAAAAAGTTGAAAATTCCATTGAGATCTGGCATTACGAACTGGAAGTGATATCGAAAAATGAATGTCACCATTGAATTTTCCGAACCATGATTTGTTCTTGAAAAAAAAATCATAACCCTTGGTGACCTAATTCAAAAAGTTAAAATTCCATCGAGATCTGACATTACGAACCGGAAGTGATATCGAAAAATGAATGTCACCATTGAATTTTCCGAACCATGATTTGTATTTGAAAAAAAAGAAGAAAAAAAAAAAATCATAACCCTTGGTGACCTAATTCAAAAAGTTAAAATTCCATTGAGATCTGACATTACGAACCGGAAGTGATATCGAAAAATGAATGTCACCATTGAATTTTCCGAACCATGATTTGTTCTTGAAAAAAAAAAATCATAACCCTTGGTGACCTAATTCAAAAAGTTAAAATTCCATTGAGATCTGACATTACGAACCGGAAGTGATATCGAAAAATGAATGTCACCATTGAATTTTCCGAACCATGATTTGTTCTTGGAAAAAAAAAATCATAACCCTTGGTGACCTAATTCAAAAAGTTAAAATTCCATTGAGATCTGACATTACGAACCGGAAGTGATATCGAAAAATGAATGTCACCATTGAATTTTCCGAACCATGATTTGTTCTTGAAAAAAAAAATCATAACCCTTGGTGACCTAATTCAAAAAGTTAAAATTCCATTGAGATCTGACATTACGAACCGGAAGTGATATCGAAAAATGAATGACACCATTGAATTTTCCGAACCATGATTTGTCCTTGAAAAAAAAAATCATAACCCTTGGTGACCTAATTCAAAAATTCTAATTATTAGAGTATTGGGTAATACTCTAACCTGTAAGTGTTACTCACAGTAACTCGGTCCTTGCCCTAGCCAAGAGCTCCAGGACATTGAACTTTACTCCTTGACTCATTCTAATACCAATGGTGAAGACGGGAGTTCTCTAGCACCAATAGCGCCAATGCTCATTGTTGGTCCTTATTGAGCCAATTGCTCCGGGACATTTAACATTACTTTTTGACACCAATGGTGAAGACGGGAGTTCTTTAGCACCTACTCGTGTGTTTCCTGACTTTCTCAAACTAGTTATCTTCCTAAGTATGTGGCTGCTTTTCCGCATAGATTGTTAACATATTGTTGTAAGTTAAATGACGCATGTCGCATTGACTCGGGTTGACACCGATTACAACAATTGTTTAGCTCCGTTCCTCTATGCAGTTGTTTCCTAGCATTATATATTATTCACCTACGCGTGTGTTTCCTGACTTTCTCACACTAGTTATCTTCCTAAGCATGTGGCTGCTTTTCCGCATAGATTGTTAACATATTGTTGGAAGTTAAATGACGCATGTCGCATTGACTCGGTTTGACGCCGAACGCAGCAATTGTTTAGCTCCGATAATGTAAAGGGTTGTTCCTATAACTTAACCGAAAAAAGAGCGTACTGGTCAATGTTTATGTTTCAAACAATAGAAGAAATGAGCCCATTTCCGCTCCCTAATCCCTTAAAAGGGTCAGATCATATTAAAAAACACATGTTAGTCTATTCTTCTTTAAGATTTATTCAATCAAGGTTGTGTTGCATTACTAAATATAAATGGAATTCTGTACCATGCTTTCGAGAGCTAGCGGGAACTTTGTTTCAATGTATATATACATGCTAGATATTGTGTGTTTTTTGATACACACTGGTCACGGAAAAAGGACGTTCGGTGAGTTATTACTTGTTTCTTTGCTTTACGCCACTTTCCACACAAATAGTTCCGTTATATCACTTCGTTTCTTGGGTAAATTACTATTGTTCTATCCTGAGACAAGCTAAAGTCATTGGTATATAGATTGAACCATTAACCTTGTACACTCGAAGAGGACGCTCTTACCTATACAAATGACAATTTATTTTCATTATATAGATTGGTTGATTGGGGTTTAACGCCCTTTTTAACAATTTCTCAGTCATATCACGGCTGTCAGCTCACCTACACATGAACCATTAACCTTGTACACTCGAAGAGGACGCTCTTACCTATACAAATGACAATTTATTTTCATTATATAGATTGGTTGATTGGGGTTTAACGCCCTTTTTAACAATTTCTCAGTCATATCACGGCGGTCAGCTCACCTACTCATGTGTTTCCTGGTTTTCTCACACCAGTAATCCACGCAAAAATCTTCCTTAGCAACTGGCTGCTTTTCCCTCCATACACTGAACCCATTGATGAAAGATAAATGACGCATGACGCATTGACCTTTGTCAAACGCATGACAGCCCGCGTCTCTACTGTCTGAGCTATCGGGGCTTGGCTAATTATATAGATGTTTCCTATGTCATGTTATGCAATTTACTTCATCATAATAAGACTCTTATGTTTATGTTTTCGTTATTAGGTGGAGCTAAACTTCAAGTTACGTGCGGTAGCGAGACAGATGTCGTAATTCCTGCCCGGGCTGCTAATGCAAGTGCATTTGACATATGTGAAGTAATTGTGAACAGTAGTCCAAATAACCCAACAGCAATATTCACCTTGGTCCCTCTGACAGAGTCTAGGGCGTTCTTTCTAGCAATGAAGGTAAGCTGCTGTTTACTGGCGTTTTGCATTTGATTGATTGATTGATTGATTGATTGCGGCTTAACACTGTTTTTAACGACTTTTCAGTCATATAACGGTGGCAAATTCACAAACTCGGGAGTTTCCTGACTTTCACACACACCAGTTATACGCAAAAACAATCTTTCCAAGCATGTGGCTACTTTTCCGCATATATTGTTAACAGATTATTGGAAGCTTAATGACGCATTGACTTGGTTTAACGCAGAATTCAGAAATTGTTTAGCTCCGTTCACCTTTGTATGTGTTTCCTAGCTCGTTGGCTTAACAATGTTTTTAACAATTTTTTAGTCATATCACGTTGGTAAATTCACCTAATCGTGTGTTTCCTGGCTTTTTCACACCAGTTACCTTTCGAAGCAACCGACTGTTGCAACAGTATATGTGTCCGTTATTACATCAGTACAAGTGTCCGTTATTGCTACAGTACAAGTGTCCGTAATTGCTATAGTACATGTGTGCGTTATTACTACAGTACATGTGCCAATTATAACTACAGTACATGTGTCCGTTATAACTACAGTACATGTGTCCGTTATAACAACAGTACATGTGGCCGTTGTAACTTCAGTACATGTGTTCGTTATTACTACAGTACAATCGTCCGTTATAACTGCAGTACAAGTGACCATTATAACTACAGTATAAGTGTCCGTTAATATTACAGTACATGTATCCGTTATTACTACAGTACATGTGTCCGTTATAGCTACAGTACATATGTCCGTTATAACTACAGTACATGTCGCCGTTATAACTACAGTACAAGTTACCGTTATTACTACAGTACATGTGTCCGTTATAACTACAGTACATTTGTCCTTTATAACTACAGTACAAGTTATTGTTATTATTACAGTATATTTGTCCGTTATAACTACAGTGCAAGTTACCGTTATTACTACAGTACATGTGTCCGTTATAACTACAGTACAAGCGACTGTTATAACTGCAGTACAAGTGACCGTTATAAATACAGAACAAGTGTCCGTTATTACTACCGTACATGTGTCCGTTATAACTACAGTACAAGCGACTGTTATAACTGCAGTACAAGTGACCGTTATAACTACAGTACAAATGTCCGTTATTACTACAGTACATGTGGCCGTTATTACTACAGTGTATGCTTAACGTGACTCAGATCTCACAACATGTGATCGCTATTACTACAGTACCTGTGATCATTATATAACATTTAATTAATCATGTTAAACATGTCATTTCAGGTTCTCGGACACATACATAATCAGATAGGACAGAGAATGGTATCCTTCGAAATAGTAGATATACTTATAACTACTAGAAGGCTACCATATAATAGTTATGGTGCTACAAAGGACAAACACACGATATATATAAGTCTGAACGGTGTTAGTGAAATACAATTTGTATCTACACTTGTTGACGCCGCGTGGGAGCGCGGCGTCAGTATGGGATAGGTTTTAATTTTGTACCATGGGGTGACGTAATCGAAAAGGGAGAAACCAATGTTATTATTGTTAAAAAAACCTCTGTTGTTTGATTGAAAAAAACAACCTTTATGAATCAATAAATTGTATTAACTGATTTAAGAAACAACAAGATACAAAATACGTTTGTCTTCTACCGTTATTACAAAACTTTATACACATTTAATTTGTATTTAATAACTTTTCCCCAACTGTCTAGGCTACGCTGTTTTTGATTGTTTGGTTTACGGCCCGGACCCAATTCATCAAAGCTCAGAGAAAAAGTTCACTTTTCCCAAACTTTCTAGGCTACGCGTTTTTAATTGTTTAGTTTACGGGCCCAAAATTCGCCGGATGTTTTTGCCTATTTATAAAAGTGTGTGAAGTTGGCAGAGCATTAGACGTTAGACATTAGACATTCAAAAAAAATATTCGAATGTCTAATTAGACGTTAGACATTCGATTAGACATTCGCTAATTTTGATTATCGAATGTCTAATTAAACATTAGACATTCAATTAGACATTCAGAAAAATCGCAAATGTTAAATATCGAATGTCTAATTCGACATTAGACATTCAATTAGACATTCAATTAGACATTCGCAAATTACAAGATCTATAACCCAAATTCGTCGGAGGTCATTGTACATTCAAAAAACGAAGGTCAGTTAGACATTAGACATTCGATTATACATTCGCGAATTACGATATTTATTTTCCAAATTCGTCTTAGGTCAACGTACAATCAAAAAACGAATGTCTAATTGGTCAGTTAGACATTAGACATTCGATTAGACATTCGCAAATTAAGAGATTTAGGTACCAAATTCGTCGGAGGTCATTGTACGTGCAACAAACGAATGTCTAATTGGTCAGTTAGACATTAGACATTCGATCAGACATTCGCAAATTACTATACTAAGGTTCGAAATTCGTCAGAGATCATTGTACATTCAAAAAACGAATGTCTAATTGGTCAGTTAGACATTAGACATTCGATTAGACATTCGCAAATTACAAGATCTATAACCCAAATTCGTCGGAGGTCATTGTACATTAAAAAAACGAATGTATAATTGGTCAGTTAGACATTAGACATTCGATTAGACATTCGCAAATTAAGAGATTTAGGTACCAAATTCCTCGAAGGTCATTCTACATTCAAAAAACGAATGTCTAATTGGTCAGTTAGACATTAGACATTCGATTAGACATTCGCAAATTAAGAGATTTAGGTACCAAATTCGTCGGAGGTCATTGTACGTGCAAAAAACGAATGTCTAATTGGTCAGTTATACATTAGACATTCGATTAGACATTCGCAAATTACTATACTTAGGTTCGAAATTCGTCAGAGATCATTGTACATTAAAAAAACGAATGTCTAATTGGTCAGTTAGACATTAGACATTCGATTAGACATTCGCAAATTACAAGATCTATAACCCAA
Organism: Serripes groenlandicus; assembly: GCA_031761405.1. Taxonomy (NCBI): domain Eukaryota; kingdom Metazoa; phylum Mollusca; class Bivalvia; order Cardiida; family Cardiidae; genus Serripes; species Serripes groenlandicus. The sequence goes on from JASEVX010000010.1 coordinate 8,602,090, forward strand.
ATTCGTCGGAGGTCATTGTACATTAAAAAAACGAATGTCTAATTGGTCAGTTAGACATTAGACATTCGCAAATTACGAGATTTAAGTACGAAATTCGTCGGAGGTCATTGTACATCCAAAAAACGAATGTCTAATTGGTCAGTTAGACATTAGACATTCGATTAGACATTCGCAAATTAAGAGATTTATGTACCAAATTCGTCAGAGATCAATGTACATTAAAAAAACGAATGTCTAATTGATCAGTTAGACATTAGACATTCGATTAGACATTCGCAAATTAAGAGGTTTAGGTACGAAATTTGTCTGAGGTCATTGTACACGCAAAAAACGAATGTCTTATTGGTCAAATAACTTGAACATATTGATAACTCGAACATATCGATATCTCGAACATACCGATGACTCGAACACATCGATATCTCGAATACATTGATAAAACGAATGTTTTTAACTTGAACATTTATTGACAAATCGAACATATCGATATCTCGAAACTTTCGATATCTCGAACTTTCCAATATCTCGAACTTTCGATATCTCGAACTTTCCGATATCTCGATTTTTTTTTTTTTTTTTTTTTTTTTTTTTTTTTTTTTTTCTTCTCGATATCTCGAACTTTCCAATAACTTTTCGATATCTTTAATTTGTTTTTTCTCGATATCTCGAACTTTATCGGAAAGTTCGAGATATCGACAAGTACGAAATATCGACAAGTTCGAGATACCGAAAATTTCGAGATATCGGAAAGTTCGAGATATCGAAAAAAATATGAAAAAAAAATGGTAAGTTCGAGATATCGGAAAGTTCGAGATATCGAAAAAAAATATAATTTTCTTTTTCGAAAAGTTCGAGATATCGGAAAGTTCGAGATATCGGGAAAAAAAAAAAAAAAAAAAAAAAAAGATATCAATATGTTCGAACATTTCGATTTCTCGACTATTTTTTTTGATATTTTTTATTTTTCTCGTTATCTCAGAAATTTGCGATATCTTGATTTTTTTTTTTTTTTTTTTTTTTTTTTCTCGAACATTTCGAGATATCGATTTGAAACCGTGTATTGGTGAAAAATTAAGAAACTTCATGTTGTATGGTAACCTTTTATTATAGGCTATGGTAGACAGGTGAGCAATATAGGCACATCTTGGCCTTTTTGGTTATGATAAAGGGACATTTGGCCTTCTTGTTCGAAATATTTACATCCTGTCTGTTTTCACACGTTATTTAAATGTACTGAACTACATCTGCTTCCTTTAAGTCATGCTTCAAAATCATGCGCGGCGTCCTTTGATGCTCTGCATCAAAATTCGTCTTGTACATGAATTAGCACACGTTTTAACCTTTTCTGTAGGCCATAATTCCATCTGGTTGAAAACGTGCGGATATTTAATGGGGCTAATAAATAAAATCAACACATTTAGGGATATGGAGGGTTTTCAACTGTGTGCATCGACGGCAGGGGTTAATGTACTGCCTCTTTCGGATGTCACAGATGTATTTTAACATGTAAACTGAAACTACAAATCAAGTTTCACCTCACTATGTTCAGACGTATAAGTATCGTGAAAGTTAATTGTTATTTGTTTCAAATAGTTTATTAAAAATAGTTATAATTTTATTTCATTGTTATTGTTGTATATTAATTACTGATAAAAGTACATACGTTTTGCTGCCATTTTGATAAGGTTTACTCCAACACTGTTGATGTTCCTTGATGGGATTGAACTGTCTTGTTGAACGTACTGCAAGCTTTTATACGTACCGTCCTAAGATACCCACATAATTAACCGGACACTGTAACTTCTCTAATGTGAAATTAATTTTGTCATTTGAATAGGCTTTTGTTAGCATATCCGCTCCTAAAATAAACATACACTGAGAACTATGATATGTTTAATCATGATTCATGTTGACAGTTCAAAAGATCATTGTTGGCATATCCGCTCCTAAAATAAACATACGCTGAGAACTATGGTATGTTTAATCAAGATTAATTTTGACTGTTCAAAGGATCATTGTTCACGTTTCCGGCCCCATATCAACAAACGCAGACAGTGGGTCGTCTTTAAAGCGATTTAATTGGTAACATGTCATTGGGGTATTTTTTACATTTCCGGCCTTAAATCAACAGACGAAGCCAATTTAAATAGGCTATTGTTCGCACACCTGATTACATTTCCGGCCTTAAATCAACAGACGAAGCCAATTTAAATAGGCTATTGTTCGCACACCTGATGCGTTTCTGATGAAATACCCCTTGGTGATTGTGAAATATCGTGACTAAAAATAGATCTGGTGTCAAGACATTGACATCTGGCATTTGAACTCTGGACGTTATAGAGGTAAGACGTTAGATTTATTGCTTTGCCATACATGTTTGACTGCGTGCTTCGGCTCGACTATACAACATACAAAAGGGATATATCGTGTTGTATGGATGTCTCGTGTCAGGTTCCCCGAAACAATGTAGCAAAGGTTAGGCCGAATTTCTCCGCCATTATTTTCGAGGGTTCCAACAACATACCCGCTAGAATCTATTGGTAGAAGGCTAGAGACAAATCGTTGGTGGTCTCGCCTGAAGGGTGCTGCTGAACACTTGCTCCATTGTTAAAGCTTTCTAAAAATAGATTTGTTGTTCAAAATATAGACCTATGGTGTCATTTAAAAGATGGCCACCACGCATGCACAGCCGTTATTTATAAAAGTCAACAAAATGGCGCCCTCTCTTGTGTCAATCCTTATATGCAAATGAGATACTATAAATAGTAACTAGGTCAGGTAAGTAGGTCAGACGTGTTTACACCCAAAGTAGGGTTCATACTACTCATACATTCAATTAATATACTGGCCTTTGTCTTTTGTTTTTAATTTGTAAAACTCACACATGTATATAGAGTATTAAAGGGATGTTTTAAAAGTCATTACCTTAAATTAATGAACTTAGTAAGGACAAAGAGAAATCATGATATGTGGTCACGCTGGCAGGTCTAAATATTCTCCTTGTCCGAAATTTCTAAGCACCCCTACAGGAAGCCGCCTCCGCCTCCTGTCGGCTTTTAATAACCAGTGTTCGGAGATACCGCATATATATATTGACTCAGAGTAAATGACATTACTGAGATAATAGGCACCAGACATTAGGTCAGTAGCGTTCCATGAACAAAGAATTAATTCAAGCATCTGAATAGGAATGTTTATAACGAAATTTTCCAAAGTCATCTACAAAATATATTTTAAATTTACCCTTTAAAAGACCCCCTAATACATTATAAAGTCAAGTAGGCTTTCGAGTGAACACACCCTTTAATTGAACAACCCTGGTGTCACTGGTTTGGTTACCCAGAGAGCATGACTAAGTGATATAACTGAAAATAATGTTTATATTGGCGTTTAACAAAATAAAAATAAATGACAAAAAGAAAAACCTTAAAAATCGTATTTCTTGTTGTACCCTGAACCATGCATAAAATATTTTTATGTTTTAACATAAAACGTCATTTATGCCTCGTCCAGGGAAGATGGGTTCGAAGGTAGCGCAATTAAGTATTCGGCCCAAAGACAGATGGACTTGTATGTCATGAATAAAACACATAAGACAGAGGTTGACTGAAAATGGGCATTTATTTAATGCCATAAAAATCTTAAACGTGGTTACCGAAATAACCAAACGTATTACAGAAATAACCAAATGAAGTATGAATGTCTTATACATGACATATATGGGTGACATAACCGCCACAAGCGAATCGCCGCACTTATTAGGTTTGCTAATAACATATTTATTGTAAGGTATGAGACCATCACAAATATAGATTGTACGTGACTAAAATACGTGCATTTAAAAAAAATGCATCTATGAAATCGGATGCAGTTAGATATTTCTTGAAACCTTCTTTGATGTATTGACGAACAGTACAAAGGCAGATCAATCTGCTCAGATGATGGATGTACACTGGTTGGTTGATCACATGATTATGATAATATCTTATCTACGACTACGTTCTTAATTATACTCTATGCATTTGGTCGTTCGCGAAATTCGTAGCTTTCGGCAATTCGGAATAATTCCATTATCTGTATACAATACAATATGTTTATTCAGTAATTTAGGCCTCTGGCCCATTATACAAATTTACATTTACAAAATAAGTCCACATGAGTGACATCCCCTTAGAGAGGTTGAAGTAATAATATTTCTATCAAAAGGTCGATATGTTTTCAAAGTTGTTTGTTACAATTGTGTTGCACACAGGAAAGGGTTAATACATAAAATCTATTACACAGAATTTAATATTAACCGAATAGTATACTAAATTGTTTTCATATAGAGAGTTCATGCCAAGTATGCACAAGTTATACAATACATATAAGAATGATGTTTAATCCAATAATACAGGAATTGAAAACATGTATGGCTTAGCTTATAGTATTTTCCATATAATATAGATTTTGTGCACATCGGTCTGGGATCAGCCATTATTTCATTGAATAGTTCTTTTGTTGGATATGATGATTTCCATTTCGCTTAGAAGTATAAAGTCCTGAGATCAACATAAGCAGGACATACCATCAAGAAATGGAACTCATCCTCCACCACATGTATATTTCGTTTAATGCACAAATCACAAAAACGTAAGTTATAATCAATTTTTTTGATGTCTACCTTTTTCAATATTTAAACAATGGCTTGAGCATCTGAAATTTGATAATATACGACGATTATTAAACGACATATCAATTGATAAATATCTTTCCGTATTTAGTAGTGATTTAAAGTATTTATAATAATATGCTTTTGATGAATCACCTATTTTTTGTTGCAAGACTTGGAGAGAACAATCTATTAAACGTTGTCTAAATATCTTCAGAAATTGGGACGAATCTCCTACTCCATCAGATATCCACACAAACCCAAAACCATTTTCATGTAATAAATGTTTTATTTTAGTCGCCCATGTACTTCTGCCAACTTCATCGAGTCGTCTGAGCATATAATAACATTGCTTTGGGTATCTTGTATTTGACATTTCCGTCAGCTTAAGCCAGAATTTAATGCATTGTGACATATATGATACAGCAAGAGGATATCTACCACATTCACTTAAAGCAAAGAAATCGGCAGTATTCTGATTTAGACAACTAATGCGTTTACAGAAGTTGATATGTACTTTCTCAATAGTATGGCTATATTCATAATCCCATATATCTGACGTGAAACAGAGAATTGGTTTAACCATCGAATCAAATAATTTGAAAGTGAAACGAAAACGTTCGGTATACGTTGCATTTGATATGCAAATTTACATCTCTGTTTCGAAGTGATGGAGTTTATGGTTAGATATATAAGACAAGTGGACCCCTTCAGGGTCGAGTATACTTTTCGCTGAAGGGATATTCTGTGTCTTTAGCCTGCACGTTACATTGATGGCAGCGGTGGGATGAAGACAACTGCCATACTGGTGTTGCCTTACCCATGGGTTTCCCAGGCCATAACTCGGTACGAGTCTTCTCGGAGTGGGTAGTAGTGTAACGAAAACGTTCGGTATACGTTGCATTTGATATGCAAATTTACATCACTGTTTCGAAGTGATGGAGTTTAGGGTTAGATATATAAGACAAGTGGGCCCCTTCAGGGTCGAGTATACTTTTCGCTGAAGGGATATTCTGCGTCTTTAGCCCTGCACGTTACAAACGCATCTTGTGGACTAAAATAACCAAATTTTCTTTGTGATCTAAACATTCCAAAGCATGCTTTTTTTGCTGGTGCTGATTGATTATTTTTACTTTTTATCCAACATAAACGTGATGTAAAGTGTGAACCTAATTATTTATAACCGGAGACAGTTTTAATTTCTTTTCCGTTATAAAAAGCATTTCTCGTTTTGCTTTATAATACCACCATTTCGGAAAACCATTATTTAGTTTTGTCTAAATTTAGTTTCATTCCTACTGTTTGACAATATCTTTGGATAGTATTTAACTGTAAGCGAAATACAGTGTCGGATACACAAGAAACGTCGTCTGCAAACAAAAGGGCAAGAATCTCCTCAATGTTATTAGATACGAAAATACCCGTTTTGCATTCTTGTCTTAAATATTCGATAAGATCATTAATAAAAAGGATGAAAATAATCGGTTAGCTTCCATAGCCTTGCCGGGTACCTCTTTCACATGTTATAGGTTTTAATAAAGAATCTGATATTTTAACATTAAAACTAAGTTGTTGGTACATTGATTTAAAGATTTTCAGAAATTGTCCACTTATACCACGCCGTTGAAGAGAATCCCATAGTCTATCATGATTAACAAAGTCAAATGCTTTTTCAAAATCAATCAATAAGCAATAAAATCTACCCCGTTTTTTAGAAAGATACTTTTGAGTGAGTGATTGTAATATAAAAGTATTATCAATGATACTATATTGTTTTTTAAACCCTGCTTGTGCTTCATCCAATAGCTTTTTATCTTCAGCCCAAATCGAAAGTCTGTTACTAAGAACATTAATAAATATTTTACATAAATTATTGATAAGCGAAATACCTCTGTAGTTGTTAGGGTTATTAGATGGTCCTTTTTTTGTGTAAAGGATCCAGAACACTATTACTCCATGTACTAGGAAATTTACCTTTTTCAAATATTGCGTTGAATAACTGAGTTAAAAAGGGTAACATGCTATGAACAGTATGTTTATACATTTCAATGCAAATTCCATCAGGGCCTGCACAGCGGTTTGACTTGATACGTTTCAAGCTATTCGATATTTCGTCGCAATCATGAATAATATTTGACAATAAATTTTCGTTACACTCGGTGTCTTCCGTTTTGAACAACTGACTAAAATGTTCAAACCATTCCGTTATACTTATACAAACAGCTTTGTTTACTTGAGATGTAGATGGACAGATTAGGCTCCAAAATATTTTTGCATTCCTTCTCGATTCGATAAGTTTAGCCTTGTTTTCACGTTCAAAATGTAAACGGTGTTGTTTACATTTAGCTTTAAATTTATTCCGTGTAACTTTGAAATGTAAGAAATCATTACTATTTGTTATCCTAAATTGTTTTAAACTATGGTGCTTTAAATTTTTGAGACACTGACATTCTTCATTCCACCATGATGGGTTGGAGTTAAAAAGAATATTTGCATTCTTTTTCTTTTTCATTGAACGACCTGACTCATAGTAAATATCTAGAAATAACTATATTTTATCATTAATGTTATCAATTGGAAAGTCTATGTATTCATAAAAGGTAGTAAAACGTTGTGTAAAATTACTCAGGAAATCATCCTTAACTTCTTCTTTCCATTTATATTGTAGGGGTGTTTCGATACTGTTATTAGAGCTTCCTACTGTACGTACATTCTCAGTATTTACAACGTTATCAAAAGTTAAATGACATATTAAAGGGAAATTATCAGAGTATTCGACATTATCAACATAAAAATGTTTTACATTTTCGAATATATTTGATGAAACAATGATGTAGTCTACAATACTTTTACCATCATTGGAGAAACATGTAAATTCCCCTCTAAATCACCACTGACTCTACCGTTCAGGATGTGAATGCTATTTGTACAGCATAATTCGATGAGTGATTGACCAAATTTATTTAATTTTAAGCAATCCTTTGATTTTCTTATAAATCTAAAGTCATCAGAAGGATAGTCATTTGCATCCTGAAAAATATGCTCGATACTGTCATTTATGATAAAGTCTTGTAAATCTTTTGTCCTAGCGTTAAAATCTCCGGACAGTATAAAACTTGCATCAGGATATGCATGTGCAATATTCAAAATATTGTCATTTAACAATTCGATACCATTAGAATTTTCATAATCATATATATATAGGGGAATACTCTGGTGCTACATATACAAAATACATTATTACATCATGTGTTAGGTTAAACAGTGATTTGTCAAATAATAATATCACACATTCTTAAATGTTGAAACATGTGGTTAACTAGACCTGTATTTGTCAGTTTATCATGTACCATCACAGTTACTCCCCCTGAATTCCTAGTTAACCTTTCCCTCATACGGCAATTCTGCAGCAGACGACTTTGACCGTATTTTGTCAAAACATAGAAAATCTCCATAATTGAATGGATAACCTATGACAAAAAGTGGAAAACATTGTGGCAAAAGGAGAAATTGCACGTTTTGTGCAATTCCTTCTTGTGTCACTATGTTTTCAAAAAGCCGTCTGCTGCAGAGGCGTCAGAAAGCGTCTATATGAGGGAAAGGGTTAAATATTTTTTCTGTTTTCTTACAAAATCAAAAGTTGTATATCCTTCCAAAAAAATGGAATAACAATCACACTGTGATTTCCAAGTTTCATTTAAACCTATAATATCAAAGTTTTTACAGTAGTTTTTAAATTCAACATCATCGATATATTTCCTCAACCCCCTTATATTCAGAGAACATAAAGTAAATCTACCAATCGGTTGTTAGTGTATATTTTACATTTTTATGAAAACTAGAGTGACGTCGGCCTGACCTTTATTTATTTTCTGCTAAAACAGGACATTCGTTTATTTCATCGAAAACGTATGTTTCGCCGTCAACTATGAGTCTATCGTATCTGAGATACGCTCGTTTTCCTTCTTTTATAAAGTCTTTCATAAATGGTATCAGTTTACTCCTAACTCTTGCTACTCGTGCCGGAAAGTCTTCACTGAATCGAACCGGAACAATACCGGGTTCCGACACCCTTCTATCGAATGATCGTTTCACGTTCTCTTTATATGATCTTAATACTGTATCTTTGTCCTTGAAGCGCGAAAATTTACCAATGATAGGCCGCAGTCCATGTTTAATTGGAAGTCTATGTCAGTATTCGAAGGATCTATTTTTAATTCGTGGAATATGTAATTTATTACTTTCTGTTCTGATTCTTCCCATGATTCATGTTGACGGTCTTGTATGTTAAAAAACTTAAGGTTTTCTTTCCGAGATTGTGCTTCGAGTTGTTCTGTTTCAGTTGTGTTTTCTGAAACTACCTTTTCCAAATTGTCGAGTTTTACATTGAGTATTTCGTTCTGCTCTTTTAGCTTTATATTTTGAACTTTTAAATCAGTAATTGAATTGTCTAGTTTATGTATTTATATGTCTCTGATTTTGTATAGGACATGGAAATGCAATTTAAACAGGAACGTTGATCTCTGATTCATAGGTCAAGAACGATAACCTAAAACGTTTTCCGACGTTACAAAGTTATCTTTCTTGTGGCATGTATAGGTGGCCGGCTCGATGACGTCATGAATATTTTCTGGAACGGCGTGAATGAGAAATGGCCGACACGAAACTGTATGACATCCTGGGTGTGAACAAAAATTCATCAGAAGGTGAAATAAAGAAGGTAAATAGATTTGATTGACTTAAGTCGATTGATGAATAGCTGTCTTGTTAATTCATCAAAGAAAACGAGCCATTTCCAGTGGAAAGAAGATTAATATAGTTTTCTCAAAGGTCATTTCGACCATCGATGGAAAAAAGAACAACAAAAAGATTAAGGGTGAAATTGCGTAAGAAAGATGCCCGCGTACTTCTGATTTTGTTAACTTATTAAATGAAATGCTCTAACTCGTAATATTTACTTAAAAATAACTGATGTTAATCATACGACTTTCATTACCGCAAAACTTGTCAGTGTGGGATTGTCATCCGTTTTCGCGGAAACATGATCAGAAAACCATGGTTACTAAAGCCGATTTGTCTTTAAGTTTAAGTAATGTTAACATATCTATGTTCGTTCTCTCTTCCTCTAGTCTTAAGGGTTTTCATCTAGTGTTCACTTATGAACCAGCAACATATCACAGGAAGTCGCAAGGACCAACACAGCTTTAACACAAAGGAACATGCGAGTCGTCTAGCAGTGTTAATTCATGTCTAAGCTTCATATATAAATGATTATATACACTACCAGTTGTTTTAAACATTCAAGTTTGTTGGAGTTTTTTTGCCTCAAATTTGTATTGTTTAATTGGGTTTTGAAAGAGACACTGTCACAACAGTAAGGCTCATCATATTCATAAACAAGAGTCCTAGATAAGATAAGGGGCATAATTTATATTCTTAAATCTTTACTCTGTGTGAGAAGATTCTTTTAAGTAGAACAAAGAGAGATATAGACTATTAGTGGACCGAAGACCAGTTTACTGGTATCTTATCTAGCTCTCTCAGTTTTGAATCAACTAGATATAAACATTAGCTCACCAAACGGGTTCAACACGTAAAAACTCGAATATTGTTTGATTAGTTTCGGGTGCAAGCAGACTTCAGAAAATCTTTTGAAACCTGTCAGTCCAACAGCTCACTTTTCATAATCATATTTCTGTCTTTGTTCAAAGAAGAATATATGTCCGTCAGGACAGACGACTTTCGCGAAGACTGGTGAAAAGTTCTGAAGTAAGTTACAAGTAACAACTATTTTATTGATGTTGTAGTTCTTTATTGTAGATTTAGCTGATGCAGCTTGACGTCATCATCTGAGGACATAAATTGAATCTCAATTCTAATTAACTGCTCTGTGATACATGCAGCTGATAAAGCATCTTCCTTGGAATTGGGAGATCTGGGTTTCATCCTTGGTCCATTCCAATGACTTTACAATTTCTTCTTGGTGATCAGGGTTGCAAGAATAAATAACATTAGGAATAATGCATTGGTGTCAGAATAAATATTACCTGTTGTAGTTGTAATTTACTGATGATAATGGAGCAAAGCACCATTGAAACTAAAACATCTGATCAGAATTGCTTGGAAACCGTTTTAAACATTTTACAGAGAAATGGTATATATACTGAACTTGTCAGCATTATAGAACTGATATTGAGGATAAATAACAATTTTGAACATATTTTCAGCTGTCTTAACTGACCTTAACAATTCTTTATTTTCAGTCATACTACAAGCTTGCAAAACAATTCCATCCAGATAAAAATCCAGAACATGGAGAAAAGGTAAGTTTCACAAGGAAAAGGTTATCCGTTTTCAACTTGCAGACAACTTAAGAAAATATGACAATAGAACTTGCAAATTCTCCTTTTGCCACACTGTTTTTAAACTCTATACAATTGTTTGTCTTTCATTGATAGAGATTTTTCATCCACATGTAAATTTGTAATTTAAGTTGTCAGCTGCAGATCTTTCGTATATTGGAAATAGTAAATCAGATGTAAATACTATGTTGTGCTGTCAATACCTTTTTCATTGAAATATACAAAGCTGTTTTCATTAATTATTTGATAAGGGGTAACTAAGAATTGGTTTGTACACATTAAATCAAGACAAACCAGTTAACCTCAGAACAATATCTTGCTCTAGACTTGACCATGTCACTCGGTGAATAACTGGTAATGGTAATTATTTTTAGAATTTGCTTTGTTGTTTTGCTGCTAAATTAAAAATGTTGTGTGCGGTTCATTTACTTTAGTGTTTTCAAAATGTTGTCTGTAACAAGAAAAAGGATAGTTTTAATAAAACTAAGACAATTAAAAGGGTCAGTGAAATTAAGATAACAGATGGATGAATAATTACAAAATTGGAAAAATCTTTTCATTGCTCAGAAAAATATCCTATTTATTCACAGAAAACTCAGGAAGAATATAAGTTTTGAGTAAATTTAACCATTTAAAAATATTTTATACTTATTATTGCAGTTCAAAGAGATCAGTTTTGCGTATGAGGTATTGTCCAATCCAGAAAAGAAGGAGACATATGACAGATTTGGCTTGCAAGGCCTGAAAGAAGGAGCTGGAGGGTCAGGAGGTAAGCAATATCATTTTACTTTAATAAAACTTAAAAACTGAGTTTGGCCCTTTTACTGTATAATACATCTAGTTTGAAATTTTGAATTGTTCACCTGAGGTTTTTTCCCGTCATACAGAACTTTGTTAATGCCTTCCCACATACAAACAAATTGCAGCAGACAGCTTTGAAAATAACTTTGCATAGATATGGAAAGTCTCTATAAATTTAGGTTCTATTACTAAATAGTTAAGTTGAAAATATTGTGGCAAATTGGTAGAAGAAGTTGCTTTGTGAGCCATTTCTATTTTCGTCACAATGTTTACAAAAGTTGTCTTGAGCATTTGTGTCAAGACATGTGAGCCATCCCGTGAGAAAACCAACATTATGGCCTCTGCGTAATGTATTGACCCAGATCAGCCTGTGTAGTCTGCACAGACTGATCTGGGCTGACACATTCCGTCTCGGGGGAATAGAGGTATAGAGTAATGATTCCTGAAACAGAAAATCCACAGGAGGTGAAAAGTGTCTATCATGGTAAGCCTGTGTGGCATGCTTAGGCTGATCCAGTTCAATACTTTCCACAACGTTGGTTTTCTCGCGGAACGGCTCATTTCTGCAAGTGAATATGGGTTACATATCCGTGCAGTCTGATATCAAGATCTTCTTTATTTGCTATTTAGTTGTACAAGCATCATGGAGGCAATTGAAAGATGAATGACCTAGATTCAATCATAGAATTATGCATTTTGATAATTGCTATCTATTTCATCATCTTCAAATTGTGATTGTCTTGTAGCTTGGACTAACCCTTTCTCACATATAGACAAATTTTGATGCCTCTGCAGTAGAGACTTTTGAGAACATTGTGACAAACGGAAAAAACTGCTCATTATGAATAATTTCTCCTTACATCACAATTTTTTTTTAACTGTGATCAATAATTATACCTAACTTACAGAGATATTTCATAGAATTTTTCCCGAATGTTTTCAAAGAAGTTGGTTGCAGATTTGTTGTATGTGCGAAAGGGTTAATTTGTAATAATATTGTAAACTTGTTTTGAAGGTTTTGGTGCTGATCTATTTGGTGATTTGTTTGGAGGGATATTTGGTGGCATGGGAGGAGGTGGTGGTCCATTTGGTGGCATGGCAGGGATGGGTGGCCGAAGAGGTAGGCGAAGAGGGGAAGACACGTTTCATCCACTGAAGTAAGTAGCTAGGTTAGGATTGCAAGTTGAACCATGTTGAAAGCTACATATATATGACATCACATTCATATGCCTGTCTTTATTGTTTTAAATACTTGAAAGCCAGGTAGAGATTGAATTTAAAAACACAAGCAAATATATCTCCTGAATATTAATGTTTGATAATTGAATAATTCAATCACCACAAAATTTTGTCTTGTTACAAGGCTTTCATTTTCTTGCATTATGATAGAGATGTTTATTTTAATAGTCAGGAAATACAAACAATTTCTATGCTTGATTTTTGAACATATATTATGTCTATGTCTGCTTAATAAAAGCGCTGATACATGCACCCCTATACAGCCAGTGTTGGCAAAGAATTGACCGCCCGCGAAAACCCGGGTTTTCCCGGGCTGGACTTTACTCTTATTACCCACTTAAATTGGGCAATAGTGGGCAATATGATTTTTTGATCATGAATGTGAATGTATATGGAACTTTCTACATTTATTTACAACTACAACTACAAACTAAACAGTCTAAACACAAAACATGTATGTATATATTGAAAATCACAGTTTGTCAGTGTCATTAGTCCATGCAGATCACCACTCTAGCTCTTCTTTCCCTCTTAGCATTCGATAGCAAAAAACTAGTTTTGCACATTTTTGTAAACCAAGTCTGTTTCTTAACTTTGTTTGAATGGAACCAAAGTTTGAAAAAAATCGTTCTTTGGCAGCTGAACTGGCTGGCATGCTCAAAAGTTTACGGGCTAGCTGGCAGAGTAATGGATCCACTGCATTTGAACGTTCGACGCTCATCCACCAAACAACTGATGATACATTTTTGATAGTATTTTCATTTGTCAAAGCATTTGACAAATTTGACTTATAAATTGCACATGAATTTTAATAAGCATGGCACCAGCTCTGCTTGCTGTTCTTGGAGTAGATCTTGTGCACTTGAAATCTGCTCTGGATTAAGGTTGGTCCCCCTGTACATTGGGTGTAAAATGTTAGCCAAAAAGTGGCTGGGGGTCATGGCCTGCTTAAAACGTTTCCCAGGGCCTCCCCTGGCTATTTTTTTTCTTTCGCCAACACTTTCGCCAAATTGAAAAAAAAGGAGCCAAAATAAAATAGTTGGAGCCAAAATTGAGCCAACTTTGAAGGCCAATTAAACATCAACAAATAAAGGGTATAAAAAACACTGTAAAACGAAATGTATTGTTTTTTTTCTCTTTTTTTTATTCATTCATGTCTTTAGCAATAGCACATGTATTATTCATGAAATAACATAAGATGTATGAAAAGGACATATTTTTTCATTTCTGTTCCATTTAAAACATGATTATATTTACATACAGTATATATATACAAGAACATCAGTGATTCAGTCTCAACCCAGAATTCTGCGAGTCTTTAAACCAGCCCAAACCTTAAAGTCATCCTTAAAATCAAAATGTTCATCACTGGGGCCATCAATTGAAATCGGCATCAAATGTTTGGTCATACACCCTGATCATAGTACAAACAAACAAACTGTTAACGATCGTCCCTCTTTATTCGGTAATAACAACATCGATCAATCGTTCATAACACTAATTTGTCCGATATATTGATAAAACGTGTGAAAAACAACAGTCGCTTGGCCTTCACATTGTCAAATATCAAGACTGGTTACCTGTTAAAGTTACAGCGAGTCGCATACACAGAGATACAAAAGTCAATAGAATGCTTGTATCATTGAAAATATACGCCGCTTAGAGCATTTATAAAACAAAATGGCGGCTCAATTTGCCGAGATTTTCCTTTCGCAAGCTGTTTCGCAAATTCTTTTTTTCTTTCGCAACTTTTATTATTTCTTCGCAATTGGCGACTTTGGCGACCGACAGCGGAGGCCCTGGTTTCCCCATGACATTCATATAAGGGTCAAGTTCCTCGGTTTGAAGTAATTTTACCCAGACTTCACAAGCATCTGCAATGGTAGAATAATCTGATTGTAGTCTGTCTAAAGCCTTTGAGACTGGACCAAGTTGCTTCTGGAGGTGTTTGGCTTCATTCACCAATCCAATATTGTGTATCAAATTTCTAATACGTGGTTCAATGGCATCTTCATCTGGAGCTGTTATTAACAACATACAGCACTTAGACAAAACATAGTTATTGTACTTACACAAGCTGTTAAAATGAATTAAATTCTACATAAACAATACTCGACAATTTAAGCCTTGATGGCCGACAGGTAGTATCTTTTATGATAGATTGTCAATAGATTTAAATATTGGGAATGGATACATATGAGAGTTTTCTTTAACCCTTTCCCACATGGAGACGTATTCTGACGTATCTGACTTTTGAAAACACTGTGGCAAAAGGAGAAATTGCTCAAAGACTAATTTTCTGCTTTTGTCACAATGTTTTCAACTCTTTTTTATATAATAAAACTCGTTTATGAAAAAAAAAATTGTCAACATGTTTTTAAAATCGTCTGTTGCAGATTTGTTGTATGTTGGAAAGGTTTAATAGGCATCAGTTATTAACAAATATTTTGAGATTTCGTTTTGCATGCTTTTGCAGATAGATGCATAGAAATTTCTGTCTGACACCATTTCACAAACTGACATAAAAGCAAGCGACACATGTGTTCCCTTTATCATTCTTGTTTTATTTTGCTGCTCCACAGCATATTTATTGCTTGAATTTTCTTGTTTCAGAGTAACCCTTGAAGATTTATATAATGGAAAAACATCAAAATTACAGCTTAGTAAAACCGTGATATGTGCGGGATGTAAAGGGTAAGTTTTAAATTGTTTGATGTTTTCTATAATGTAATAAAAGCATTAATAAAACCCAACCTCTTACGGTATTGAAATAAATGTCAATTACAATAGTTCTTTAATGTTCTTTTTTTGTGAGACATAGCTACTATAAGACTTGTTAGAAGCAACAGATTATGGACAGTGGTTTTAGATCCATATACTATAAATTACTTGCATGTTAACTATTCTGCATGCAAAGAAGTTTGAATGCCTGATGGAATAGTAGCAATCACTTAAAGATATATGATATCATCATTACATTTATATGAGCCCATGAGAAAATAAATGTTGTGGTAAAGTATCAACCTGGATTAGCCTAAGCATATCATGCAGGCTAATCAGGACAGACACTTTGTGGCTCCTGGAGATTTTCTGTTTCACTTAAAACCCCTATCCCCCTGAGATGGAATGTGTAGGCTGGGATTAGACTGTGTGGATTGTGAACTCATATATAGTTGTGCCTCTTATCTGTTATATCTTTTTATGTGATTACAGACTAGGTGGAAAAGCAGGAGCAATGGTACGTTGTAGAGTGTGTAATGGTCGTGGTGTGAAGGTCACATTACGCCAGTTAGGTCCAGGAATGGTACAACAGATGCAGTCTGTATGTCCAGAGTGTCACGGAGAAGGTAAGTCAAAAGAAATTAATATTGTCAACCTTTAAACCACATGCAGACGCTTTCCCATGCCTCTGCAGTAGACGACGTTTGAAAAGGTTGTGGCAAAAGAAGACATTGCTCTTTCTCCTTTTGCCAGTGTTTCCAACACTTCAGTAATAACACTTATTTAAAAAAGATTTTAACATTTTTGCCTAGATATATTCAAAATCGTCTGCTGCAGATTTGTTGAATGTGGGAATAAATTAGCCTAACATGAACCTGTCGATGGGAGAAGGTACCACTACCGTTGTTCACATATCATTTACATAAACTTTTTAGAAGCTTCTGTCATCTTCTTGAGAGTCTAATAAGACTAAACAGATGAACAGGTTTGTGTGAGCATTATACTGTTCAGAAATGCGGGCTTTTAACCCTTTCAAACTTTGAAAGGCAGACCGCTTTAGAAACTGTTGTGGCAAAAGAAAATGTAACTATTTTTGAGCACTTGCTCGCTTTGCCACAATGCTTAATAGCTCTACTTTTCACATATATTAATTTTCTATATTGGTGCCTAAATAGGTTTTAAATTGACTCCTGAAAATGCTTTGTTTATGGGAAAATATTAAAATATATTGTAAAATAAATGGATCCATCTGTAAATGTGTGGCCGTATGATTTGAGTACAGAATTTAAATTAATATATTGTGAGGAAAAGAAGAAATTGCTCATATTGACAGCTATTTTGTTTTTACCTTCAGGAGAACAGATAAACGAAAAAGACAAATGTAAAGACTGTAAAGGGAAAAAGGTTATCAGCGAAACAAAGATACTGGAGGTCCATGTAGATAAAGGAATGAAAGATGGACAGAAAATACCGTTCAGAGGAGAGGGTGACCAACTGGTAAGTTAACCTTTTCCCACATACATCAAATCTGCAGCAGGCGACTGAAAACATACTTTTGGCAAACGTTTGAAAAATCCCATCAAATGAGAGTGGGATTATCAAATAGTGTTGAAAACAATGTGGCAAAAGGAGAAATTGCTCATCATGAGCAATTTCTCCTTTTTGTCACAATGTTTTCAACTATTTAATCGTTAAATTATAATTAATGGATTTTTTTTTCAAGTTTTTGCTAATATGTTTTCAGTCGTCTGCTGCAGATTTTAAGTAAGTGGGAAAGGGTTGATAATAGGATCTGAGGACTAGATAAAGAGGAGTAATCTGGTCTTTTCCCAACAAAATCTCTAAAGACTCACCTAAACCCTTTCTTTAGAGTACCCACAAAATAGGGTTTGAGGGTCATATAAGGATTAAGGGATGTGAAATGCCCTTCTTATTTAGAGCTCTGATTTGGATTATGTAACCCTTTCCCACCTGCAGGTGGATTTTGACAACACAAGAAATTGATCATAATGTGCAATTTCTTCTCTCTTTTTTTTGCCCAAATGAATTCAATTTGTTGAATAATTATATTTTTATTTATAAAGATTTTCCATATTTTTTGCTAGACATTTTAAAAGTCGTCAATTGTGGATTTCTCATATGTAAGAAAGGGTAATGTATCCTTAGTTGTACCTTTATTACATATTTAACCTTAACTGTGCAAACATTGTAATATCGGGAACATTTGTGGTACAGTTCTAATGCTAGAATAAAAGACAATGTTAAAAATGGAGAATATGATCATTATGAAAATTGCATTAAATGTCATTGGTTTGTAAAACAAATGTCTTTTAACCTGAATTAAATCTTGCTTCAAAAAAAAAAAGCAATTTCTCCATATGCCACAAGGTTTTCAACTTAATTAAGAATTATACTTTCATTTATAAAGATTTTTCATATTCTTTGAAAAGATAATTTGGAAGTCTGCTGCAGTTTTGTTGTTTGTTGGAAAGAGTAAACTCTGTATGTGCTTTGAAAGCTCATAATTTTGTATATACTCCCCAATAACCTTTTCCCATATACTGATGCCTGGTTCTTATGCCTCTGCAGCCGACAACTTTTGAAAACATTGCGGAAATGAGAGAAATTTGTTTATAATGACCAATTTCTCCTTTCGCCCCAATGTTTTCAAGTCTATTCAATAATTATAGTTTTATTTATAAAGATTTTAATCATGACGTTTTTAAAGTCTTCTACTGTGGGAATGGATTAAAAATGATCCAATGAGTTGAGATATGACAAAGCATTTTAAATTTAGTGTTAACTCGCTTTTATTTTCTATCCACTTAACAGCCTGAATTGGAGCCAGGAGATGTTATAATTATTTTGCAACTTAAAGACAGTGACACATTTACTAGAGAAGGGGAGAATTTGTTTATGACACACACTATCAGTTTAACAGAGGCCTTGTGTGGGTTTGAGTTTACAGTGAAACAACTTGATGGTAGAGATTTGTTGATAAAAAATCCAGCTGGAACAATTATAGAACCAGGTGAGTCTTGGAGCTAAATTTTATAAAAAAAAATCATTCACTTTAAATGATTAAATTAATTGAGGTTTTATAGGTGCTGAACTCCAGATGGAGATCAAAATTTTGAAATGTTAAAAGTTTTGCAAATATTGTTAATAGTGACAACAAAGTAAGTAATAAGTAGTTCAAAATTATTTTGGCAGTAAATGTTGAAAAACTGTCAATTGAAAGTTATGGAAATGTACAAAACTTGGCTTGTAACTGGATATATCTATCCAGTAAAAATGAAGCATAAGCATATTTAGATTTTTATTGTACTCGAAAGTGAAATTATTACTCCAATTTTATCCCAGAATTATGATTATAATATTTCAAGATAACTTTTGAATGGTTTTAAAACTTTGACTTAACTATCTATAATCTTGAGTTCAGCACCTTTAATGTCAATTTGTTTTTTTTATTAATTTTTCATTCAAATCATGGGGTTTCACCTTCCCTTGTGTTTCCTTGCTTTCCCAGACCAGTACTCCACACTAGTCTTTCCAAGCAACTGGCTGCTATTAGCCCATTGATGCTTAACACTTGATGCATTGACTTTTATCAAATGTTGCAAAGAATGATTGCTGCATTTGGGATTAAGACCCTTAACCGATTGATTGACATCACAACAGGGGCTTATCCACTGTCACACTAGGTTTACAGATATATTGCAATCTCTGACAACCAGTGATTGCGGAAAGTCTTTATAAGGTTGTTTAACAAATATTTAGTACTGTCACAAGACTGCTTTAGACCTTTTCAGTTGGCTAGCAGTCCTTAGTTGTGGAATTTAAACACTTTGCCCACTAGGCTGATCATGAAAAGGGTTTTTGGTTGTCTAATTTTTGTCTGTGACTTGAAACAATGGTATATAATAAGGTAAATGTTAAAAAAAGTATTTATTGACAGAGGACTCGATAAGAGGGAGTGAACAGGTCTTTTCCCCACAATATTTCTCCTATTACTCGACCATATCCTATGTTGTGGGTACTCAAAAGAATCGTCTCAGTAAGACAATTCTTTTGAGTACCCTTATCATAGGGTTTGAATGTCAAATAAGGATTTTAGTACATGAACATTTCCCTCTTATATAGAGCTCTGTATTGATTAATAGACAATTACAGAATTTGGTTTTTACTCTTGCAGGCATGGTTCGTGTTGTTAAAGGTGAAGGGTTTCCCTTGTACCGCAACCCATTTGAAAAAGGAGATTTAATGATCAAATTCGAGATAACATTTCCACCCCAGAACTTTGCAACAGCTCAGCAATTGAAAGTAAGTTTATAGTCATTTTTCAACAGAATTTCAGTTATCATTGCAGGCAGTTCACCTGTCCATGTTTCCTTGCTCTCGCACAGCAGTACTCCACACAATTTGTCAGTTCTGGAAAACTGGCTACCTTCTGAACTAGATTTATGAAAACTTTGTGGCAAAAGGAGAAATTGCTCATGTTTGCTCGTTTTGAGCAATTTCTTCTGTTTGTCACAAAGTTTTCAAAGGTCGTCTGCTGCAGAGGCGTCAGAAAACAATTATATGTGGGAAAGGATTAATAATATACTTTAATGTTAAGAGATTTACCATATTTTTATGGGTACGTTTTAAAAGAATACTGCTGAATTTTTGCTGTATGTGGGAAAAGTCCATTTGTTGAAGAATAATGAGACTAGTCACTGAATTCTGTTAATAAACAGACGGGATGAATGTCTTAGCAGCGAATCGAACTAGCAATGTTAGTGTTACTATATAAACATATGTTTTTTCAAAGAATCTGCATTGAGGAAACTGGTGTGTTTCATCAGGAAAAGTAGAAGTATTAATACTATGTATAATTGAAAACATAAAAGTAATTGCTCAAGTGATTAATTATCCTTTTCCTACAACATTTTTAAATGATATATAGATCAGGTAAAAGGTAAAGAGCATGAATTAAAGGCAAACAAAATAAGCTACAAACATTTACGGTGGTGATTTCAACTCAAATTTAAGTTTTAGCAAAGGAATAAGAAATTCCCACATGCAGAGCATTTGCAATAGACACCTTTTCTCCATTTGCCATGATGTGTTCAACTCTTTTTGATGATTATACATTTATATAATTTATAAAAAATATACATATTTCTGTTCAGATGTTTTCAAAGTCAACAGCAGATTTGATGTGTGTGGGAAAGGACATTGAGGGAGCTTGATACAAATTTTGGAAGTGTTCTGTTGCCTAATCAATATATTAAAGTTGGCCTTCCATGACTTTCTGACAAATGACAAATCTTCAGAAGATAACTTTGAAAACACTAAAAAAAAGATTTCAAAAGTGATTTACTCATTTACTGCAGAGGCGTCAGAAAGCTTCTATGTGTTGGAAAAGGTTAACAAAAATATGTTATGTTTTCAAGGTCTGAATTCAGAAACTGTTTGAAATGCATTATATTTCAAATGAGAGGAATTGTCTAAATTCCTGATTGGCTTCACCCACATAGATGCTTTCATTTTCAAACCTTGATTTTTTTTTTTTTTTTTTCAGAAACTAGAAAAGTTACTTCCACCCAGACCCAAATTTGAAGCACCTGAAGGTGAACATGTAGAAGAAGTGAACCTAGTAGAATTCGATCCAAGCCAGTCCAATTCACGCGGTGGAGAAGCCTACGATGAAGATGATGATGAGGAAGGACCTGGCGGTCAAAGAGTGCAATGTTCACATCAATGATTGTATTTAGCTTTTAGAGGCTTTTATCGGAGACATATGAAACAATACAACATCCAGCGTTATATGATATAAAGATAGAATGGCAGGCTATAAGTGTGACTAACACAAGGTAGTTCCATCATCCTCGTGCAAATTGGTTTTACAATTGACTTCAGTTGAACCTATGATGGACAAAATGACGATGCGAAAGATGATGTGGGCTTTATCCCTGGTCAAGCAAAATTCAATGGACACCAAACCAGTGATTTGCAATGATGGTTATTGAATTCCGTGTTATACTCCCTGTTTCATTTGTCTTTTAACTAATTACCTTATATGATGTCTCAGATAAGTATACTGTGACTTCTTTGCCAATTAAAAAAAATAAGATGTATTGTGTCGAAATCTTGAAGTTTTATTTTGACTTATTTTTCAGCATTTGGGAAACGGAGATAAGAACTTACTTCTTTTCCCAAAATGTTTTCAAGAGTCATCTTCCTTACCAGGTAAAGGGTGAAAAGAATCTCTAGCCTATTTTGTTAATAAATTTCAACTTGTAAAGAAATTGAGAAATGAACCAATTAAGAATTTCTCACTCGACACTCAAGTGTCGTTCAACACTGTTTATAGTGTCCAGCTATCTTGAGGGCACCAAAATTCATATCTCGACTGTCCTTTGTGATACTCAATTTTCTTTTATAATGAATGCACTTCAGTGGAAGGTATGGTTCCAGGTGATTGTGTCACTCTCAACCCTGCTTGTAGTTGTATGCAATGAAAATAAGCAAATATATCCAAAACTTGCAACATTGTGAACAAATAGTCCTGAACTTTTGAAGTCTTTGATACTTTCAATATGTTTCTTTAATGCTTGGATCACAAATTGGTTATTATTTGTTACATGTATGAATAAAGTTTGTTTTGTCTGCATTGGCAGGGTGTCATGATAAGGATCACCTCTCTGTCTACTAGTTGTGCACACTTTCTCCTACTGACATATTGGCAGGGTGTCATGATGAGGATCACCTCTCTGTCTACTAGTTGTGCACACTTTCTTCTTCTGACATATTGGCAGGGTGTCACGATGAGGATCATCTTTCCGTCTACACTCGAGCACACTTTCTCCTACTGACATATTGGCAGGATGTCACGATGAGGATCACCTCCCTATCTACTAGGTGTGCACACTTTCTCCTACTAATATATTGGCAGGTTGTCACGATGAGGATCACCTCTGTCTGCTCTTGAGCACACTTTCTCCTACTGACATACTGGCAGGGTGTCACGATGAGGATCACCTCCCTATCTACTAGGTGTGCACACTTTCTCCTACTAATATATTGGCAGGTTGTCATGATGAGGATCGCCTCTGTCTGCTCTCGAGCACACTTTCTCCTACCGGCATACTGGCAGGGTGTCACGATGAGGATCACCTCTCTGTCTACTAGTTGTGCACACTTTCTCCTACTGACATATTGGCAGGGTGTCACGATGAGGATCACATCTGTCTACTCCTGTGCACTTTCTCCTACCGAAATACTGGCAGGGTGTCACGAGTATCACCTCTGCCTACACTCGTGCACACTTCCTCCTACTGACATATTGGCAGGGTGTCACGATGAGGATCACCTCTCTATCTACTCTTGGGCACACTTTCTCCTACTGACATATTGGCAGACGACACAAATATGAGCCGTCGTACAATAAAACCAAAATGGTGGACTGCGTTAAGTATGGAACTAAATCAGTTAAAGCATGCCGCGCAGGCTTACCTTGACACACTTTTCGCCCATCCTGTGGATTTTCTGTTTCAGGAATCGTTACTCTATAACTCTAGCCATCTGAGACAGAATGTGTTGGCCTGGATTATCCTGCGCGGACTGATCGATACATATTATATTGGTTTTCTAGAAAGAAATAATCATACTTTGCCTATATGGTCAATGGCTTCAACTAGGTTGTTCACCATGTATTTAAAAATGGATAAGTCCATGAGGAGTTTTCATCAATCTTTATTACAATGTTTTATTTTAGTGTTTACAAACACGGCATTTAACCCTTTCCCTCATATAGACGCTTTCTGATGCCTCTGCAGCAGACGGCTTTTTAAAAACATAGTGACAAAAAAGAGGAAAACATTGTGTCAAAAGAAGAAATTGCACGTTCTGTGCAATTTCTTCTTTTGACACAATAATTTCCTCTTTTTGTCATAGGTTATCCATTCAATTATGGAGATTTTCTATGTTTTGACAAAATACGTTCAAAGTCGTCTGCTGCAGAATTGTCGTATGAGGGAAAGGGTTAAACCAAGTTTCATTAACCTGCTAATCATCCAATACTTGAAGCTGTGTTTGTCTTTATTTAGTGAAAATTTACCCTTGCCCACATACAACAAATCTGCAAAGATTCGAAACATTGTGGCAAAATGAGAAATTGCTCATTAAGATCAATAACATATTAATGTCACAATATTTTTAAAGTGTCTGAATGTGGGGAAGTGGTTCAGCCATATTGGTCCCAAATTCAACTTGCAAAAATATTTATTATGTGGTGTCTAAAACTGATCACATTGTTCAGTTGTGAATGTTTTATGTATTTGAAATGATTTGCAATGATTTGAATATCATAGGAAGCTATCTATCACTTCATTCAGATAATTTCTTCATATGTGCATGATTGCAAATGTCCTTGAACACTAACCATTGTTTTTAAGGATAAATTTCCTTGAATCTTTAAAGAAGATCAACTCTTTCCCATGTACGACAAATCTGCAGCAGAGGTCTTTGAATACATCCAGGCCAAAAAATAGAAAAAGGTTTAATTATTGAATTGAAAACATTGTGACTTAAGGAGAAATTGCTCATTATGTGCAATTTCTCCTTTTGCCACAATGTTTTTAAAGGTTGTCTGTAAGTGGGAAAGGGTTTACGGATGCTGCTGAAATAAAAACTCCTACAATTAATCACAAAATCTCGTTATACTGTCATTCTTGAACATGTACTTTTGGTATTTTAACCTTTACATTAACTTGCCCCATCTACAGGGGTAAAAGTCAAATTTTGTTGATTGTCAGATGTTTTCCTATTTATAAAATATTCTGATATATGGGGCAAATGCTTGTGAGAATTTACCTGTCTTAAAACTCTTTTATTAACCCATTACTTCACATGAGATTTCAAATGTTGTCACTTTACAATCAATGAAAATATTGCAATGAAAAGTAAAATTGCTCAGTTTGAAAGTCATCTAGAACAGCACAGGGGTCAAATGACATCGGTCTGAAGTAATGGGTTAAAAGTGTTGCACACAGATCAAAAATCTATATTTACATTTTTTTCTAACAAGATGACCAAATCAGTTATGTTTTTATATTGTATTCAGTTAATATTTAAACTTCATGGAATCTAAATTCTACTCCTTGCTAATATCCATTTGTATGCTTAATGTAAATAGATGAATTAGAATGTTCTTTGATTTATCCGTAATGTTTTCAATTGAAGCAAAACCATACTTTTAATTTTAAAACTTTCAAGAAAGGTTTAAGGCGGACTATTTTAAAAATCTCGTATCGGGTAAATGACTTATAATAATAGTTGATAGTGATCCTTGAACGAACAATTACATAAAAAACAATTTTTACGCTTTCTCACATACCAAAATTCTGCAGCAGACATCTTACAGTTGAGGCAAAAATGTGGAAATCTCTTTAACATGATGCCTTAATCAATAAATAGAATTGAAAACATTGAGGAGCAATTTCTCCTTTTGTCCCAATGTTTTCCAAAGTTGTCTGCTGCAGATGTGTCTGTATGTGGGACAGGGTTAAGTAAGTGGAATATGATTCACAGCATTATAACTTGCACTGACAAAATAAATCTGTTAAGCAAAACTATTTATTGTAAGACAAAAAGCCAATAAATTTTTGTATGAAATGTATGTCGATTTTTAACTTTCTGTGAGTTCCTTGATAGAGCACCTGATCCCTAAAGGCTACTTTGCAGCTTGAAGACTTGGTGGTAAAGAAATGTGCTCAAAATGAGAATATTCTCCTTTTCTCACCCATTTAGCTACTCGTACGGTTTAAGCAAGGGTTATTCTGTGGCCGCCATTCTTATTGGTAATTTGAAAAGATTTAAGGAAAAGAGAAAAATAAGCCTTAATGAGCATTTTTGAACAGTGTAGGATCAGATCTTGTACATTTACTCTGTCTCAGAATCTACACAAAGTCAACAGAAGCTTTTTACAAGCTTATGATATGTGAACAGTGTAGATCTTGATCAGACTACAAACAAGATATCTTGTATTTTTAGCTCACCTGAGCTTTGCTCAAGGCGAGTTATTGTGATCGCCTTTTGTCCGTCTTGCATCAACTTCTTCTCCTCAGTAACCAGTGGGTTCAATTGGGATGAAACTTCACAGAAAGCATCCTCTCAATGACCACACCGGATTTCCTTCAAATTTTTGGGATCCTTGCAGAACTCTGGTTTCCATGGCAACAAAATGAAAAAAACTTCAAAATTCTTCTTCTCCCAAACTGGTTGGCCGATTTTCAAATAATTTTGTAGAAATGTTCTTAGGATGACCCTCTATCAGATTCCTTTAAGCTAAGTTGATTGGTCGGGGACTGGCCGCCAGGGGGCGGGGCTTTTATAGTTAAAGTGGGAAAAAAAAATCAGGCGAGTGATTCCAGGGCCATCATGGCCCTCTTGTTTCAGATGGTCAGGCTAATATATTCTTCCTGTTGTTACAAATGTACATTGTATATCGACCAAGCAGTCTCATTCAAACAAGACCTAAGCTGTGCTGCAGTAGCACACACTTGTAAAGATCTGCCTATTGCAGGTCGTCTCAGATTTGACCTTTGCATTGGCCAATTAAAGTGTGGCCAACAAAATCATAAGGTATCAACAGATGCGACTACCCATAGAAATAAATCGGAAAGAGGAACAAATTTGCAGCAGACAATTAAGAAAACATGTTGGGTGCAGAAATACTGAAAAACTATGTATTGCAATTGAAGAGTTTAAAGCTAAAACACGCAATAGTTATACCCCTTCGAAGAAGAGGGGGTATATAGGAGTCATTGTGTTGGTTTGTCTGTCTGTCTGTCTGAAGCCATATTTTGTCCGGCCTATTTCTTACAAACCACTGGTTGGAATTCAATAACATTTTACATGAAGCTTCTATACCAAGAGGAGATGTGCATATCCTAAAGGGGTCACAATTGCATGTTATTTTACAATTGCCCTTTTACTTACTAAGTAAGCCATATTTTGTCTGGCCTATTTCTTACAAACCATTGGGTGGAATTCAATAAAATTTTACATGAAGCTTCTATACCAAGAGGCGATGTGCATATCCTAAAGGGCTTACAATTGCATGTTATTTTACAGAGTTATGGCCCTTTTACTTTATTAAGTTATGGTGTAGGTCAAGGTGCTGTTTAGGGGGTATTTATCATCTTCAGTGATAGTTCTAGTTTACAATTGTAGAGTACCTTTCTTTGATCTTTTATAAAATGTCGACTCCTTGTCATTAAATTTGTTCCAACTTTCTGTACATGCTGGAGGAATCCACTGTGGCCAAGTGGTTGGCATAGTGTATTTGGAACTTGGCAACCCGGGTTGGATCCCCAATCACGGCGGTCATGGTGGAGTATCCTTGGGCAAAGCACATTTCAATGGTTTACCCAGGGATAATAAATAAGTAAACTTACACAGTGATATATAACTTTTATGATGTTGATAGTAGCATAAAAGCCCAATACTAATTGTTCTGTAAATTTTTGAAGATTGAAATTTGTTAACCCTTTCCCTCATACGGCAATTCTGCAGCAGACGACTTTGAACATATTTTGTCAAAAAATGGAAAATCTCTTTAATTGAATGGATAACCAACCCGACTAAAAGTGGAAAACATTGTGGCAAAAAGAGAACTTGCACGTTTTGTGCAATTTCTTCTTTTGTTACTATGTTTTCAAAAAGCCGTCTGCTGCAGAGGCGTCAGAAAGCGTCTATATGAGGGGAAAAAACCTATTCCCTGATACAAATGACTTGACAACCAGGTTTCAAATCTGGTTATATCCTTTTCGACCAAAATTGAGTTTGAGGTGAAACAATCGGAACGTATGCAGAGTAGTTTTGCAATAAGTTGAATATTTTAACTCTTTCCTACATATAGACATTTCCTGACACCTCTGCAGAAGACAACTTTTGAAAAGAACTTAATCATTTATGGTTATCGCCTGCTGCTGACTTGTTGTACAAATGAATTGTTTAAATCATAATGATTAATAAACAAAAACAATTTGTTTTTTTAACCTATAATTAATCTCCCAAATATAATGGGTAAAGAAACTGGAATAGCATTCATCATGAAATATTCACTAGCAGTATATAGCTTGTTCACAATTTCATAACTTGCAGAATAATTATTTCAATTTGCATTTCACCAAGCTTTATTTGAAGCCTAGACACCTCGGCAGTAATTCTTCACACATTGTGGAAAAGAATGAATTTGCTCCGATTGCATCCTTTTTAGCTCACCCTTGAAGTGCTCAAGGCGAGCTATTGGGATCGCCTTTTGTCCATCGTCTGTCGTCATCAATCTCCTAAACCACTGTATGGATTTTGACAAAACTTGGAAGAAATGATCCTTGGGCAATCCTCTTTCAAAGAAATTAATTCCATGCAGAACTCTGGTTACCATGGCAACCAAAATGATTTTTCTTTGGTGACCTTCTAAGTCATTTTAACTTGTCAAAAGACAGACATCATAATCATAGGGTGTTGGTTTTTTGCTCTGGCAGTTGAGCTATAGTATTGGCTTGATCGCAAAATCAGTTGTTGACAGTTGTGGTTGCCATGACAAATCAAGTTACATAACTCAGGTGAGTGATCCAGGGCCTCTTGTTTTAAATGTTTCAACTAGCTTCCATTTTGCATGATATTAGTTTGTCATGTTTTCCAAAATATCAATAAACAAGGGCACTGCAAAGCGAATGCATCAACTCGGTATTCAAAGTCCAATTTTGACCTTGACCTTTAACCTATGACCTTGAAAATAAATAGGCTTCTAGACCTTGCAGTATACTAACTGTATACCAAGTTTGGTTAAGATCGGTCGAAGGATGATCAGTGTAGAGTGGTCACAAGGTTGTTACGGACGAACAAACAGACAGTCCCGTTAATATATCCCCATCGCAAACTTTGTTAGCCGAGGGGATAATAATTAACACTTTCCCACATGCAAAATACCTTTTGATGCATCTGCAGCAAACAACTTTACTATGAGCAATTTCTCCTGTTGACACAATGTTTTCAACTCTTCAATGTTTAAACTTTCTCTTGTAGAGAATGTCCTTGTTAATGACTAGATAAGTTGTTTGATGTAGATTTGTGGTATTTGGGAAAGGGTAAAACTGCACTGAGAATGAATGGGGAATTATGAATGATTTATAAGAATGAAAAATAATCAATAAGAATTTATATAAGAATATATTATTATGACATCAATGGTTTAGCACCCCTTACTATACAAGCTCAAGATTTATTGCTGTTTTCAGCCATATCACAGTGATCGGTTCACCGTTCCATGTGTTTCCTGGCTTTTTTCACACCAGAACTCGACACTCAAGTCTATCCAGGCAACTGGTTGTTTTTCCACATAGACTGTTAATGGAAGACGATTAATGCTAGTTGCATTGACTTTGGTCAAACATCTAAAAGAATGTTCAAAGGGTTCAAACTCGCAACCACTGGATTGACAGCCCATGACTTATTTACTTTACAAAAATTGCAAAACTAATCATGATTGATGTCTAGGACCGTTCAATCAGAAAAATCCCAGTCAGAACTGCTCATCACAGATTCGAACCAAGGACCTTTAGTATGAGAGGCTGTCGTTCTATCGCTGCCCACTTGTTTTCTACCTGAAATGCCATGGCTCTGCTCACACAAGGTCAAGAAAAACTAGAACTATCACTGAAGATGATAAATACCCCCTATACAGCACCTTGACCTACACCATAACTTAATAAAGTAAAAGGGCCATAACTCTGTAAAATAACATGCAATTGTAACCCCTTTAGGATATCCTCTTGGTATAGAAGCTTCATGTAAAATGTTATTGAATTCATCCAAGTGGTTTGTAAGAAATAGGCCGGACAAAATATGGCTTCCGACCGACAGACAGACAGACGGCCCGACACAGTGACTCCTATATACCCCCTCTTCTTCGAAGGGGGTATAATAATCTTATTAACAAAAACATTCATGAAAAGCACTCATTTTCCCAGTGAAATACAGGAAGTTAATTTAACGTTTTCCCCAATACGAATTTTTTTGTTGTAGATGATTTGGAAAAACATCTATGCAAAAATATACAAAATGGCCATAAATGTAATTACAGTATTCTATTGAAAGGAGTTAAAAACATTAAGACATAAAGAGGAATTTCTTCATCTCCTTTTGCAACAATATTTTGTAAAGTAATCTGCTGCAGAAATTGCATCCTTTTTTCACATGGAAAAATATCGAAGTATACAATCATTATTGATTGAGAGCAATTACTCATTTTGCGACAATGTTTTCAAAAGTTTTTGGCTCAAATGCCTCAAAATGCATCGACATGTGGGAAAAGGTTAAAACGTTAAGGTTAATTTAATTATGTACATGATTGATTTAAATTGATGTTTCATGCAAATAGAGGTATTAAGATTTTGTTCCCAGACATTTAAACAAGCAGTGTCTATAAAACAAGTTTCTGCATATCTTGTGGCAATGCAATATCTTGTTTTTCCTCGGCCATGAATTTTTCAATTTCTTCTACCGTCCTTGGGACACAAGTGAGCAGTTCCATGCCGTCTTCTGTTATAGCAATGTCATCTTCTATTCTCACCTACAAAGAATTGTTATAATGTCCTTATTGGATAGATAAATTTTAAAATAATGTGATAAAAGGAAAAATATCTCAAAGAGGAGTAATTTCTTCAATGTTATTTGAAATTTGTCTGCTCCAGATGTGTTTAAATGTGTCTGCATGTGGGAAAGAAAGACTTTATTACAACAAACAAATATTTGATGCCTTTGCAACAGAGACTTTATAAAACTGTGATTGGCCAAAATAAAAATATGCTCCCTTTTCATATGTTTTCTGATAATGTTACAATTTTCGACTATGATGTTTTCACAGTAGATGAATCTTCATTTGAAGATGTATTTTGCTCATAATGAGCAATTTCTCCTTTTGCCACAAGGTTTTCAACTATGTTCAATAATTATTCTTTCATTTATAGAGATTTTTGAATACTTTTGCAAAGTTATTTTCAAAGTCAGCTACAATAGATTTGTTGTATGTTGGAAAGGGATCACATGAGAGTTCGAAGGAAGTCTTTGGATGCCTGCCAATATTGTTAGTAAGTGACCGACTGATGGAAAGACCAACATAAATTACAGTTGTTTTAACCCTCTCCGAAAATATTAGATGACAAACATAAAGAATCTCTCCAGATTAACGTTTTATTTTAGAACAGTGTTGAAAACTTTTAGAGAAATGGTCCATTTTGAGCAATTTCTCCTTTTGTCACAATATTTTCAAAAGTAGTCTGCTGCAGATGTGTCAAAAAGTGTCGCTGCAGTATCAATTACTCATATAGATCTAATGGATGCCCATCACAGGTTGTCTAAGATTGACCTTTGCAACAGCCAATCAAACTTTTGAAAACATTGTAATATATATAAGGAGAGAATGCTCATGATGAGCACTTTCTCCATTTGCTTCAATGTTTTCAACTTTTTTCAGTAAATATGCCTTTATACATTTATACAGATTGTTTTTGCATATATGTTTTCAACGCCCTTTGCTGGAGGTTTATTGTATGTGGTAAAGGGTAAAAAACAAGGAAAGAATGTATATAGATAAACATATACAACATATCTGAAGCAAGATTACTTAAAGAAAATCTATGCAAAGCTATTCAAGATATCTTAAATGAAAGTATAATTATTGAATACTTTGAAAAATCTTGCAAAAGTCATCTAGTGTAGAGGTCAAATTACGCTAAATACATCCGCTGACTTGCTGATCTACAGTACTATAGTCCCTAAAAAAACCTTTGTTTGCATAGAAATGAGTAAAAACCATCACCAGAATGTATTGAATATATGACATTGAGTTTAAATGCATTGTGAATGTGTATAGGATGCACTGGAAATGATTGATTTGATCACTTTTAGTATTTTGACCTTGTTTGAAAGTGAAAGTAGAGAATGCTAAACACCGGTTTTGTCCGGGCCCGATTTGGTCCAAAATGACGGTTAACATTTTCGCCTGGTGAGTTCTTTCTTGCATAATGCATGACCCCACATTTTCTTTGGATTGTTTTAAAGCTAGGAGGTAACTCTTTTCAATGATATATGGTGTTCTACATGAGAAACGCTTAGAGAGAGTGACAATTAAGGACTGAAACTGGTCGATTTACACAGAAACAAAGAAGTATTTTGTTTGGGTGTATTGTAACCTAGATGCATCAAAATGATTTTGCATGTGGTTAAACCGGAATTTGTTCAGTGTCCTTAAATCTGTAATAATATAATTTGATTGTTTGGTGTTTTAAGCAGCTGACCTATACCCTCTTCCTGCAGACAGATGACTTTGAAAACACCTCAGCAACAATATGAAAAATCTATATAAATGATGATAGAATTCTTGAATAAAGTTAAAAGCATTCTCCTGCAGAATGAGAAATTCCGCATTATGAGCGGTTACCTCTTTTGTCGCAATGCTTTCAAACGACGTCTGCTACAGATGCATGTAAGTATGTCTTTATGTTGAAAAGGGTAAGAGATGGTGTTGATCAAATGTGACACAAATAATTAGATTGTCAGGTCAAGTTGGTATCGGACTGGAATTCCACTTAACCGACCTGTATTACTAATTAAAGGCGTTATTTTGACAACTTTGCAGCAGACGACAACTTTTGAAAATAGTAGGGAAAAAGGAGAATTTCCATAAACAAAACAAATGAAAGTGTAGCCCTACTTTGTGCCTATCAATACTTGTTAATATTATCCCTGGTTCAGAACATTTTATTTACCGCTGAAACAGATTTTTCATTTCATAAGGAGATACTGCTCAGCAAAAAAAGGTCTCCATTTCCTCTTCCACAATGTTTCCATTTCCCACATTCAACAAATCTGCAGCAGAAGGCTATGATAACATATAGACAAAAATATAGACATTGAATAAGATGAAATCATTGTGGCCAATTGAGAAATTGCTCATCATTGCACAATGATTTCAAAAGTTGTCTGCTTCCTAGCTGTTTGAAAACATCATCAAAAGTCATCTGCTGTCGAGATGTCAAAAATTGTCGTCTTTTGAAAACAATGTGTCAAAAGGAGAAATTGCTCATGATAAGCTGAAGTTTTATACTTTCATTTATAGAGAATCACCATACCTTTGCGTAGTTGTTTTCAAAGTCATCTTCTGCATATTTGTTATATGTCGGAAAGAGTGATTAACCCTTTCCCTCATATAGACGCTTCCTGATGCCTCTGCAGCAGAAGGCTTTTTGAAAACATAGTGACAAAAGAAGAAATTGCTCAAAACAAGCCTTTTCTCCTTTTGCCACAATGTTTTCCACTTTAAGTCATAGGTTACCCATTCAATTATAAACATTTTCTATTTTTTGTCAAAATATGTTCAAAGTCGTCTGCTGCAGAATTTTCGTATGGGGGGAAAGGGTTAAAACAAGACGGTAAGATATCAAACAAATATACTTACACCACCAAACCCCCTATACTGTTCAATCAATTCATTACACATAAATCTGGATTGATCTGGATTAGCTAGAGCTTGATCAATTACCTGTAAATAAACAAAACCAAGAGAATCACTGAATTGACATTCATCTTCGCCAATACCGCCCATAACTTCAGAGTTCCGCAGTCAATATTCGCCTAACATGCTGAGTAACAGTTCCTAGTTTGGGTGAACATTACTATATAGCTTTAATCAAATCTCTCTAAGCATGCCTGACAAATTGAACATTGGACAGTACCAAAACTAAATCACTCCACCTACAGTGGGAGACTATGAGCCGATGACTATTTTTCAAATAAGCTATCTTGAAATCAGAAAGATTATATTGTTTAAACAATTTTAACATTTATAAGTTTGAATCTGTGAAATGATTTGCTGGCATAAAGCAAGGCAGATATATACAGTCCCATCTCTGATTTAATACCACCCATGGGATGAGAACAATCTGGTCTTTGTTCACAGGTGGACTTTTATTACACGGTCATTTATGCAGAAAATTGGTATTTGGGAAATTAAATGTGGCTGCTATAGAGAGGGAATTGCACAGGTTCTACTGTACATGTATGTGATATCGCTGAGAAATCTCTATCTTGTGATAAGCATCTAGAATAACAATGCATGCCAATAATGGATCATGATTGATTGGGCTTTCATTAATTGTGCAGTTTTGTAGTTAACCTTCTCAAAGCATCTGGCTGTTTTTCCACATAGACTGTAAGCCCATTGATGGAAGAAGACAAATGAAGACAAACGATGCTTGTGCATTGACTTTTGTCAAGCCTCAGGAAGAATGTTGGGTAAGCTGGGGTTCAAAGTAACAATCCCTGCATTTATAGCATGCATCACAACCAACTAAGCTCCCGGGGTTTGACTAATAATATATCAAGATCAGTTATACGGTAAATGAATCGTGCCAGACATCTTGCAATAGGTACAGTCCCACTAGTGCCTTTACTCCCCTTTACCACATACAAGATATCTGCAGCAGACGACTTTGAAAAACATCTAGACAAATGGAGAAATCGCTCAATTGCCACAATGTTTTTAAAAGTCCTCTGCTACAGAGGCATTGGGTAGTGTCTGTATGTTGGAAAGGGTAATCAATCCCCCTGATTTGTTTGACTTACCATATCAATAAAATAGCAGCCAGGTTCTATTGTCAGGACCATCCTCTGTTCCAGTGTCCTTGCTGTTCTTAATGACCTTAAACCAGGCTGGTCTACCCTTTCTGTTCCCTATAGAAACAATAAATTAAATTGAACCCTTTACCACCTATAGAGGCTTTATGAAGCCTCTGCAGCAGACAACTTTTGAAAACATTGTGGCAAAAGGAGAATTTGCTCAAAACCATGTTTTCAACTTTACACATTAATTACACCTTCGTTTAAAGAGATTTTCTGGGTTTTTGCAAACATGCTGTCAAAGTCGTCTGCTGCAGGTTTGCTGTTAATACATGTGGGTTAATACTTTCCTACATACAACAAATCTGTACCATACAAGACTGAAAACATCTAAGCAAAAATAGGGAAAATCTCAATAATCGAAAGTATGTATGTTGAAAACATTGTTGCAAAAGTAGAAACTGCTCATTTTGAGCATTTTCTTCTTTAGTAACAATGTTTTAAAAAGAGGTCTCCTGCAGATGCTTCAAAATCAGAAAATTTGAAAATTGCATCAATAGATTTTCGAGTAGAAGATTTTTAACATAGAAGTATAACATTTAGCACACATGTTTTATAACTGATTTGCATGACTTAACCCTTTGCCACATGAATACACGCCTCTGCAGCAGACAAATTTTGATAAGTTTTGGCAAAAGGAGCAAATTGCTTATTTTGGGCAAATTTTCCTTTTATCACAATGTTTCAACTCTTTTTAATATTTATCATATCCCATACAGAGAATTTCCACATCTTTGTCTAAATGTTTTCAAAGTCGTCTGCTGCTGCTTTATTGTAATGTGGTAAAAGGTTAAGGTAATCAGATAGAGGGTCACCCTAGGAATATTTATGATATAATATTGGAAAGTCGAAGAGAAGAGTTTTTGACTTTTCACTAAAGGCATATATGTATAAGTCTGATGAGTTTCACACTAAAAATATTTCTGAGAAATAATTTGAAAATCAAGTCAGTAGTATCTGAGCAAAAGTTTTTTGTTTTGCTTGCCATGGCAACTAGAATTGTATACAATCTGTAGGATGCTTACCCTGAATGATTCTGACAATTGTACCAGTGATTGTAAAAGAGAGGGTCAATTCAATCTAAAACTTCAGCCAAAAGATCAAAAGATGATAACCCTTTACCCTTTCCCACTTGCAGATGAATTTTGATGCATTTGTAGCAGATAAACTTTGAAAACATTGTGACTTCTTGAAATCAGTTAAGCAGTTTCAGTTTACTTATACAGTCGGTTAGGCATGCTTTTTGACTAATCAATATGGCAAGAACTATATTTCGTAGAGGATCGCCTTAGGAACATTTCTGGAAAATTATCTTGAAATCAGATAAGCAGTTTCAGAGATGAATATTGAAGTTTGTCATTTGTACCCAGTTCTAATGTGGCTTTGCGGCCTTGTTTTACAACTAATCAATATGACTTTAACCCTTTCCCATATAAAGACTCTTTCTGGTGCCTCTGCACTTTTTAATATGACTTTAACCCTTTCCCATATAAAGACACTTTCTGGTGCCTCTGCACCTTTAAAAACATTGTGCCAAAAGGAGAAATTGTCCATGATGAGCAATTTCTCCTTTATTCACAATGTTTTCAGCTCTATCACCTTCCATACATTTATTTAGAGAGATTATCCATATGTTTTTAAAGTCGTCTGCTGCAGAGTTTTTGGTATAATGGGAAAAGGGTTAACCATTTTTGTAGAGGGTTAGCTTAGGAACATTTCTGTCACACAATCATGAAATCAGATGAAGAGTGTCAGAGAAGAAGAATTTTGATTTTTTTTCATTTTATCCCTTTGCTGAGTCAGTCTGCTTTTCAACCAATTAATGAGGCTGAAACAATATATTGAAGAGGAGGGGTCTCCTTATGAACCTTTCTGTCATATATTATTGAAATTAGACTAGCTCTTTCAGAGGAGAATAAGTATGGTCATTTGAAGAAAGAGTTACCGTAGATCACTGACCTCTGGGTAACCTCCGACGTCGTGAGTGTCAATACCCATGAAATGTCCCAACCCGTGGGGCATAAACACCGCTCCAAGGCGAACCTTCATCATCTCGTCTACATCCCCCTGTACCAGGCCAAGGGCTTTCAACTCTTCTAGTTCTACTTTCTCGGCTAGTCTGTGCATATCAACCCATGATACACCTAGAAAGTAGGTTACAGAAAATTTCAATATAAATGTCAAAGGCACAAGATATAACAAGCGGGCCATGATGGCCCAGGAATCACTTACCTGAATTTTGACCAAATCAACATGGCTTGAAGGAATCTGTCAACCAAGATACATTTCTACAAAATTATTTAAAAACCGGCCAGACACTTTCGGAGGAGAAGACTTTTAAAGTTTCCACTGTACATAACCATATAAGGCAAAACAGCCCCGCCCCCTGGCAGCCATGTTTTTTAACCAATCAACATGGCTTGATGGAATCTGATAGAGGGTCACCCTAGGAACATTTCTACAAAATTATTTGAAAATCAGCCTTACACTTTCAGGAGAAGATTTTTTAGGTTTCCACTATAGCCAGAAAGCAAAAAAGTCCCATGCCCTGTCGACCATGTTTTTTGACCAATCAACATGGTTTGAAGGAATCTGATAGAGGGTCAGGGTCACCCAAAGAACATTTCTACAAATATTATTTGAAAATCGGCCAACCAGTTTGGGAGAAGAAGAATGTTAAAGTTTTTTTTGTTTGGTTGCCATAGAAACGTGAATTCTGCATGGATCCCAAAAATTTAAAGGAATTCTGGTGAGATCATTGAGAGGATGCTTTCTGTGAAGTTTCACCCCAATTGACCCACTAGTGACTGAGGAGAAGATGTTGACGGATGCACGATGCACGACGGACGCTAGACATAGGGCGATCCCAATAACTCACCTTCAGCACTTCTTGCTTAGGTGAGCTCAAAATACTTGGTATCATTAATCCTTTCCCACTTGCAGATGCATTTTGACGTATCAACCTCAAATGCCTTCCCAGTACTTCATGGCAAAAGGAAAAATTGCTCATATTGAGCAAATTCTACTTTTGTCACATAGCTTTTCAACTCTTTACAAGCAATGCACTTTCGTCTATACACAATACGATAGCATTACCATCAGTTCAAAAGTTATAACCAACTTTACCCTTTCCCACATACAACAAATCTGCAGCAGACGACTTTAAAAACATGTAGGCAACACTAATTGCCATCTTTATAGATGAATTATAATAATTAAATAAAGTTCAAAACATTATGGCAAATTTGGATATTGCTCAATTTCTCCATGTGCCACAATGTTTTCAAAATTCGTCTTATGTAGAGGCGTCAGAAAGCGTCTATATGTGGGAAAGGGTTATAATCTTTGCCAAAGACAGTCGGGGCAATTACTATATACCCCAATTCTCTATTCAGGGACATAAAAAGTGTGTAACTTGGAAAACCAACCATGTGACATAAGAGCAGAATAGATCCAAATGAGCTAGCACATCCATGTAGTCTAATATAATCTGTTATGGTTGATTTTCCAAGAACACCGCTCATATGAAGAATCAATACAAAATTCATCTGATGGAGATGTTTTAAAGTCATCTATATCACCGATAGAGCAGACAAAGAAAATTATAAAGTCCAGCTTTACTTTTGGAACAGTTCAAAGCCATTTCTGGGATTTTCTAGACAAAAATAAAAAATTAAAATATTGATCAGTATAAGGCATGGCTTCAAGGCGTTCATGTCTATACTGTGTAACGTTACGGCTCGAACTACGATGGATTAATGAATAAATTATATTTGAAGATAGGAAATGCTTGATGGTTTCCTTATTAATATTGGTCATAGTCCTGTCTTGGGAGGGGTCAATATTGACCTCTCCAATATGAAGCTAGGTCAATAAAGAGAGTTATGAATATGTAAATCAGATAGTATTTAAAGACGGCCCAGGGCAGCTTTTGGGGGAGACCAAGAATACTGTCTATACCATCTGACATGTATTACTTTGAACACTCTTTAAAATAAAACTAACCACTATACGATTTGATGTTGACTTTGCGTTATTTCTCTACATAATTAACTAGTGAAATCTGCGTTATATTACATACTGGTGGCACAGGATTCAAAAAATGGGTTCCAACAATCAAACTTTGAAAGGGTTAACCCTTTTTCACATACAACAAAACTGCAGCAGACGACTTTGAAATGTCTACATAAAATAAAAGGTCATTATTGAATAGGGTTGAAAAAAAAAACATTGTTGCAAAAGGAGAAACTGCTCATTATGAGCAATTTCACTTTTTGCAGTAATGTTTTCAAAGAGTTGTCTGCTGCAGAGGCATATGTATGTGGGAAATTGTTAACTGTAAGAATATTGCCATGTATTTACCAGGTTTAACGGCTGCCATTACTGCCCTGCTTGCTTTCAAGACAGTATTGTAGATCCCCTTCTGTTTGTCTGTGAATTTTCCATTACATGGATAGGAACATGTGATGTCAGAGGCATAGCAGTAATATTCTCCACCCATATCTAACAAACTGATAAAAAGACAAAAAGAGATTTTCAATGTGACTTTTATATACCCCACCCACTAATTTACATTATTGACTAACAAACTGATAAAGAGACATGAATGTGTCAATGTCATAAAAAGAAATTTCCAATGTG
This sequence comes from Serripes groenlandicus, assembly GCA_031761405.1. NCBI lineage: Eukaryota > Metazoa > Mollusca > Bivalvia > Cardiida > Cardiidae > Serripes > Serripes groenlandicus. The sequence continues at coordinate 8,641,237 of JASEVX010000010.1, forward strand.
ACTGAAATATACCCCACTCATTACAGTATCTAACAAACTGATAAAAAGACATGAATATGGCAATGTCATGAAAAGAAATTTCCAATGTTACTGAAATATACCCCACCCATTACAGTATATAACAAACTGATAAAAAGACATGAATGTGGCAATGTCATGAAAAGAAATTTCCAATGTGACTGAAATATACCCCACCCATTAAATTATCTAAAAACTGAAAAAGCGACATGAATGTGACAATGTCATGAAAAGAGATTTCCATTGTGACTGAAATATACCCCACCCATTACATTTTCTAACAAACTGATAGACATGAATGTGGCAATGTCATGAAAAGAGATATTCAATGTGACTGAAATATACCCTACCCATTAAATTATCTAAAAACTGAAAAAGCGACATGAATGTGACAATGTCATGAAAAGAGATTTCCATTGTGACTGAAATATACCCCACCCATTACATTTTCTAACAAACTGATAGACATGAATGTGGCAATGTCATGAAAAGAGATTTTCAATGTGACCGTAAAACATGTATTCTCCAACAATAAAATTATCTTACAAATTGATAAAGAGACATGAATGTGACAAAGTCGAGAATAGAGATGAAAAGAGATTTTCAATGTGGTTGATATATACATGTACTTGAAAGATAACATCATATTATAAACTGTTGAAGAGACATGAACAAACTGATAAAGAGACATTCATGAAGGCAATTTTCTTTTTCTTTTTCCTTTTTCATAAAGTTTTCAAATCTATTGAAAGTGATCTGTATCAGGGGAATCAGCATCTCCCTTTCCCACATACTACAAATCTGCAAAACTATGGAAAAATCTGTATAAATTAAAATTCTATTATTCAATAAAATTGAAAACATTGTGACGAAAGGAGAAATTGCTCATAATGAGCACTTTTTCTTTTGTCATAATGTTACAAAAGTTTTCTGGTGTAGATGAAAATTAAATTATTCAATCAAATTGAGCAATTTCTCCCTTTGTCACAATGATTCAAAAGTCACCTGGTATAGATGTGTCTAAATGCCTCTGCAGGTGAGGAAAGTTTTAATACTTTCCCCTTCCTGATGCATTCTGAATCAACTTTTGAAAAGATTGTGGTAAAAGAGAAATTGCTCAAAACAAGCAATTTCAAAACTTTTTCCACTTTATTTTCTACTCTATTAAATAATTAGTCTTTATCATTTATAAAGGTTTTCCACAATTTAGCCTAGATGAGCTCTGAGTTGTCAGCTGCTGATTCCCTGTATATCTAAAATGGTTAAATGCATCAAATGACTTACCAAATATCTCCATCATTAAGCTGCTTGCTGTTTGGGGCACCAGCATGGCCATAATGCAGTACGGAGGCATTGTCTCCACTGGGAATAAAAAAAGAAGTTGTTACTAATCATATCCAATAAGGAATTCTGTTACAAATAACTTGTTCCAAAATTTTGTAGGAAAAGAAAAAAAAATTCATAATAAGCCAATACTTCTTTTTGAACTCAAATTAAAACTTTTAAATTTTTAAAACTTTTAAATTAAACTTTCATATTATTAGCTTTCTATAACAAACATATATGTTTATTTGTTATATTTTGATTTTAATATACAGAATTCCCCTGGACGTATATCATGACTAGACAGTTAGGATGTATAGGTCGATCTGCTTCTACATTGGTCAATTGTCACAAAAGCCAACCTTTTCCTTTTCATATGTACGGTCTCATATTATGTTTTAAACCTTTTCCTCATACAACAAGTCTGCAGAAGACGACTTTGTAAACATCTAGGCATAAATAAAACAAGATGGCCATGATGGCCCTGGATCGCTCACCAGGAATGTGATTGGGATGCCTACCACAATAGTTCTTTGTTTTTACCAACCAACATGCCTAGAAGTAATCTTGTAGAGGGTCTATTAAGGAACATTTTAGGAAAATTATTTGGAAATTGGCCAGATATTTTTTGTAGAAGAGGATTATTAAAGTTTTCAAGATAACCATATAAGGCAAAACAGCCCCGCCTTCTGACAGCCATGTTTATGGACAAATGAACTGGGCTTGAAGGAATCTGATAGAGGGTCACCCAAGGAACATTTCTACACAATTATTTGCAAATTGGACAGAGACTTTCGGAGAAGAAGATTCTCAAAGTTTTCACTATAGCGATATACGGCAAAACAGCCCAGCCCTCTGGTGGCCATGTTTTTCAACCAATCAACATAGCTTGAAGGAATCAGATAGAGGGTTACCCTAGAAACATTTTTACAAAATAATTTGGAAAGCTGCCAGATACTTTTGGAGAATTGCCGTATGAGGGAAAGGGTTAAAGCTTTCACTATAGCCATACATGGCAAAACAGACCGCCCCCTAGCTTGGAGGAATCTGATAGAAGGTCACTCAAGGAACATTTCTACAAAATTATTTGAAAATCGACCTACCAGTTTGTGAGAAGAAGAATTTAAAGAAAAAAAATTGTTTGGTTTCCATGGAAACCAGAATTCTGCATTGATCCAAAATATTTGAAGGCATTCTGGAAAAGCCATTGAGAGGATGCTTGCTGTGAAGTTTCATTTCAATTAAAACTGGTTACTGAGGAGAAGATGTTGACGGACGCACAACGCGCACCAGACATAGGGCAATCACAATAACTCATCTTGAGCACTTTGTGCTCATGTGATCTTAAAAAGGGTAAAGTGTCATCTGCATTTTTCCCTTTCTCTAAATGTTTTCAAAAGTTGCAGAGGCATCAAATTACCTCTGCATCAGAGAAAGAGTTATGATTATTTAAAGTTGAAGTAACTTATTCCAACATGCAGACGCTTTTTGACGCGCCTGCAGCAGACAACATAGTGGCAAATGGAGAAATTGCTCATAATAATCAATTTCTCTCTTTGTCACAATGTCTCCAATTCTATTTAATGAATATACTTTCATTTAGATAAGATTTTCAATATCTTTGCCCTGATGTTTTCAAAGTCGTCTGCTGCAGATTTGTGGTTTGTGGTAAAGGTTTAGAAGTCCTACCTGCCGCAGATGCATGTATAGGACAAGTGTCTGAGCCCTCCTTGGAAGTAGCAGTAGTGATGAAATATACTACAATAGAATAATACAGTCTTAATAACTCTTAACCCGATACAGACTGCTTCTGATACCTTTACAACAGATGACTTTTGAAAACATTATTTCACAATGAGGAATTCCTCATATCAAATTTCTCCTTTTTTCTTACAATGTATTTCTACTCATTAGACAGCTTTTGAAAACATTGTGAGAAATGGTTCAATTGCTCGTATCGCTTTTCTCACAATGATTTCTACTCAGACTTTCTGTAATGTTAATCTTTTTTCCTAGATAATTTTGAAGCAGATGCCACGCCACTTAAAGGTCATATCAGGTAAATTGATTATACAAAATTCCATAGCTTTTGTATCTTATGAATTGACAAGAAAAACAGCATGGTGAAGAAAAGCATTAATATGTAAAGTGCTTCCAAATGAACTTAAAATAGTCCAAAATAATTGTAAAGAGAACACAAATGCATCAACCCTTTCCCATTTTTTGACGTCTCTGTAGCAGACGACTTTTGAAAACATTGTAGCAAATGGAAAAATTGCTCATAATGAGCAATTACTCCATTAGCAACAAAGTTTTCAACTCTATTCAATATTCATAATTACATTAACAGATATTTTCAATAGTTTTGTCCAAATGATTTCAATGTCATTTGCTGCATTTTTGTTGTATGTGGGAATATGGTAAAAAAGGATCAATATCTCCTTTTCCTACATTGTAATCTGAAGTTGATACATCAAAATACAATTCAATCAGAGAAAGTGTTCATTTAGTATGTCATAGACAATCCTTTGTTGCATGTAGTTTTTCAGAATATCTAAAATATAAAAGCTATGGAACTTCCTTCATTTCATATTGCGTAACATACCTACAACACACCCCTGTACCCCATGCTAACTGACGACATCCACCATGGAAATAACAATGATTAGCGAAGATACTGTAAACAGTCAAAGAAGGGATAAAGATATATAAAAACAACCATCTATGCCTATTCAGAGCTTGGCCCTTGAGTTTGAATCCTAGCTCAGCAATTCAATGATTCGAATAATTGACACTATAAAATTCATTGTTGGAAGGAAGCCAGTTGCCTTGGAAAAATGTCATGTGGAGTACTGGTGAAGGAATGCAAGAGAAAAATGCAGGTAGGTGAACTGTCTTTGATTGTATAACTGAAATACATTTTAAAAAGGTGTAAAACTTCATTGCATTAATCCTTTCTTAAAAGACACTAAATCTGCAGCAGAGGATTTGTTGGTTTTAGTATAGAAAATCTTTGTAAATGAAATATCATGATTAATAATAGTTGAAAAAATTGTGTCAAAAGTTGTCTTCTGCAGAGATACCAGAAAGTGCCTGTCTGATTGGGTTAAACAAGACATGAGCCCTACCATGGGCAAAGCTACAAGCTGCCTTTTTTAACAGTGTAGGATCAGATCAGCCTGTACATCTGCTTCGTCTTATCTGATACTTCATACGTTGACAGAGACTATTAATAAGCATGTAGAAGTAATATGTACATCTCAAACAGACTGTGTGGATTCACAGGCTGATCTGGGTGTGTACTGTTCACAAAAGCCAACTTTTGCCCATTCCCATGGACAGGTTCATAGAGTATCTCTATCACCCTTTCCTCATAACAGGCTGTGATATGTATGTGATATGTATGTACATACAGAAATACAGATGCAACATTAACCCTTTCTCCCATACATCAAATCTGCAACAGACAACTTTGTTAAAATATGGAATATATATTTGATAGTATAATTTTTTAATAAAGTTGAAAAAAAATGATACTTGTATTTCTCCCATTTTTTTAAACTTAATTAAGTACTTCTACTTTTCTATAATTGCCTACACGGAGAGAAACCCATTAGTATCATTTACATGTTTGTTTGATGTTGGTAAGGGTAAACACACATTTGTTAATTATTGCTGCAACATATTATTCATTCATATACAAACCATTGTAATTTATAACAACTGCAAAGCTTTACACAAAAACTAGTTCCTAATGAACTACATTGTTTGTGCTGGTTCTAGTAGAAGGTGGACAACTCATACAAGACAGATTCATGTAAAATAAAACATTATCAATATCTTTCACTAGACTCAAATTCTTTAATTTCTCTAATTCAATTAATTTCCAGAAGCCTAGACAAGGAAGTGTTATATGGCCTTTCCCCAAAAATAGATCTCCGTTTATCCAAACAAAACTATGTGATTTGGGTACTCATAATAATAATCTCAGTGAGATGATTTTTTTGAGTACCACAACATAGGGTTTAACATTTAAGGTCAAAGAAGGATTTAAGAAAACTAAATACACGTCTAACATACAGCATTTACCCTTCCCAAAAATAAAAAATCTGCAGCAGTCAAATTTGGACACATCTAGAAATAATAGTATCATCATCAAATAAGAGCAATATGAGCATTTTCCTCTTTTGTCACAATGTTTTCCGAAATTCATCTGCTGCTGATGCATCTATATACATGTATATATTGAATTTGCTATTATGCAAAGTCAATTATAATGCTGCAGTCTCAAATAAACTTGACTGAAATTTAAATCTGTGTATTTCAACACCATTGATCTGACTTACCTTTCCATTTGATACTCATACATTCCTGGTTTAACATTTCTCATCACCTGAAATGAAAATGAATTCAACCTTTTTCACAAAGATGCATTTTGATACAACGACTTTTGAATTCATTCTGTTAAAAGCTAAATTTGGTTTTTATAAGCATAATTTCCTTTTGCTACAATATTTTCAAATTGATAACTGTTTTACTTTTGCATTTCCTTTGTGTACTGCTGCTGTTCTACGTTCTGCAGCTAACACCAGCCAATTTCAAGGTTTGAACCACAACCAATACTACCAATCAGTTTATCTTGCCATTTCAATCCTAATACTATCCCCAAATTCCATAGTGGGATGTCACTGCTCCGACTTTCCCAAGTCCATAGGGGATTGAACCTGGATCTCCAGGATAAGGTTATTTTAACTAACATTATTCCTCTTCCAGCAATGGGCAAAAAGGAAATGTAACCAGTGTTGTGTGAGTAGATGGTGTGACTACGTCAGAATATACTTAGTTAGGTGAACTGGCTGCCTTATATAACTGATATACCATATACCAACATACAACAAATCTACAACAGACGACTAAGAAAACATCTGGACAAAAATATGGAAAATCTCTATAAATAAAAGTATTATTATTAAACAGAGTTAAAATATTGTGTCAAAAAGTTAAAAGTTGTCTGCTGCATTAGGTAATTTGGAAAAATATTAAACCCCAATCAATCTCCTAACTCTCAATGCAGAAGCCTTAACAACTACACCACTGAAGTGGTGCATCATGGGAACTTCATCATATAAAGGTATGCAGAATTAACCCAGTATGGTAACAACATTAACCTTTTCCCAAATACAACAAATCTGCAGCCGACGACTGAAAATATCAAGACAGAAATTGGATAAAACTCAGTAAATGAAAGTTTTATAATTGAAACGAGTTGAATACATTTTGGCATAAAGAGAAATTGCCATCATATTTTCAAAAGCCTACCTATGCAGGCAGACAGCGTCTAAATGTGAGAAAGGGTTAAATCATCTTTTTTTGAGACCGTCTCTGTTCTGTTGTAGTTTAAGCATCCACTACAGGAATATTAGTCAAGAGTTCAATACAAGGTCGTGCCCAACCAAATATTTAAAACAAGAGGGCCATGATGGTCCTAGTTCGCTCACCTTAATTAAACAATGTACTGCAATGCAAAACACATCAAGACAATTATTCTGAATGCAACCTCCAGGATTAACAAGAATTTCCTTCATTTGGCCTAGTGATCTATATATTTTTACCTGATATGACCTATATTCCAACATGGAATAGATATGCAGCCTCCGGAGTTTTAACAACATTTTCCTTTATTGACCTTGTTTCTGACCCAATATGACACATATTCGGCATTCAAAGTGTTAACAATATTTTCCTTCAATTTGACCTAGTGACCTAGTTTTTGACCCTACATAACCCATATTCGAACTTGGCCTAGATATCATTTAGATAAACATTCTCATTAAATGTCAAGCTGCTGTAGCAAAAAATGCGTCTTCTACAAAGTTAACAAGATTTTCCTTCAATTTGGGTAGTGACCTAGTTTCTGACCCAATATGACCCATATTCGAACTTGAGCTAGATATCTTTAAGACAAACATTCTGAAGCAAAAAAGCGGCCTCTAGAGTGTTAACAAGATTTTCCTTCAACTTGACCTAGTGACGTACTTTTTGACCCAACATGACCCATGTTCGAACTTGACCTAAATATCATCAAGACAAACATTCTGATAAAGTTTCAACATGCTCAAGATGAAAATGTGGCCTCTAGAGTGTTAACATGAATACCTTTTAATTTGACCTAGTCTTTGACCCAGCTAGACCCATATTCGAACTTGGCCTAGATATCATTCAGCTCAACATCCTGACCAAATTTCAAGCTGCTGAAGCAAATAATGCGGCTTCTACAGTGTTAACAAGATTTCCCTTCAATTTGGCCTAGTGACCTAGAGTTTGACCCGTCATGACCCATATTTGAACTTGATATTTTCAAGACAAACATTCTGACTAAATTTTAAACTGCTGAAGCAAAAGTTGTAGTCTAGTGACCTCCTTTTTGACCCTACATGACCGATGTTCAAACTTGGCTTACATATCATCAAGACAAACATTCCGAAAAAGTTTCAACATGTTCAAGTTGAAAATGTGGCCTCCAGAGTGTTAACAAGATTTCCCTTCAATTTGACCAAGTGACCTAGTTTTTGACCTCATATGGCCCAGTTTCGAAATTGTGCCAGATTTGATGGAGATGAATGTTCTGATAAACTTTCATGAAGATTGGATGCAAATTATAGCCTGTAGAGTGTTAACAAGCACAAATGTTGATGTCGCACGACGCACAACGGATGGACGCCGGACAAAATGTGATCACAGAAAATGGTTTCCCTCCTTGCTGTTTAGGGATGCAAGGATATAATTAAGACTTAATGCCGGTAGTACTAGTAAATTACACGGGGAACCAATATAGCTGATTTACAGTTGATGATGGCATAAAATACCATTGAAACAAACTCTCTTGTCTGTACTCAAAGCTCTAGATAAGGAGCGTTTTTTCATGTTCTAAAATCTTATTCCACCCTCTAACCCCGTGTTGTTGGTACTCAAAAGAATCGTCTCAGTGAGACGATTCTTTTCAGTACCCACAGCATAGGGTTTGCTTTAATAATAAGAGAGAGATTGTGGGGAAAAGAGCTGAATACCCCTCCTTATCTGGACCTTTGCGGCTGTACTACATGTAATCACTGTTTCCAAGTGAACTAAGACCTTTTTACCTGTTTATGTGCCTCACTGCTGATCTTGTTGGTGTAACGAAGCACCTCAAGTTCAAGGTCAGATTTGAACACTCGACTGAAAAATAAAGGTTTTCTTATTACCTTCTCCTACATACAACAAATCTGCAGCAGCCTGGAGTATGAAAAATCTTCATGAAAGAAAGGATAATTATTAAATTAAGATTTGCCACAATATTGTCAAAAGTTGCCTGTTGCATTCAATGGCATAAGTATGTGGGAAATGTTTTAACTATGTAAGCTCAATTATTTTGTAGATCTAACTTAATGTCAATTAATCACCTTTATATTAATTTTAGACATAAAATAAAGGGACCTGAAAATGAAATCAAGGGGTTGCAGTTCTAGGCCATGACTCTCTTTATGTGGGCAGATAGAGAAAGCACACCTCAGCCATTAAGGTATCTTGAAACTTTTCCCCCACCCAACATAGCTTATTTTTATTATTCACATCCCTGAATTAAAGCCATAATAGACAACAAGAGGGCCATAATGGCCCTATATCACTCACCTGAGTAAGTGTTTTAGGGTCCTAATTTAATTGCTCTACAAAATTAAGAAAGAAGGTCAAAAAGTCATGGTGAAGGTCATGATATTTGATTGTAAAAGATCACACTAAGGTCATGGTCACATGTTTATAAATCAATGTAAAGGACATGTGACAAATAAATGATGACTTTATCGTGTTCACAAGGTCAATTATAACAATTTTGCCAATTTTAAAGGGCCATAATTCAGTCATGCATGGACGGATCTGGTTTTCGAAAGGGACCAAGCTCTCATGGATATCTAGCTACTGAATAAGTTTGGTAAACATCGGATAATAAATGAAGACTGTATCGTATTCACAAGAAATTGTGGACGGTCAACGGTGACAGACGACGGACAAAGGGCGATCACAATAGCTCACCTTGTCACGGTGAGCTTAAAATGCTCAAGTGTTACAAAAAAAATATAAATTTATGTTTATATTTATATTCAGATCATACCATGCATATGCACAGATTGATCTATCTGCATTGTTTACTTAATTAACCCTTTCCCACCTGCAGATGCAATAGCAGCAGACTACTTTTGAAAACATTGTGGCCAAAGGTGAAATTGCTCATGATGAGCAATTTCTCCTTTGGCCACAATGTTTTCAACTCTATTTAATATAAGACTAATAGTAAAACTCTGATTTATTGAGATTTTTCATGTTTTTATCAAAAAGTTTCGAATTCTGCTGCAGAATTGTTCTATGTGGGAAAAGGGTTATAATACAAAGAAGCACTTAAGAAGCCTATGTCATACAGTGAAGAAGTCAACCTTGTTTAAAGCAGCCACTGAGGGGAGAGTGAAAAAGTGGCAGCTGAACACAGGTGGCTGTTTAATACAAGTCAAATATAGGAGAAACTGTTGTCTTGGTGAATCTTCCAAGAAGCTGCTTAATACAAGTTGACTGTTAACCCTTTACCTCATATAGACGCTTTCTGACGCCTCTGCAGCAGATGGCTTTTTGAAAACATAGTGACAAAAGAAGAAATTGCTCAAAACGAGCAATTTCTCCTTTTGCCACAATGTTTCCCACTTTTAGTCATAGGTTATCCATTCAGTTATAGAGATTTTCCATTTTTTGACAAAATATGTTCAAAGTCGTATGCTGCAGAATTGTTGTATGAGGGAAAGGGTTAACAATTATCCCTTTCTCATTTGTAGATGCATTTTGCTCATAATATTAAGAAATTTCTCATTTTGCCACAAGTTTTTCAACTCTGTCCAATAATTATACTTTTATTTATAGAGATTTTACATACTTCTGCCAACATATATTAAGTCAACTGCAGTAGATGTGTTAATGTTCAAAGTCAACTACAGTAGATGTGTTAATGTTCAAAGTCAACTACAGTAGATGTGTTAATGTTCAAAGTCATCTACAGTAGATGTGTTAATGATCAAAGTCAACTACAGTAGATGTGTTAATGTTCAAAGTCAACTACAGTAGATTTGTTGATGTTCAAAGTCAACTACAGTAGATGTGTTGATGTTCAATGACAAAATATGTTCAAAGTCGTCTGCTGCAGAATTGTCGTATGAGGGAAAGGGTTAAACAGACGTCACTGCTAACACAAGTTTGACTGTATATCTACATGAAATAGATTTAATGCGCAAATTGCATTTATTTCTACAAAAACACCCTACGGTTGGCTTTCTTAGAGCGAAGTTAAACTTGATTTATTTTTAAATCCATTTTCCATTGTGTTTCCTACATGTTTTTATGTGGAAAAGAGTTAACCCTTTCCCTCATATAGATGCTTTCTGACGCCTCTGCAGCAGACAGCTTTTTGAAAACATAGTGACAAAAGAAGAAATTGCTCAAAATGAGCAATTTCTCCTTTTGCCACAATGTTTTCCACGTTTAGTCATAGGTTATCCATTTAGTTATAGAGATTTTCCATTTTTTGACAAAATATGTTTTAAAGTCGTCTGCTGCAGAATTGTCATATGAGGGAAAGGGTTAATGAAACAAATATGAGTTATATTGAACTAACAAGTGTGTTTGTTTTCGGTAACATTAATCAAGTAAAATGAGTATGACTTATCAGTCAGGATATTTTTGTTAAAACAAACAACAACTGTAACCCTTTCACACATACAGACACTTTCTGACATCATCGCAGCAGATGTCTTTTGAAAATATTCTAACAAAAGGAGATTTTTTCCATAATGAGCCATTTCTCTTTTTGCCACAGAATTTTCAACATTATTCAATAATTGTTCATTCATTTATAGAGATATTCCATATTTTTGTCTAGAAGTTTTCAAAGTCATCAGCTGCAGATTTGTTGTATGTGGGAAAGGGTTAAGTGACGTAAGTGGGACTTACCATTCCGAAATCTCGGGATGCAGTAGCTCATTGTTTACTGTGAATCTATAACAAAGAAAAAAAATGTTGAACAAATGATACAGAAAATGTCAAAGTCCTGATTATCCTGTTACACGCTATAGACGCATTTTGACGCTTTTGCAAACATTCTGAAAACATTTCTACTTTTGCCAAATAGTTTCAACTTTTTAATTATAATTTCACTGATACATATATTTAACAATTTGTCTAGATGTTTCTTTAGAATTCCCCCGTGGTCGAGTGGTTAGTGTCTGGGATTTGAAACCGGGAATCCCAGGTTCGATACCCAGTCGTGGCATGAAGGTCATGGTGGAGTGCCTTTGGGCAAGGTATATTTCATAACCTAGTACTGGTTTGTAACCCCAATAAATCAATGAAAATGTCAAACAAATGACAAAGAAAATGTCAAAGTCCTGATTACCCCTTTTTACGTTATAGACGCATTTTGACGCCTCTGCAGCAGTCAACTTTTGAAAACATTGTGACAAAAGGAGAAATTGCTTTCCAACAGACGACTTTGAAAATTATGATGCTGTGAGTTAGTTGATTGATTGGGGTTAACGCTGTTTTCAACAATGTTTCAGTCATATTATGGCGGCCAGTTCACCTACTCATATGTTTACTGGTTTGCTCACACTACTACTCCACACAACCTACTTTCCAAGCAACTGGCTGCTTTTCCACATAGACTGTTAGCCCATTGGTGAAAGACGAATGACGCTTGTCACAGTGACCTTTGTCAAATGTCGGAAAGAATGTTGGCCAAGCTGGGGTTCGAACTCATAACCCCTGGATTAGCAGCCAGCGACACTACTGACTGAGCTACCGAGGCTAGGAGGTGAGAGATACGAAACTAAATCAACATCTTGATTGTATAAGTTGAAGTCAGAGTGGAGGACATTATTGGCGAGAATAAAGGAGAAATTGTTCATTTTACAATCATGTTTGTACAAGTTATCTGTTTCACACTCTTAGGTCATATATGACAATTAACCCTTTCCCTCATACGACAATTCTGCAGCAGATGACTTTGAATGTATTTTGTCAAAACATAGAAAATCTCCATAATTGAATGGATAACCTATGACAAAAAGTGGAAAAACATTGTGGCGAAAGGAGAAATTGCACGTTTTGTGCAATTTCTTCTTTTGTCACTATGTTTTCAAATAGCCGTCTGCTGAAGAGGCGTCAGAAAGCGTCTATATGAGGGAAAGGGTTAACAAGTGAAAACAAGATATGAAAAAGGATTAACAACTATTATTATCTAATTATCTATTGAAAGAAAATGATACCACATTACCATATCCATAAATATTGATTTGACAGTGATAATTTTTATCCGTATTTATTGCATGGACGTTATATATACATTTCCAAAATGGCACCCCCCATCCCCATCAGTGAGTTTGGGCCATTTCAGAAAGTTTCATAGGTTATTAAATTATTCTAAGAGCAGAAACAATAAATGAATACATGTACATACTGACTTATACCATCAAAAGCTGCCTCCTTACTATAATTTCCACTATCAGTGTTCAACCCTCTCTGAAGAAAAACAAGAAAGTAAATGTCATTTTGTTAGATGAATACAAAAAGTCAATAAATTCATACAATGAAATATCAAACTTAATTTTGTTAAAGCATAGAAAACCTCCATAATTGAATGGATAACCTATGACGAAAAGTGGAAAACATTGTGGCAAAAGGAGAAATTGCACGTTTTGTGCAATTTCTTCTTTTGTCACTATGGTTTCAAAAAGCCGTCTGCTGCAGAGGCGTCCGAAAGCGTTTATATGAGGGAAAGGGTTAACCCTTTCCCATATATAGACGCATTGGAAAACATTATCATAATAAGCTCTTTCACCTTTTGCCACAATATTTTTCTACTCCATTCAATAATTCTCTTTCATCAGTAGAGATTTTCCTTGTTTTTTCCTAGATGTTGTCAAATTCGTCTACTGCATAATGATTGTATGTTGGTAGGGGTTAACCCTTTCCCTCATACGACAATTCTGCAGCAGACGACTTTGAACGTATTCTGTCATTACATCGAAAATCTCTATAATTGAATGGATAACCTATGACAAAAAGTGGAAAACATTGTGGCAAAAAGGAGAAATTGCACGTTTTGTGCAATTTCTTCTTTTGTCACTATGTTTTCAAAAAGCCCTCTGCTGCAGAGGCGTCAGAAAGCGTCTATATGAGGGAAAGGGTTAAAGCACTATTGCTGTGTTAATCCTATTTATAGAATGAGTGTAGTGGAACAGAATTATTCTATTCTGTTCTACGGAACAAATGTCTATACGGCTATTGGGACACAATGTGTTGTAAAATTCAGCGATTTGTGGACAAAGAAATCGGTGAGAACGATTTCGCTGAAATTAGCCACATTGATAGACCACAATGCGATCTAGGTCTGGGCGGTTTCGTTATATCTGGGAAAAATCTAGTTTCAGAGATTTTTAAGGTTAAAACCCGAAAAATCGACATTTTGACTACATATTTCTGTAGATCTCGTACTAGCAAAAAACGGAATCAGTTAGAGACCTGAAATTCATACTGAAACTTGTCCGAGATCCAGTGCAAACAACGGTGTGTTTAGATTTCTCATACATTCAGTTTGGATTCTTGGAGAAAGCTTTCAATAGGGGTTCTTGATTTTAAAAAAATCTGTGGGCGTGACTAGGAAAGCGACGTCACGTCAGCGGTTGACGTCATAACGTTACAGTGGTGCAGAGGTAGAGCGTCGGCCTCTCGTATCAAAGGTCCCTGGTTCGAGTCCCGTGATGAGCGGGTCCTTTTGAGATTTTTCCACACAACGGCACGAGTACTGGTTAAGTCTCCAGGAAGCAGACATCGAGTGTGAGTAATCTAAGCTTAAAGCTTGTTTCGCAATCGATGCAAAATAAATAAGTTTAAACTAAACTTGGGCGCCAAATCCCGATAATAATGTTCTATTTATCTTTTAGACTTACGGAGATAATTTTGTTGTTGCAAAATACTAGTTTCATCAATTGTTACGTTTTGGATCATGTTAGAATCGAAATAATAGTATCAGCATTGTGTGTGGTCGGTTGGTAGTTCGGGTGCAATTCTGCTCCTCTCCACTCATTCTATCCTGCGAAACCCTTAAGGTGTCGCCTTTCTAGTATAGAATGAGTGTAGTGGAACAGAATTATTCTATTCTGTTCTACGGAACAAATGTCTATACGGCTATTGGGACACAATGTGTTGTAAAATTCAGCGATTTGTGGACAAAGAAATCGGTGAGAACGATTTCGCTGAAATTAGCCACACTGATAGACCACAATGCGATCTAGGTCTGGGCGGTTTCGTTATATCTGGGGAAAATCTAGTTTCAGAGATTTTTAAGGTTAAAACCCGAAAAATCGACATTTTGACTACATATTTCTGTAGATCTCGCACTAGCAAAAAACGGATTCAGCTAGAGACCTGAAATTCATACTGAAACTTGTCCAATATCCAGTACAAACAACGGTGTTTTTAAATTTCTCATACATTTAGTTTTGATAGTTGGAGAATGCTTTTATTAGGGGCTCTTGAATCAAATATTTTCACGTGACCAAATACTTGGAAAGTGACGTCACGTCAGCACTTCAGCGGTATGACGTCATAACGTTATCGCTTTGGCGCCAAAACCAATAGCATGGTGTGTTTATCTTTTAGACTTGCGGAAATAATTTTGGTGTTGCCAAAAAACCTTGAGTGTCATCAATTGTTACGTTTTGAATCATGTAAGAATTGAAATTACATATTCATAACATATATGGGCCGCTCCATGAGAAAACCGGTGATAGTGACATAGCATAAGAAATGACGTAATCATCACTCAAAGTTTGATGTCATTTGTGTGTGAGTGACGCTGAAGTAAAATGACATGTTTACACAGAGTTTGATTTGGTTTATAAACATCATGTTCATCGAGGGATGAAATGAAGAGCGATATATAATAATACTGTTACTGCCGGTTAATCTGCCCAATTTATTAGAAGACTTTATTATTAATTCAAAACATCCAACAAACACGAGCGTGTAAGATCAATGATCCATTTATGTTTAAGAAGTAAAAATATGTTTCTGAGGTTGTCTTGAAATGGTTTTTACCATTGACACATACGCATTTTTTTTTTTTTTTTTTTTTTTTGTTTGATCATGTGAAATTTGTGTGTATATAATACCTATTCATTGCCATCAACTATCAATTTAAATACATACTGAATATATTTTAACGCTGCTATGATGTTATACATGACTGTATGAAAAAAGTTTATCTGCATCTGCGAAAAGTAAATATAATATATAGCCCTCAATAAGGTGTTGAACTTAAAGTCATAGAAAAACAAAAGTCTATGAAATAAAACCGTGTGAATCGGCTGAAATTGCAGATACAAAACATATTGTTTTGTGTCATTATTATTCAATAATAGATGTATAACTGAGCGTTGCTTAACGAAAACAAACCTTCATGCATTTGCGAGCGTTAAAGAAACAGATCAGCGTGCAAATCCATACAATTTAATCCGCATCTAGGTGTATATGTAGAACCCTTTGTTATACTTCTGACAAACAGTATACACCTGGCTCATGTGTGATGTATGTGCGGGTAGATCTTAATATACACTTGTCGAAAACATCATAGACAGTAGAAAACAGCTCAATCTATTATGTACACAACATACCGACTCCAGATAAACGGGGCTATTAGTACTATATTGCGTTAATGCTTTAATACGTGATTTGTAAAAAATATTGATCATGAAATAATTTCTCAACCGGTGTTGCACTTGCAGGAGGCTGACCTGGAAATATGTTTGTTCCATTCTACATGTACTACATCAATCTGCATTTATAATAGAAGATATATAATATGTATAATCTGTTTAAGAGGCGGGTTTCATTCGTGAAAGCCATAAACAATCGGGTTTCAATTTTCATAGACTTACATACATGTACATGGATTATGTATAAATGAAAAATACATACGGTACAATACATTACAAGCCAATTTATCACATTTTCAGTTTCGTTTTTCAATTATTTGACCAGATAAAAAACAAACGTTCGTGGCATTTTGAACCAGTGTAGATCTAGATCAATCCGCGTATCTCAGTATGATCTTAACTTCAACCATTGGAGATATAGTTATCAATGCTTTCGAGAAGTTTACGTTTGAATCCAATTACACGATTACATAGACCATGCAGTCTTTTCTCAGATTGAGATCATGGAGAAATGGATCTTATATCAAAATGATTTGTATAAGATGGCAAGAAGAATCCTGGAATAACTGTTTATGTTGTAATCTAATGAATTCATAAAGCAACAATGATTCTAAATATTGTTTAAACCATGGAGAAAACGCAGTTTGATGAAAGCTAGGATCTTGACCAGTTGTTTGGTTTATGCTGTATCCTGTGATTCAGGTTTGATAATTGCACTTTCAACGATACTTCTGTTTATACGGTGATAACATGTAGTTTTTACTATGAGGTTTTTCTAGCAATATTCAACCCATTATTCATTCTAGGCAACTGACTGTCTGTAAATGTAAAGGGTATTTATTTCTTTTCAATACAATGTAAAGCCGCCTTGCAGCGGTGGTGTACACTTTTACATGATGCCAACATGATGAAAGATCTGCCTGGTGGTTGTTATTTATTCTGCATCCAAATCAAGATGTTACATGGTACATGACATATGACATGATGTCGAGTTATGCTATATTATATATATATGGTAATATCATCTTCATGAATTTGTGACAAATGAAATCCTGATAAGCTTATGCATTTGTTCAGTCTGGTCAAGGTCGCCCTTGTCCAAGCAGTTTTACATTCTTCCTGAGAGTAATTTTGAAAGAAATTTTAAAAGCCAACTTAAGTATGAAATATAAATGAAATCGGTATTGATTGAAAATCTCTATTGGTTGGTTTGGTATTGCATGACACATCGACTTGTGTTGTCCCAGCTGTCACGAATGCAGAATATTGCAGATATGAATATTTTAATTGACAAAAACACACCTGAACATGTTGTTATCGATTTATACCAGCTGTCATGAATGCAGAATAATGCAGATCTGAATGTTTTATTTGACAAAACCACACCTGAACATGTTGTTATCTATTTATCCCAACTGCCATGTCTTCCTCCACTAATGAACCAAGTGTTGTTTGATTATAACAAATTAAAGCAGAATGTTGCGTATCTGAATTTAAATAAGAGAAAATGGTAACAATTATCATCATTTGTTAAACTGAATTTACTTATACATGTATAACTAGGCCTACTCTGATTGTGATGCAAGTTTGTTGTTGTTATTTGTTAAATGTCATTCAACACTATAGTTAGACAGACCGGAGCTTTCGTAGTACTATCCAAACAACCAAGAGTACTAAAGAGTTGGTTTGACTATTGTCAATTGATAATTGGTAGTGCACCGACATGATCTCGGACACTGATCTCAGATCTTTATGAAGTCGCTATAATCTCAAACCACACAGGTTTGAGGAATTTTGATACATTTGAAATAAGTCCTCGTTAAACGATTACTATAAGAAAAGCCGAATCTAAAAATATGCGATTCAATTCCTTCGATATAGTAGATCTAGATTGAATATATTTTCCGGATTTATTCCCAAGTTTGTAAGCAATCGATGCACCCGACGGCATTCAAATAATCATGTTGATACGTATAATTATTGTTCGCGCAGCACAGGAAATACCAACACCATGTCATACATGTACTTTTATTTCAGCACGACCCTAACATCTTGTTCAAAACGCCGTGATTTAAAGTGCACTACCATTCCATGTAGTACTGTTTTACAGGTGAAGTTATACGCTGCATGACTTAAAATGTACTCGAACCATTTTGATACAATTAAGGATAACTTTGCTGTAAATGACGTAAATGTTTGAGCGTCGAACATAAATCATGAAAATGACGTCGACGTCATTTCAGCAATTAGTAACACACGTCTATTATTGACGTCCATTACGGCGTCAATATGTGTCATACGAAGTCCACATATATATCATGCAAAACTAGACAGGTTGGACTATATGAACATGTAAAAATCCCAAATTCGAAAATGCTGTCACTATCACTGGTTTTCCCATGGAGTGGCCCATATATTTAGTATTGCGTGTGGCCAGTTGGTAGTTCGGTATAATTCTGCTCCTCTTCACTCATTCTATCCCGCGAAACCCTTAAGGTGTCGCCTATCTAGTATCAATTTCAGGCTCTTTGTGAATGCTGCTGAAGATATTGCAGGAAAATGAGGAAAATGACAGCAATTAAGGAGTTGTTGTTAGCTCTGGTGACAATCTCGAGTGAACATTTGATATAGACATCAGGAACATTTGTGGCAAATTATTTTCAAATCAAACAATTGATTGATTGATTTGGGTTTAACGCTGTTTTTAACAATTTCTCAGTTATATCACGGCGGCCAGTTCACCTACTCAAGCATTCTGATGCCACAGCAACCAATTGTCTGTAAAATTACTACTAAACTGGCCTAGCTGGGTTTCTTCTTTTGTCACTATGCTTTCAAAAAGCCGTCTGCTGCAGAGGCGTCAGAAAGCGTCTATATGAGGGAAAGGGTTAAAAACGTGTTATAAAAAAAAAAATGAAAAACCTGTGTACATAAAAGTCTATTAGTGCCACAATTTTTTCAAAAGTTATATACTGCAGAGGTGTTAGAAAGCATTTATACATAGGAAAGGGACAAAAATGATCCAGAAAAAATGTGTGTTCAATCAAATATCATTTCAACTTTCAAACTAAAAAACGCTATTTCAAAAACTTACCATCGTCAGCAAAACTGAAGGATTTTTGTCTTTAAGGACTTGGCAAATCTGTTCAAAAACATAAATGTTTAAAAATTAGAATTCATAGAAGAAACAACCAGACATTATTGAGATATATATCTTGTTCATCCTTTTCCCAGATACAACAATTCAGCTACAGACTAGAAAATTATGACAAACACTACCAACTTCATTGAAGTTAATCTTATTGAAATTCAATAAGATTTCATGGATGTACATCTTTATCTACGCTTGTCATTAATATGCTTAGGTTGTTTTTTTCTGGAGCACAGGTGATATATTGATTCTTCTCACACTCCAGTCCTGTTTTAACTCTTTCCCACAGACAACAACTCTGCGGCAGATGACATTCAGAACAGCTAGGTAAAAAAGCAATTATCTTTATAAATGAAAGGATAATTTTTAATAGAGTTGACGACGACGCCAGGGTCATGACAATAGCTCTCGTTTTTTCAAAAGTCTAGCTAAAAACAATAATCCTTTCACACCTGCAGATACATTTTGATGCATATTGAATCAGAAGACTTTTGAAAACATTGTGTCAAGAGAAGTAATTGCTCATAATGAGAAACTTCTCCATTTGCCAAAAAGGGTTTAAACTTTATTTTAGAATAACACTTTCATTTATGCAAACTTTCCATATTTGTGCCTTTATGTTTTTAATTGCATCTGTTGGTGATTTATTGTAATATGGAAAGTGTCAATAACAGAGTTAAGGTATGTTTAAAGACGATTTTTAAACCAATCTCCTTTAACCCTTTCCCACTTTTAGATCATTTTGACGTATCTGCAGCAGACAAGTTTTGAAAACATTGCGACAAAATGAGAAAATGCTCAAAATGAGCAATTTCACCTTTTTGCCTTCATGTTTTCAACTTTTTTCATTAATTATTCTTTCATTTATAGAAATATTGCATGTTTTTACATGATTGTTTTCAAAGTCGTCTGCTGCAGATTTGTTGTATGTGGGAAAGGGTTAAACCAGACCTAAAAAGATCTGATGACTGCTGAAAACAGGATATCTCGGATAGAATTTGACTACAGCCAATGAAACAAGTAAGATAACCAATACATTGTATATATAAAAGAAATAAAGAAGTAGTGAATGTCTAGTTTTTCGACTGTATAGACCAGAGTTCTGGATGTATCATGCCATTCCATTGGACAAAAATCTGAGCATGTGCTCATGAACCTTTAACCCTTTCCCTCATACAGCAATTCTGCAGCAGATGACTTTGAACATATTTCCTCAAAAAATAGAAAATCTTTATAACTGAATGGATAACCTATGACTAAAAGAGGAAAACATTGTGGCAAAAGGAGAAATTGCTTGTTTTGAGCAATTTCTTCTTTTGTCACTATGTTTTCAAAAAGGCCATCTGCTGCAGAGGCGTCAGAAAGCGTCTATATGAGGGAAAGGGTTAAAGGTCTATTCAATAACTTTAATTTAATTTATAGATATTTTTAATATAATTCATGTACCAAGACGTTTTAACCCTTTCCCACCTGCAGACGCAATAGCAGCAGACGACTTTTGAAAATATTTTGGCCAAAGGTGAAATTGCTCATGATGAGCAATTTCTACTTCGGCCACAATGTTTTCAACTTTATTTAACAATTAAGATATGTTTTATGGAGATTTTTCAGGTGTTTGTCACTATGCTTTCATTCAAAGTCGTCTGCTGCAGATTTGTTGTATGTGGGAAAGGGTTAACAAGTTGTCTGATGTAGATTTGTTATATAAATGTATATAGAAATATATATATAAAAATCATAATTTACCTCTGTAAGAAAAACACATTCATCTACTTCATAGCGTGATTTAAAGACACTCTCTGTAAGCAACCTGTAAATGTATATGGTCCATATTGTTAAATGTCAATACAAGTTATCATTTTAAATCAGATACAACCTTTTATTATAATTAATTAACAAATATTTATTATCTGTTGCAGGTTTATAGAAAGGGTTAAAAAGGTGTAGACAATATATATATTTTTAGGACCTGATTAAACTGCACAGGAGGATATTGGTTTAGTTGTAGATTTCATATTTTAAGCTTCTCAGATTGACTTTTGTCACCTGAATCTGAATCATCAGATAGATCACTCTTTGCTTTTTTTTGGTTGGCCATGTTAGTTTTGATAGTTTCATCAGTGATGTATCTTTCCCTCATATAGACGCTTTCTGACGAGCAATTTCTCCTTTTGTCACAATGTTTTCCACTTTTAGTCATAGGTTATCCATTCAATTATAGATATTTTCTATTTTTTGTCAAAATATGTTCAAAGTCGTCTGCTGCAGAATTGTCGTACGAGGGAAAGGGTTAATACAACAAATATTTTTGAAAATATCTCTGCACAATAATGAAAAAGCGCTATAAATGAAAATATATAATTTACAAGTATTTATTATCTGTTTCAGATTTGTAGTATATGGGGAAAGGGTTAAGAATGTATGAAGAAGCAATCATCCTACTTTCCCATCCACACGGCATATGATTCAGGCAGTTTTGGAGGAAAGAGGATGGCCTTTCCCGTATCCACTTCTATAGCCCCGTAACAGTCTGGCTCCTCAACACCAAACGCCCAGTGGAAAAAGGACTCCTACAATTGTAATTACCAAATTTATTATATATGTGTACATTATCCAGCGCAAATACATGCAGATTGTCATGCACAGTTCAGACATGACAGATTAAATTTCCATATTCCACCTACATCATAAGTGTAATACGGAATTGTGATGTCAGATAGTGTGCGGACTATTTTCAGCGAGGTTCCTGTTTTGAACCTGCGATACGTAGTAAAATATGCAGACAACCAGTTCTATTTATGAAAATCTTTTCTATTTTATGTTTCGAAAACCCAGCGTCAAATTTAATAAAAACCAGCAAATAAAGATTGTGTTGTTTTTTCTCCCACAAAACAATGGAAATTTAATTTGATGATGTTATTGGGCGGGACCTACATATTAGAATACTTTCTAGGGGCTTGGCCTAAGTATTGTAGTAAATATTCATCCGCCATTCATCTTTTTATTTCACGATTACAAAATTGTTTTCCCAATAAAAAATAAATTGAATCTGTATATTTGTTACTTTTTTCGCTCTTCATAGATTGTAGGTATATAATGAAACAAATATTACGTATATATTACACACTCACACACATCTAGTCACATCACAGGGTGATGTAGATGACTTTTGAAAACATTGAGGCAAAAGGAGAAGTTACCAACAATGGTCTCAATTCTCTTCAGTAATTACAATTTCCTAAAAACATGATTTTCAATATGTTTGAAGACTTTTTTTCAGACATATGCTGCAGAATTATTGCATACATGTGAATGAAATAAAAATTATTTTATATAGCCTAATTGAAAACATCTTGAAAAAGGTGAAAGTGTTTTAAAACCTGAAAAACAACTTTAACCCTTTCCCTCATACGACAATTCGACAGCAGACGACTTTGAACACATTTTGTCAAAACATAGAAAATCTCCATAATTGAATGGATAATCTATGACGAAAAGTGGAAAACATTGTGGCAAAAGGAGAAATTGCACGTTTTGTGCAATATCTTCTTTTGTCACTATGTTTTCAAAAAGCTGTCTGCTGCAGAGGCGTCAGAACGTGTCTATATGAGGGAAAGGGTTAATACACACCTGTCTGAAGATTGGTTCATTATCGGAGCAATTTCTGGTTGTCGCTTCGCCTCCTTGTAAAACAACCACAGAGCCAGCTGGTACATCCTTGTTGGCCCTCAGTCTCTCACAGAGTCTGTCTCTGTTCTCTTTGAACATGCCCATTGGAACCTCCATTGTGTGAGATCCACGGCTGAAAGCTGGCCTATCAAAAGCAAATTGTGGGTTTAATTTAAATTAAACATAACACGGTTTTAGATATTAACCCTTTCCCTTTTAAAGATGCTTTCTTACGCCTATGCAGCAGACAGCTTTTTGAAAACAAAGTGACAAAAGAAGAAATTGCTCGAAATGAGCAATTAATCCTTTTGTCACGATGTTTTCCACTTTTAGTCATAGGTTATCCATTCAATTATAGAGATTTTCTCTTTTTTGACAAAATATGTTCAAAGTCGTCTGCTGCAGAATTGTTGTATGAGGGAAAGGGTCAAAGGTGTTTTTCAGGTTTTAAAACACTTTCACCTTTTTCAAGATGTTTTCAATTAGACTGTATAAAATAATTTTTATTTCATTCACAGAAATGTTTCCATAATTTGCATTGAAGAACTGTTGACTATATAGATAGGAAAGGGTTAAACAAAAACTATTAATGTAGTGCTCAAGAAAAGGTGTTTTGTTTTCACATTGACACATCAGTCATAATCATAATTGCCATTGAGGGATCTCGTTATTACCCTTTTTTTATTCTTTGCCTTCGATTTGAGCCTAAGTAGCCCAGTCAGTAGTGACATGGGCTGTCAATCCAGGGGTTGTGAAATCAAATCCAGGCTCGGCCAACAGTCTTTCTGATATTTAATAAAAATCAATGCAACAAGCGTCATTCATTTTCCACCCATTGGCAAACAGCCAGTTACTTGGGAAGTTTATTGTGTGGATAACTGGTGTGGGAAAACCAGGATCACATTAGTAGGTGAACTGGCCGCAGTGATATGACTGAAAAATTGTTGAAAAAAGCGTAAAACCCAATTCAATCAATACCACAACTTAGGGTTTGATTACAAAAGGCATTTTATCTGACTGATTGTTTAGTGCTTTATGCCACTTTAATACATTTTCAGTTATATCACAGCGTTTTCTGGGTAAGTTACCAATACTGTACATAAAATATTAGCATTGAGCTTTGAATAACATATTTAATCTCAATGTTAACGCTTTAACAAATACAACACATTTGCAGCAGAGACAAGTTTGAAACATCCGGGCAAACATTTAGAAAATCTCTGTTAATGATAGAACTGTATATTAATGAATAAATAGAATTTAAAACATTTTGGCAATAGAAGAATTTACTACTTTTGCCACAACGTTTTTAATAGTTGTCAGTTACTGATTCAACAAAATGCATCTGCAAGCGGGAAAGGGTTAAAGCACAGCGGATCATTTAAGAGCAATTTCTTCTTTTTCAATTATGCATTCAAAAGTGTCAAAATGTGTCTGCAAGTGAGGAAACTATCTGCTTGATTTTAGAAAACTAGACTTGATATATGCAACTGCTTTTTTGACGCCTCTGAAGCAGACGACTTTTGGAATCATTGTGGAAAAAGAAGAAACAGCTCATAATGAGCAATTTCTCCATTTGCCACAAGGATTTAAAGCAGACGACTTTTGAGATCATTGTGGGAAAAAAAGAAACAGCTCATAATGTGCTATTTCTCCATTTGCCAAAATGATTTGAATTCTATTCAATAGTTGTTCATTCATTTATAGAGTTTTTCCATAATTTTGCCTAGATGATTTCAAAGTCGTCTGCTACAAGATATATGTTGACGGTTCCGATGCAATACATGTAACGTAACGTAGAAATATGTGTGCAAAATGAGAAATTGAGTATTATCATCTGCTAGAAAGGTGAACAATATATATAGTTTGTTTTGGTTCCAATTGGATCAGCATAAACATGCCGCACAGACACTTCACTCCTCCTGTGGATGTTCTGTTTCAGGTTCTTACTCTATACCTCTATCACCCTGAGACTGAATGTGTCTGTCCGGATCAGTCTGCGCAGGCTGATCTGGATCGATACATTACGCAGATGCCATAATGTTGGTTTTCTCGCGAAACGGCTCCTTTATCAATACGTACTGTACCCTTCCTGATGCCATTATCTATGTTGTTTTACTGCTTTTTGATCAGGAAAATGAAAATAAACTGCCGGTATGAAACGGTCTGCAGACTTTGAACCTGTCAAACTCCTTCTTCCAAGTTACAAAGACGCTTTTGAGAACACCAGTTACATTCCAAGCGTTTCATTGAATTGTATGATCAAAACAACTCTCATTTAAGAGCTTGGTATCTTTAGATAAGTTGAAAATTAGAACGTTTGTAAAGATGTCATCTACATTGAAATACTGGAAAGAGGCTGCAACTCTACTTTTAGTTGCAAAAACTCGAGTACCGTCTGTATCAAAATTTCAGACGACAAATTATGAAGTTCTCATGCTAAAGAGGAGTGGAAAATCCAAATTCATGCCCAAACTGCATGTGTTTCCCGGGGGCATGTCAGATGATTCTGATTTCTCCCCGAAATGGTTGGATTTGTATAATCTTGCGGGTAAAGATGTTGTCAATAATCTTGATGACTTCCTAAAAAGAGGAGGTCAAGGTGCCTTCATGTTCAGTCGGAAAAGACCAGAAGAGTTTTCTAAAATTCCAAGTGAGTTAGCTTTTAGAATTTGTGCTATCAGGGAGACGTTTGAAGAATCTGGGATCTTGATTGTAAGAGACATAAATAACGTAAACAATGGCAAACTTGATTCTGCTGCTCATCCATTGTCGGGTAAATCGTCGGTTTTATCGGACTCGGTTCTAATGCCATGGAGAGAGAAAGTTGACAAAGACGCGTCACAGTTTATCAAAATGTGTGAAGAACTGAAGGTGGTTCCCGACGTCTGGTCACTCTATGAATGGTCAAACTGGCTGACCCCCATTATTCCTTCCGTTCAAGAAAAGCAGAAAGGTTCACAGAAGACAAGGGGACGACGATATGACACAGCATTCTATGTATGTGTTCTGGATTACATTCCTAATGCCATACATGATGATAAAGAGACAACTGAACTAGAGGTAATGTCAATAACTGTTCACTGTTTACCTGAGACTTTTTTGTTCCAGTAGGCGCTCCAGTGAAGAGAGTATGTAAGCGGCATGGTAAGCTATCTTGGTAGAGAACTTGTCCTGAAAGCGAGAGGTCTCTGGTTTGAGCCCCAGACTATAGCTGCATGTTTTTCTCTTCCTGTGACATGTTTTATCCATCTGATTTGCTTTTATATAAGGGTTGACCCTTCCCACATGTATGCACATTTTGACACTTTTCTACAACAGAATTTTTTTGAAAATATGGCATTTGGAGAATTTCTTCATGAGGAAATTCTCATCCTGCATGCCAGTTTTAAACTTTTTTCTCAGAATCGGAGATTTTCCATATTTTTATTAATACACTTTCAATATTGCTTTAGATGTGTTGTATGTTGGAAGGGTGTTGAGTCAATAATCATGTTTTATGTGTACAATAGTTTTTTGTAATTTCAGTGGGCTTCTGCCAGTCAGTTTATGCTGAAACACGAGGATAAGAAGAATGATCTTCAGCTGGCCCCACCACAGATTATAGAGCTAGGACGCCTGTTGAATTTTAAAGATGCTGAACATTTAAAGAAATCCTCCTACGAGACTTCATCTGTTAGAGCTGACAGAATTTATCCTGTACCTGTTACATGCGATGATGGCATTCTCTACTTATATCCAGGTTTGATCATCATTCATTTTGTATAATTTGTTTAGTAGTATGATCTACAACAAGAGTACCGCAAACGGTACATAATACGCCCGTCAGGAACTTCTTTGCAACTCATGCAGAATTTGACAAATATCTAAGTCCAAAAAGGGGCATAACTCATTCAAAAATTGACGAAATTCAAGGAAATGTGAACTTGATCTGTGACACTTGATTACAAAGCCATATACATAATTTCAGCTCAATACATCAAAGCATGTAGAAAAAAAGTGCGGAAAACAAATATTCTAAGTCCAAAAAGGGGCATAACTCATTCAAAAATTGACGAAATCCCAGGAAATATGAACTTGATCTGTGACACATCACTACAAAGCCTTATACAAAATTTCAGCTCAATAGCTGGAAGCATGTAGAAAAAAAGTGCGGAAAACAAATATTCTAAGTCCAAAAAGGGGCATAACTCATTCAAAAATTGACGAAATCCCAGGAAATGTAAACTTGATCTGTGACACATCACTGCAAAGCCTTATACACAATTTCAGCTCAATAGCTCAAAGCATGTAGAAAAAAAGTGCGGAAAACAAATATTCTAAGTCCATAAAGGGGCATAACTCATTCAAAAATTTACGAAATCCCAGGAAATATGAACTTGATCTGTGACACATCACTACAAAGCCTTATACAAAATTTCAGCTCAATAGCTCAAAGTATGTAAGAAAAAAGTGCGGAACGGACGGACGGAGGGACGGAGGGGCATGACCATATCATAATACGTACCGTTTTTAAGAAACGGTCGTATAAAAATTAATGATTTACCAAAATTAAAGGAAGCAGGGGCCTATATTGATTGATTGGATTTTAACCCTTTCGGCGCCAAGTTAATCACAGAAAATTCCAGGCAGCGCCAGGTTTATTTCACAATTTCTCAGTAGTAGTAATAGTAGTTGTAGAATTGTCGACTGCAGTCGCCTATGGCGCTCTATCGTAATGTCGACTGCAGTCGCCGAAAGGGTTAATTTTATTTTAACATTTTTTCAGTTAATATAATAGCACGGTGCTAGTCCACCTAACCATGTGTTTCCAGACATTCTCACACCAGTACATGTACTCCAAACAACATTTTTACATGCATCTGGCTCTCTTTGCACAATATCGGGTTTGATCCCCAGTTGTGGCACAACGGTCATGGTGGATAGCCATTGTGCAAGGCACATTTACTAGCCTAGTACTGGTTTGTTATACCCAGGGATCATGAATAAGTGAACTGTTGCCGTGATATAACTGAAATAATCTTGAAAACGCGTAACCCCAATATTCAAACAGGGGAGATAATATAATTATGTAATATACATTTCAACATAGATTATTTTAAGCCCATTGGAATACCAATGACTCATGTCAAATATTGGAAATAATCGATACAGCCAGGGCTCAAACTCATTACCCCTGGATTGATAGCCCTCTTGTGTTACACAAGAACCATAAAGGGTTCACTAGTATTTAACCCTTTCCCAAATACAAACTCTTTCTGACATCTCTGCAGCAGATGACTTCTGGAAACAGTGTTGTTAAAGGATAAAGTGCTCAAAATATTTTCAACTCTATTCAACAACTTGAGTAAACACTCATTCACAGACATGTACTTTCCACAAATTTTCCCAGAATGATTTCAGTCTTCAGCTGCAGTATTGTTGTATGTGGGAAAGGGTACTAAAAATAACTGCAAAGGCAGGAGACGTAAAGAGGAGCAGAATGTTTATGTATTTAACCCTTTTCCACATATAGACGCTTTCTGACGCCTCTGCAGCAGACAGCGTTTTGAAAACATAGTGACAAAAGAAGAAATTGCTCAAAACGAGCAATTTCTCCTTTTGCCACAATGTTTTTCCACTTTAAGTCATAGGTTATCCATTAAATTATGGAGATTTTATGGAGACTATGTTCAAAGTCGTCTGCTGCAGAATTGTTGTATGAGGAAAAGGGTTAAACTATAGGAAAAATCAAGTTTATTTAAATTTCAGGAGATGAGCTCTTCCCCGAGAACCCCGATGTTGATGGCTTAAACCCACCACTCAGCGTATCTGGAACCATATCGGATCTGCGGAACAAATTCCCTAACATGTATAGATCAGAAATTTACATGGAGAATGACACTTTAACGAGAGCAATAAAATGTACTGTTGAAATACCAGACGGGCGGGCAGTGCCGATTTTTGACGTCTTTGACCAGTCAGTAGCGCGATCCAATCTCTGAGATGTTCCTATCTGTTGTAATGGTGTTAACCCTTTCCCTCATATAGATGCTTTTTGACGCCTCTGCAGCAGACAGCTTTTTGAAAACATAGTGAACAGAGAAGAAATTGCTCAAAACGAGCAATTTCTCCTTTTGCCACAGTGTTTCCACTTTTAGTCATAGGTTATCCATTCAATTATAGAGATATTCTTTTTTTGACAAAATATGTTTAAAGTCTCTGCTGCAGAATTGTCGTATGAGGGAAAAGGTTAACCCTTCTCGGCATATATATTTATGAATGACAGTATAATTATTGAACACAATTGAAAACATTGTGACGAAAGGAGAAATTGCTCATCATGAGCAATTTCTTCTTTTGCCACAATATTTTCAAAAGTCATCTGCAGTAGAGGCATTAAAATGCGTCTATATATGATAAAGGGTTAACAAAAAAGTATTTTCATTGCATAAATGTGCAAACTTTGTGCCAAAAAGAATGAAATAATTAATCATGAACAATTTCTCTTTTTGCCACAATGTATTAGAAAACAATCTGCTGCTATAAGTTCAAAATGCATCTTGTTACTTGAAAAATTACTTGCATTCCTGGAAAGGAAATGGAAAGTGTCTGCTTTGAAATTGTCAAATTAAAAATTGTTAAATTCTAAAAACTTGAAAATTATTTATGATACAGAGTTCCAAACAATATGGGGGAAAGGGGAGTAATTGTTTATTTTGAGCATTTTCACATTTTTTTCTGAATATGCATCAACAGTTGTCTGAAACCACATACAACAAATCTGCAGCAGACGACTTTGAAAATGTCTAGGCAAAAGCATAGAAAATCCCTTTAAATGAAAGAACAATAATTGAATAGTGTTGAAAACATAGTGACAGGAGGAGAAATTGCTTGTTTTGAGCAATTTCTTCTTTTGTCACAATGTTTTTAAAAAGCCGTCTGCTGCAGAGGCGTCAGAAAGCGTTTATATGAGGGAAAGGGTTAAAGAATAGTTTTGTAATTCTTGTTGAAAAGGGATTGAACAACACTTTCCTGGATACAGATAAATTAACCTTTTCCATCATACAACAAATCTGCAGCAGAAGACTTTGAAAACATACCCGAAAAAAATTGGAAACTCCCTTCAAATGAAAGTACAATAATTGAAAAGAGTTGAAAACATGGAGACAAAAGGAGAAATTGCTTGTTTTGAGCAATTTCTTCTTTTGTCGCCATATTTTCAAAAAGCTGTCTGCTGCAGAGGCATCAGAAAGCGCCAATATGAGAGAGGGGTAAAACCCTTTTCCACTTGCAGATGCGTTTTGAGGCAACTGAAGCGGACACATTTAAACAAGATTGTGACGAAAGCAATTTTCTCATTTTTAGCTCCACTGGCTGAAAGCCAGTCGAGCTTATGTCATGGCGAATTGTCCGTCGTGCATGCGTGCATGCGTAAACTTTTTCCTTTAAACGACTTCTTCTCACTAACCACTTGGCCAATTTGGTTGAAACTTCATAGGAAGCATCCTCTCAATGTCCTCTCTTAAATTCCTTCAATTTTTTTTGATCCATCCATAATTCTGGTTTCCATGGCAACCAAAAGAAAAAAATAGTGAAAACTTAAAAAATCTTCTTCTCTGAAAGTGTCAGGCCGATTTTCAAATAATTTTGTAGAAATGTTCCTTGGGTGACCCTTTATTAGATTCCTTCAAGAAATGTTGATTGGTTGAAAAACATGGCCGCCAGGGGGCGGGGCTATTTTGCTCTATATGACCATAGTGAAAATTTAAAAAATCTTCTTCTCCGAAAGTGTTCAGCCGATTTTCAAATAATTTTGTAGAAATGTTCATTGGGTGACCCTCTATCAGATTCCTTCAAGCCATGTTGATTGGTCGAAAAATATGGCCGCCAGAGGGCGGGGCTATTTTGCTCTATATGACCATAGTGAAAATTTAAAAAATCTTCTTCTCCGAAAGTGTTGAGCAGATTTTCAAATAATTTTGTAGAAATGTTCTTTGGGTGACCCTCTATCAAATTCCTTCAAGCCATGTTGATTGGTTCAAAAATATGGCCGCCATGGGGTGGGGCTATTTTGCCTTATATGGCTATTGTGAAAACTTAAAAAATCTTCTCCTCCGAAAGTGTCAGGCCGATTTTCAAATAATTTTGCAGAAACATTCCTTGGGTGACACTCTACAAGATTCCTTTAAGCCATGGTGGTTGGTAAAAAATATGGCCACTAGGGGGCAGGGCTGTTTGGACATTTGATTTTTGCCTTATGGCCGTGGAGCGATACTGGCCCTCTTGGGCCTCTTGTTCCACAATATTTTCACGACATTTGACGCCTGCCGATGTAGATGACTTTTGAAATCATTACAATATTTTCAACTCTCATCAATATATTTCTTTCAGTTTTCAAGATTATTGAAATTGTTCGTCTGATGATTGTAAAGCAGCCGACCCATGAAAAGTCATGTGAAGTAATGGGTCGAGATGTTTTTAGCCAAATGAACCAATCAACTGTTTCTCTCATAACCAATCTGCAACAGATGACTTTGAAAACATCATCACAACAATATGGAAAATCTCTATAAATCAAAATACAATTATTGAATAACATTGAAAACATTAAAAAAAAACTTTTGTAATGTGTGCCAGGTCTTTTAACGAGTTAAGCCACTGTTGGTCATCCATCTAGGCACTAACTGCAATCTACGTTTTTTACTTTGGCAAGGTTGTAGAGGTGACATTTGTACCTATACCCCATTCCCTTTACATTTCTCTTGACTTTAGCCCGAAGTCACACAACTGCTTACTAGCAGTACATAAGTGGAGCCTGTGTAACATCACTTGGAAGTTGGGAACCACTGGAATCTGGGGATGAACTAGTATCCTGTCGCTGCCACCATTTTGTAGTGATTTTCGGGTTACCCATCCAGGCACTCCATCAACATTACTTTAAAAGCTAGCTTCCACAGCAAGGCTGTAGAAGTGGTATTTGTTATAATAACCGATTCCAGTTACACCATTTCATCAACAAACAACCAGTTATTATTGACTTTTTACCTTGACGAGCAAGATTGTGTGCTGCCATCATTTTGTAATATTGACCCTCTCTTTAGGCATGAAAAGTTTGGTTTAGGTTTGATTTAAAGTTTGGTTTAAGTTAAAAAGTATTTTTAACCGATATTTATTTAGTAATACAACTTTTGGCTGCCTACTACTAATTAATGCTCTTTGTCGGGATTTTAATTGATTTCCTGGGTAGTTTTATGTCCTATTGTTATTTAACAACATAATTATTTCCTTAACCCTTTCCCTCATGTAGACGCTATCCGACGCCTTTTTGAAAACATAGGTTATCCATTCAGTTATAGAGATTTTCCATTTTTTGACAAAATATGTTCAAAGTCGTCTGCTGAAGAATTGTCGTATGAGGGAAAGGGTTAAACTTTCAATTGATGAACTATTGACAAACAACCTGCAGACACATTTTGATGCAGACGACTTTGAAAAACATTTTAGCAAAAGAAGAATTTCAGCCACATTTAAACCCATATGAAGCAGGACCTCAAAAAACATTAAGGGCAAAGGAGAAATTGTTCATAATGAGCATTTTTTCCCCTTTTACCATAACATTTTCAACTATATTCAGTCCGCGTACACTTTTATTTGTAGACATGTTCCATACTTATTGCCTATATTGTCTGCTGCCTTTAAGTTGAAAGTACTTATTTTTGTAAGTTGCAAACAATTTAACAGTTTCTTGTTCTGTAGATGTATTCAAAGCAGATATGAGACGTCTCGCGAGAAAACCAACGTTATGGCCTCTGTGTAATGTATTGACCAAGATCAGCCTGTGCAGTCCACGCAGACTGATCCAGACCGACACATTCCGTCTCAGGGGGCTAGAGGTATAGAGTAATAATTCCTGAAACAGAAAATCCACATGGGGTGAAAAGTGTCTGTCCGGGTAAGCCTACGCAACATGCTTAGGCTGATCCGGATCGATACTTTACGCAGAGTCCATGATGTTGGGTTTTTTCGCGGGACGGCTCAAATCTCTTTACCCTTTCCCACATGCAATACATCTGAAGCAGTTAACCCTTTCCCTCATAAAGATGCTTTCTGACGCCTATGCAGCAGACGGCTTTTTGAAAACATAGTGACAAATGAAGAAATTGCTCAAAACAAGCAATTTCTCCTTTTACCACAATGTTTTCCACTTTTAGTCATAGGTTATCTATTCAATTATAGCGATTTTCTATTTTTTTGACAAAATATATTCAAAGTCGTCTGCTGCATAATTGTCGTATGAGGGAAAGGGTTAACTTTGAATAATATCTAGGCAAAACTATTGGAAATCTTAAACATCGATAGAATTATTATATATAGATGAAAACATTGTGGCAAAAGGAGAAATTGTACATCATGAGCATTATCTCCTTTGGCCACACTGTTTTCTAAAGTGCTCGCTGCGTATGAGATAAAATGCGGCTGCATGAGAGAAATGGGTAAATAACAAAGTTATTGTTGTTCTATATAAAACAAGAACACCGCATACGGCACAGACGCCCGACTGATAGAAAACAGAAAAAAAGCCGAGCTGAACAAAAAACCTTAACTAGACGACCACGCCGCCGCCGACCACGCCAGGGTCATGACAATAGCTCGTTTTTTTCCAAAAGTTGAGCTAATAATAAGATTTCATGAACAAACGAAACAAATATGAATAAGTGTTCAATAAGGATATTTATTTCCAAGAATAAACTATTCAATTTCTAGTAAAGATAATTAATTTATTTCCTTGATAAATGTATGAAAACTGCATCAAAATATATTGGCTTTATAACCAAACTTTTCCAGGTGCAGACGACATTTGATGCCTCTGCAGCAGATGACTTTTGAAAACATTTTGCCAAAAGAAGAAATTGCTCATGAAGGGCAATTTATCCCTTTCCCACAATATTTTCAACCATGTATTTAAATCATATTTCAAATCTTGCACATGCGGATGAGGACACAACAGGACCCTTTTTTTGCATGATGTGAATCAAATATAATTGATTGTTTGGTGTTTCAAGCCGCTTTCAACAATTCAGTTATATCACGGTGTTTCCTGGGTAAGTTACATGTACTACTGGTCCATTTATCCTGACACCAGTCAGTCAGTCATGATGCTAACCATGTGACCATTACTACCATGTTTTAAGTCTTTGGTATGATCCGGCTTGGGATCAAACCCAAGGTGGACGCTACACCACCGAGGCAGATGGGATCAAATCTAAACTTGGGTATATAGAACACAATGTGGATTTATAGAATGTGAAAAAAGATTATATCTATGAAAAAAAAGTTATTACAATATTCATAATTATGCAATTAATAGGTGTAAGAAAAAAATTGATTTGAGCAATTTTGCAAAAGTAAGAGTACCTAATTACGAAAACTAATGAAAAATGAAAATTACAATTGCATTATGATAAATTAGCAATCCATTCCAGGTTATTTCAAAATTAATTTCTCATTATTGCCCATATGTGCAAATGAAATCGCCTATTCATTTAGCTTAACCCTTTCCCAGACACCACAAATCTGCAGCAGATGACTTTGTTAACAACTGTACAATAAAAATATGTCCATCAGTATGAGTTCAATCATCAAATAGAGTTTAAACACTGTGGCAAAAGGAGAAATTGCAATTGAGATTTTTTTTTATCATTTCGGGTAGAAATTGCAACATATTGAAAATTGCTCATATAATTTGAATTGAGTTGATAAGCCTGTGAGGGGAAGAGAAAATGCTATTTTTTAAGCAATTTATTACTTTCCAACAATACTTTCAACTGTTTATCCCAATTATACCATCACATTTCTAAATGTAACCTTTTTCCCCAAACAATTCTGCAGCAGACGACTTTGAATATATTTTGTCAAAAAATAGAAAATCTCTAAAATTGAATGGATAACCTATGACTAAAAGTGGAAAACATTGTGGCAAAAGGAGCAATTGCTCGTATTGATTAATTTCTTCTTTTGTCACTATGTTTTCAAAAAGTCGTCTGCTGCAGAGGCATCAGAAAGTGTCTATATGAGAGAAAGGGTTAAATGTCTAGTTAGAAAAACGACTTGTGTGCTTTGAAGAGATATTTGTTTTATGTAAAACTTATTAAAAGTAGGAACAAACACACTATTGACATTTTTGCAGAAAACATTGTCGGGGAAATGAGAAGTTTCTCAACATGAGCAATTTTTCTCCTTCCTTCCACAATGTTTTCACTTCTTCATTAGCAATTATGCTTCCAATTTTTCAAATGTTTACACCAGATGCTTTGAAAGCAGACAATTTTTAAAATATTATATCAAAACATAATAAAAAGCATATTGTAGATCAAAATATGGAAAATCTTTCTAACTCAAACTGAAAGTATAATTATCAAATAGATTTGATAACATTGTGTCAAAGGGAGAAATTGCTCATTATGAGCAATATCCCCTTACATAACAATGCTTTCTAAAGTTGTCTGCTGCAGGGGCGTCAAAATATATTTCCATGTTGAGAAAGAGTTTAACAAAAAAGTATGCCATACTAGGACATCTCCTACAATTAATATTGGCTATATCAAAAATGCATATTTTTTTCTCTTTTTCAAAATATTAATTGTCGGCTTCCATTGGCTCTTTTTCATCTTCATTCTTGCTTATTACATTGACGACCTCCTCGTCGATGATGTTTGTCAACTCATCAGATGTAAATGTAGCTATGATGGTTCGTTCTCCAATACGCCGAGAGTTAATGGCAACATTCGCAGTGAACTCTTCTCCTGGGTTAAGAACTTTCCTGAAAATGAAAACAGCGTTTCATGATCTAGTTAACTCTTTCCCACATACAAAAAATCGCTGCAGAAGCCTTTGAAAATATCTGGGCAAAAATGTAGAAAATCTTAATGAATTTAAGTTAAATTATTGTATAGTGTGGCAAATTCTCATTTTGCTACAATGTTTTCAAAAGTCGTCTCCTGAAAAGGCTTCAGAAAGCGCCTGTTTGTGGGAAAGGGATAAATAAGTGAATAGAGTATAAAACATTGTGACAATGTTTTCAAAAGCGACAGTTGCAGAAGCATCAGAAAGCATCTGTATTAGGCAAAGGGTAAAGATGCTCATTTCACTTTCCCAAATCATTATTTGAAACTGAACCCTTTCCCACAAAAAGACGCTTTTTTGAAACATTGTGACATTTGAAATTGCTCATTGGCCAGTGTTTTAAAAAGCTGCATGTAGGAGAGGTTAACCCTTACGCTCATATAAACGCTTTCCGACACCTCTGCAGCAGACAGCTTTTTGAAAACATAGTGACAAAAGAATAAATTGCACAAAACGTGCAATTTCTCCTTTTGCCACAATGTTTTCCACTTTTTGTCATAGGTTATCCATTCAATTATTGAGATTTTCTATGTTTTGACAAAATGTATTCAAAGTCGTCTGAGGGAAAGGGTTAAATAGAGGATATTTCATTTGTTTTTATTTATCATCACGAGTTTACCAAGATGATATGCCGCGAGCCTTGGCAAGCATCATACTCAGCTTAACCCTTTCCCTCATACGGTAATTCTGCAGCAGAGGACTTTAACATATTTTGTCAAAAAATAGAAAATCTCCATAAGTGAATGGATAAATGACAAAAAGTGGAAAACATTGTGGCAAAAGGAGAAATTGCATGTTTTGTGCAATTTCTTCTTTTGTCACTATGTTTTCAAAAAGCTGTCTGCTGCAGAGGCATCAGAAAGCGTCTATATGAGGGAAAGGGTTAAGGAGTTTATTAAAAGTGATAATAAATAAACAAGAATGAGATCTTCTATTTATCACATAAGTAATTCATGAGGCGTTGATCATATTTCTACATGAAATTTGGCCCAGTTTTGGCGCTTATGTGACTAACCTTGTGACTTCAAAATGCTGAAGTGATGTCATTTTCATAGTTTAGTTTCCACGTTGTAACAAAGACTTGAGCTTAAGACTGGAGACCAAACTAGTAGTGCCATATGATATATATTTAATGGGCTTTATCTGATAAATATAGATGAGTAATTAGTTAAATGTGAAGAAACATACCCCACACGATAAGCCTTGCTTTTGTCCTTTACAAGGTAGGATCCCTCCGCATGCACCACACCATTGTGAAGTTTGAGATCTGTCGTATTCTTGAAGGTGATTGGAATTACAAGATCAGTGTAGCTTGTGACTTTCTCAGGAATCTGAAATAAAAAAGTCGATAAAAATCACCTTAGTACTCCGAGGACTAGATAAGGAGGAGTTTTCCCATCAATATCTCCCTAAACCCTTTTCCTCATACGACAATTCTGCAGCAGACGACTTTGAACGTATTTTGTCAAAACATAGAAAATCTCCATAATTAAATGGATAACCTATGACAAAAAGTAGAAAACATTGCTCCCTTTAGGCATGTGCCTACACATTTTTTCTCAAAATGCCCCAAAATGCAGCTGCAGCGATAGACATCTGCGTAATGTATCAACCAGATCAGCCTGATCTGACCGACACATTCCGTCTTAAGGGGATAGATGTATAGAGTAGTTATTCCTGAAACAGAAAATCCACAGGAGGCGAAAAGTGTCTATCCGGGTAGGCCTGTGTGGCATGCTTAAGCCGATCCGGGTCGATACTTTATGCAGAGTCCACAATGTTGTTGATTTTCTCACGAGACAGCCTACACATTGATTATTGCAAAGCTACGCCCCTGATGATTCAAAAACATTGTGGCAAAATATGGTACTTTTCATAAGGGCAAATTCTCTGTTTGCCGTAGTGTTTTCAACTCTGAGTGAATTCACCTTTTGCCACAATGTTGTGTGCTGTTAACAACTTACAAATCATGTCATCACAAATAATTATTATAAACCCTATCCAACAAACAGACCCGTTTTGACGACTTTGTAAACATTGTTTCACAAGGAGATATCCTTCAAAGGAGCAATATCTGTCCTGGTCACAAAAGTTTTAAACTCTTTTCAATAATCATACCTTCATTTAAAGAGATTTTTCACATTTTAGCCTAGTTATTTTCCAAGTTGACTGCTGTAGAATTATGGTATATGACGAAGGGTTAATTAACTAAAAGACTTGGTAACATTTGGGAATTTTAAGAAATTGTAGTCACATTTTGTCAAAAAAATAAGAAGCATGATTTTAAAAAGGTTCTGATCACAAAATTATATAAAGGAAAACATGTCCACGGCCAAAAGATCATTTAACCCCTTTCCCTCATATATTCCGACGCCTCTGCAGCAGACAGCTTTTTGAAAACATAATGACAAAAGAAGAAATTGCTCGTTTTATTGCTCAAAACGAGCAATTTCTCCTTTTGCCACAATGTTTTCCTCTTTTAGTCATAGGTTATCCATTCAATTTTAGAGATTTTCCATTTCTTGACAAAATGTGTTCAAAGTCATCTGCTGCAGAATTGTCCTATGAGGGGAAGGGTTAAGTAAATGTATGATTTATAGAAAGTGACATAAAACCTACATCAAAGCGTAGTGCTGGCATGTCAAGATCGAAAACTTCTGTAGCTGCAAAGTTCTTGTTCGTCTCCGTTACCTTACAGTATGCCGTCACTTTGAACAGGGCAGCGCTGTTCATTGACCCTTCATAATCTTTGGATGATACAGTCATGGTAAATTCTTCAGCTGAAAGTAATCATACATTGTTGTAATCATGCACTGTATGTAATAGAATCATGGTAAATTCTTCAACTTAACCCTTTCCCTCATATGACAATTCTGCAGCAGACGACTTCGAACATATTCTATCAAAAAATAGAAAATCTCTTTAATTGAATGGATAACCTATGACATAAAGTGGAAAACATTGTGTCAAAAGGAGAAATTGCTCGTTTTCTTACAAAACTTTTAAGACGATTTACAAATGATTTTTAAGAAATGCTACTTATGTCACCCCATATGAAAATCTTTCAAGCAATGTTGATTGGTTGAAAAAGATGCCTGCCAGGGGTCAGGCTGTTATGCCTTATATGGCTATAATGAAAACTTCTCCTCCTAAAGTATCGGGGTGAATTTCAAATTATTCCGTAGAAATGAATCTTTGGTAAACTTCTATGAGGTTCCTTCAAATCAAGTTGATTGGTAAAAAAAAACATGGCCGCCAGGGAGCGGGGCTGTTTTGCCTTATACAGCTAAAGTGAAACATTTAAAATCTTCTCCGAAAGTTTCTGGCCGATTTTCAATTAATTTTATATTAATGTCCCTTAGGTAACCCTCTACAAATTTAGATTGGAATACACATTGTTACAAGGGGGTTGGGCTGTTTTGTCTTAGATTGCTACAGTGAAACCTTTTCTTCTTCTCCAAAAGTATCCCACAGAAATTTTCCCCAGGTGACCCAGTACCAGATATCTTAAAGTTGTGTTGATTCGTCAAAATACATGGCCGCCAGTTGGCAGTCTGTATTCTTTTTATGGCTTTAGTGAAAACTTTAACAAGAGTACCGCAAACGGTACATAATACGCCCGTCAGGAACTTCTTTGTAACTTTCCTCTTTGTTTTGATATATTATTTCTTTGTAAAAAGTTAATAAAGTCGTTCAGGAATAATGGGAAACTATGAAAAATGCATAACTCATGCAAAAATTGACAAATATTTTAAGTCCAAAAAGGGGCATAACTCATTAAAAAATTGACGAAATGCGAGGAAATGTGAACTTGATCTGTGACACATGATTACAAAGCCATATACAAAATTTCACGTCAATACATTAAAGCATGTAGAAAAAAAGTGCGGAAAACAAATATTCTAAGACCAAAAAGGGGCATAACTCATTCAAAAATTGACGAAATCCCAGGAAATGTGAACTTGATCTGTGACACATGATTACAAAGCCATATACAAAATGTCAGGTCAATAGCTCAAAGTATGTAGGAAAAAAATGCGGAAAACCAATATTCTAAGTCCAAAAAGGGGCATAACTCATTAAAAAAAATGACGAAATTCGAGGAAATATGAACTTGATCTGTGACACATGATTACAAAGCCATATACATAATTTCAGCTCAATACATCAAAGCATGTAGAAAACAAATATTCAAAGTCCAAAACGGGGCATAACTCATTCAAAAATTGACGAAATCCCAGGAAATTTCAGCTCAATAGCTCAAAGTATGTAAGAAAAAAGTGTGGAAAACCCGAACGGACGGACGGACAGACGGAGGGAGGGAGGGACATGACCATACCATAATACGTACCGTTTTTAAGAAACGCTCGTATACATTTCAGCTCAATAGCTCAAAGTATGTAAGAAACAAGAGGGCCATGATGGCCCTTGAATCGCTCACCTGATTTTTTTTTTTTTTTTCACTTTAGCTATATAAGCCTCGCCCCCTGGCAGCCAGTTTCCGACCAATCAACTTGGCTTGAAGGAATCTGATAGAGGGTCACCCTAGGAACATTTCTACAAAATTATTTGAAAATCGGCCAGATACTTTTGGAGGAGAAGATTTTTTAAGTTTTCACTATAGCCATATAAGGCAAAATAGCCCCGCCCCCCCCTGGCGGCCATGTTTTTCGACCAATCAACACGGCTTGAAGGAATCTGATAGAGGGTCATCCAAGGAACATTTCTACAAAATTATTTGAAAATCGGGCTGACACTTTTGGAGAAGAAGATTTTTTAAGTTTTCACTATAGCCATATAAGGCAAAATAGCCCCGCCCCCCTGGCGGCTGTGTTTTTTGACCAATCAACATGGCTTGAAGGAATCTGGTAGAGGGTCATCCAAGGAACATTTCTACAAAATTATTTGAAAATCTGCCAACCAGTTTGGGAGAAGAAGAATTTTGAAGTTTTTTTCGTTTCGTTGCCATGGAAACCAGAATTCTGCATGGATCCCTAAAATTTGATGGAATTCTGGTGAGGTCATTAAGAGGATGCTTTCTGTGAAGTTTCATCCCAATTGACCCACTGGTTACTGAGGAGAAGATGTTGAAGATTTTTTAAGTTTTCACTTTGGCCATATAAGGCAAAATAGCCCCCGCCCCCTGGCGGCCATGTTTTTCGACCAATCAACATTGCTTGAAGGAATCTGATAGAGGGTCACCCAAGGAACATTTCTACAAAATTATTTGAAAATCGGCTTGACACTTATGGAGGAGAAGATTTTTTAAGTTTTCACTATAGCCATATAAGGCAAAATAGCCCCGCCCCCCCTGGCGGCCATGTTTTTCGACCAATCAACCCGGCTTGAAGGAATCTGATAGAGGGTCATCCAAGGAACATTTCTACAAAATTATTTGAAAATCGGCCTGACACTTTTGGAGGAGAAGATTTTTTAAGTTTGCACTATAGCCATATAAGGCAAAATAGCCCCGCCCCCCCTGGCGGCCATGTTTTTCGACCAATCAACATGGCTTGAAGGAATCTGATAGAGGGTCACCCAAGGAACATTTCTACAAAATTATTTGAAAATCGGCCTTACACTTTCGGAGGAGAAGATTTTTTAAGTTTTCACTATAGCCATATAAGGCAAAATAGCCCCACCCCCCCTGGCGGCCATGTTTTTCGACCAATCAACACGGCTTGAAGGAATCTGATAGAGGGTCATCCAAGGAACATTTCTACAAAATTATTTGAAAATCTGCCAACCAATTCGGGAGAAGAAGAATTTTGAAGTTTTTTCGGTTTCGTTGCCATGGAAACCAGAATTTTGCATGGATCCCAAAAATTTGAAGGAATTCTGGTGAGGTCATTGAGAGGATGCTTTCTGTGAAGTTTCATCCAAATTGACCCACTGGTTACTGAGGAGAAGAAGTTGACGGACGACGCACGACGGACGACGGACGCCGGACAAAAGGCGATCACAATAACTCACCTTGAGCAAAGCTCAGGTGAGCTAAAAAGTGTGGAAAACCCGAACGGACGGACGGACATGACCATACCATAATATGTACGCATGCACGCACGACAGACAAATCGCCACGACATAAGCCCTTCTGGCCTTTGGCCAGTAGAGCTAAAAACAAGGGCACCGCAAAGCGGATGCATCCCCTCGGTATTCAAAGTCCAATTTTTACCTTGACCCTATGACCTTGAAAATAAATAGGCTTCTAAACCTTGCCATATGCTAACTGTATACCAAGTTTGGTTAAGATCGATCGAAGGATGTTCAGTGTAGAGTGGTCACAAGGTTGTTACGAACGGACGCACAGACGAACGAACGAATGAACGAACGGACAGTCCAGTTACTATATCCTCATCGCAAACTTCTTTGCCTAGGGGAAAATAAAACACATGTCTGTCATTGCACACAAGTCAAAATCAGGTCTACATTTTCAAACAAAACATTGTGAAAAACTTACTCTTTTTAGAGTCAACCGATTTTTCAAACACTTCATCCTGAATGGCTCTTCCCACTACACCGGTGTAGAATGTACTAGCCAAGGTCAAGGTGACCTTCATGGTCTTCTTTTCCGGTGTATTATTTGTGACCTTGACCCCAACCTCAATGTCATCTCCTACTTCGTTATCTTCTGGAACAACAACTTTCAGATCAACCTGGGAAGATGAAAGTGTTTGTCTTTACCTGATATGTATTTATAAGAGTGGACAGCTTCGAAAAACATCCAAGGTAAAATGTGTGACGTTTTTGTGAAATTGCAACCTTTTTTCCACATACAGCAAATCTACAGCAGACAACTTTGAAAACATCAAGGTAAAAATATGTAAAATCTAAATAAATGTGTATAGAATTATCTTGATAATAGTATTGAAAACTAGAACTATCACTTAAGGTGATTAATACCCCCGCCCAAACCCCTGACACATATTATATCTCACAGTATTATCTTTGACTCAGACAATTTGACAGGCTGATGCCACACAAAACGGCTCCATTTTGCCATGTTTCAAGTAAATCCGGTTGAAATTCAAGGAGGAGTATGTCGCACCAGATTAGATTTTAAGAAAAAAAATCCTATTTCAAGGTCAGAGGTGAAGGTCACAGGGACATGAAATTTGCGTCTTGCTAATCTACTACTCCTGATTAACATTTATGCCAAGTATGAAGTAAATCAGGTTGAAACTGAAAGAGGAGTACAACAGATTAGATTTTAACAAAAAAAAAATCCTATTTCAAGGTCAGAGGTCAAGGTCACAGGGACATGAAATGTGCGTGTTGCACATCTACTACTCCTGATTAACATTTATGCCAAGTATGAAGTAAATCAGGTTGAAACTGAAGGAGGAGTACAACAGATTAGATTTTAACAAAAAGAAAATCCTATTTCAAGGTCACAGGGACATGAAACTTGCGTCTTGCACATCTACTACTCCTGATTAACATTTATGCTAAGTATGAAGTAAATCAGGTTGAAACTGAAGGAGGAGTACAACAGATTAGATTTTAACAAAAAGAAAATCCTATTTCAAGGTCACAGGGACATGAAATTTGCGTCTTGCACATCTACTACTTCTGATTAACATTTATGCTAAGTATGAAGTAAATCAGGTTGAAACTGAAGGAGGAGTACAACAGATTAGATTTTAACAAAAAAAAAAAATCCTATTTCAAGGTCAGGTTGAAACTGAAGGAGGGGTACAACAGAATAGATTTTGCGGACAGACCGACCGACCGGCTGATTCCAGTTTACCCCCTTCAAACTACGTTTGCGGGGGGTATAACAATGTTACAAAAGAAGAAATTGCTCAAGATGAGCAATTTCTCATCAATGTTTTCAAAAGTAGTCTGCTACTGATGCGTGGAAATACATCTGCAAGTGGGATAGGGTAACCTTAATAAACAACAAGACGGCTGTAGAGCGAACACCAACGCTTGTCTGCTTTTTCAGAACTAGAATGGAGTGCTCCGTGGAGCACGTGTGTCACCTGCACCTGCTCATCGAAAGTGTGTCGAAAAAGTGTGACGAACAGACTAGAAAACTAGAATGGAGTGCTCCCCGGAGCACGTGTCACCTGCCGGTGCCTTGTCAGAAAATTTATATTTTTGACAGAAAAGGGGCAATAACTCTGATATAAAAAATATTTTGATTATCCCCCTTTTGTGAACCCATCACACACATTGATATAAACATTTATTACATACCTATCCAAATTTTGCATTGAAATTTAAGTGACATAAAATCAATATCAATTTTTAAAAAAATGATAACTAACACTGGGACGATAACACTTAGTTTTTTTTATATCATCTCTAGTGATGATATCATTTTTTTTAACTACTTTTTTTATGTTTACTTAAAATGTTGATAGTATGATTTTTGATCATTATTTAAGTGAAAATAAGATAAAAATGTGTTTCAATTATATTTTAAGATGTCATCCTAAGAGACATCTTAAGAAACTTACAAAAGAAAATATAAAGAATGACATAAAACATTGATTTAAACATGCGGCGTAAACATTATTTTTTTTTATATATTTCTTTAAAATAAAGGGGAGATTTATAATAAATAGAATAACTAACTGCATGTTTTTGATATAGAATTTATGTCACTCGGGAAAAAAAGGGGTAATTTGGTGTAAAATCACGAAACCTACGTTAGTTATTCTCTATTTGTCAGAAGTTTCAATGTAATCCTTTGAGTAGAAAATAAGTTATTTGAAAACGTGACGAAAAAGTGTGACGACAGACAGACGCCGGACAAAAAAAAAAAGGAATCCCTAAGTGCCTTAACAATGCTCTGCAGGGTGACAGAAAAAGGGTCATTACTGAATAATTATTAGTCAGAGTTATATGACTTGGTATAGACCTGCATATTGTTCCTAGGAACATGTGTACCAAGTTTTGAGTAATGGGAAAGGTTGAACTTTTTGCATGAATTTCGAAAAAAGGAGCATAACTTAATAACCATTAAAGCCAGAGTTATGTGACTTGGTATAGACATGCATATAGTTTCTAGAAACATGTGTACCAAGTTTCATTTGAATATGCTTAACTTTTT
Organism: Serripes groenlandicus; assembly: GCA_031761405.1. Classification (NCBI taxonomy): domain Eukaryota; kingdom Metazoa; phylum Mollusca; class Bivalvia; order Cardiida; family Cardiidae; genus Serripes; species Serripes groenlandicus. The sequence continues at coordinate 8,686,130 of JASEVX010000010.1, forward strand.
TTGAGTCATGAGGTAAGGTTAAAGTTTTGTGATGGTGACAACGCCAAGGTTATCACAATAGTCAAGACTTTTTTCTCCCTGAAAAACAGACAAGCTAATAATAGTACCTGTTTATCGAACTTCTGTTTGTAGATATTCTCCCTACGACGTGTACTGAATCGATTTACAAATTTAACCACTTTTCTCTCTTCTGGTGTTCCTGAGAATATAATCAAACAATTTTATAATGATATATAGATTGTTTGGTGTTTCATGCCGCTTTAACCCTTTCCCTCATACGACAATCCTGCAGCAGACGACTTTGAACGTATTTTGTCAAAACATAGAAAATCTCCATAATTGAATGGATAACCTATGACGAAAAGTGGAAAACATTGTGGCAAAAGGAGAAATTGTTTTGTGCAATTTCTTCTTTTGTCACTATGTTTTCAAAAAGCCTTCTGCTGCAGAGGCATCCGAAAGCGTTTATATGAGGGAAAGGGTTATAAATAATTATATTACAGCGTTTTCTGGGTAAGCTACCAGTTCTACTGATCCATTTATCCTGACACCATTCAGCCGAGCCCCGGTAGCTCAGTCAGTAGCGACGCAGGCTGTCAATCCAGGGGTTGTGAGTTTGAATCCCGGCTCGGCCAACTTTCTTTCCGACGATTGACAAAAGTCAATGGGACATGCGTCATTGGTCTTCCACCAATGGGCTAAGTCTATGTGGAAAAGCTGCCGGTTGCTTGGGAAGATTGTTGTGTGGAGTACTGGTGTGAAAAAACCACGAAATGCATGAGTAGGTCAACTGGTCGTCCTGATATAACTGAGAAATTGTTAAAAACGGCGTTAAACCCCAATCAACCTGACATCATTCAGTCAGTCGTGATGCTAACCCTGCAACCCTGAGCGCCAAGGAAGGCAGCCATTATTACCATGTCTGCAACAGCCTCAATTTGTTATCCGTATAACAAGATATAACAAAATACCGACCTTCTGCATACTTGTAGTCATTAGTTAGATCATGTCTGTCTGATGATCCAACTGCTTTCGTACTGATGTTTTTTCCAACCGAGTATTTGTCTATACTCTGGACTTTCATTGACGTTTCATCCTCTGCTACCTGCAACAATACACTTAACACTTTACCATATACAACAAATCTGCAGCAGACTTTTGGTTGATTGGGGTTTAACGCCGTTTTTAACAATTTCTCTCATATCACGGTGACTAGTTCACCTACGCATGTGTTTCCTGGTTTTCTCACACCAGTACTCCACACAACAATCTTCCCAAGCAACTGCAGCAGACACCAAAAATCTAGGCAAAACCCTGGAAAATCTCTATAAATGAAGTCATAATCACTGGAAAAAAATTGAAAACATTATTGCAAAATGCAATTTCTCCTTTTGTCACAATGTTTTCAAAACTCGTCTGTTGCAGAGGCTTTAGAAAGCATCTATATGTGGAAAAGGGTCTTTGAAAACATAGTGATAAAAGAAGAAATTGCTCAAACTGAGCAATTTCTCCTATTGCCACAAAGTTTCCCACTTTTAGTCATAGGTCATCCATTCAATTATAGAGATTTTCTAACCCTTTCCCTCATATAGACGCTTTCTGACGCCTCTGCAGCAGACGGCTTTTTGTAAACATGGTGACAAAAGAAGAAACAAGCAATTTCTCCTTTTGCCACAATGTTTTCCACTTTTAGTCAAAGGTTATCTATTCAATTATAGAGATTTTCTATTTTTTGACAAAATATGTTCAAAGTCGTCTGCATGGACTAGATATCATCAAGAAAACATTCTGACAAAGTTTCAACTTGCTCAAAGTAAAAATGTGGCCTCCGGAGTTTAAAAAATATTTTCCTTTATTGACCTAGTTTCTGACCCAATATCAACCATATTCGAACTTGACCTAAATATAATTCAGACAAACATTCTGACAAAATTTCAAGCTGATGAAGCAAAAAATGTGGCATCCAAAGACCCTACATGACCCATATTTAAACTTGGCTTAGATATCATTTAGATAAACATTCTGATCAAATTTCAAACTGCTGAAGCAAATAATGCGGCATCTAGAGTGTAAACATGATTTTCCTTCAATTTGACCTAGTGACCTACTTTTTTTACCCAACATGATTGACCCATGTTCGAACTTGACTTGCATATCATCACGACAAACATTCTGATAAAGTTTCAACATGATCAACCAAAAATGTGGCTTCCATATATTCCTTAAATTTAGCCTAGTGTCCTAGTTCTTGACCTGACATGACCTATATTCGAAGTTAGCCTAGCTATCAATAAGACAAACATTCAGACAAAGTTTCAACATGCTCAAGTTTAAAATGTGGTTAACAAGATTTCCCTTCAATTAGGCCTAGTGACCTAGTTTTTAACCCAGCATGACCCCTATTCAAATTTGACCTAGATATCATTTAGATAAACATTCTGCACAAATTTCAAGCTGCTGTAGCAAAAAAGGCGGCTTCTACAGAGTTAACAAGATTTTCTTTCAATTTGGCCTTGTGACCTAGTTTCTGACACAACATCACCCATGTTCGAACTTGACCTACATATCATCAAAACCATTATTCTGATTAAGTATTCGAACTTGGCCTAGATATCATTCATCTCAACATTCTGACTAAATGTCAAGCTGCTGAAGCAAAAAATGCAGCTTCTACAGTTGTAACAAGATTTCCCTTCAATTTGGCCTTATGACCTAGTTTCTGACCCAATATGACCCATATTCAAACTTGACCTAGTGACCTACTTTTTGACCAACATGACCCATGTTCAAACTTACATATCATCAAGACAAACATTCTGATTAAGTTTCAACATGCTCAAGTTGAAAATGTGGCCTCAAGAGTGTTAACAAGATTTCCCTTCAATTTGTCCTAGTGACCTAGTTTTTGACCTGATATGGCCCAGTTTCGAACTTAAGATTTGATGAAGATGAATGTTTTGATAAACTTTCATGAAGATCAGATGCAAAATGTAGCCTATAGAGTGTTAACAAAGGCAAATGTTGACGACGGCCGGACGCCAAAAAATGCGGCCTCTACAGTGTTAACAAGATTTACCTTCAATTTGGCCTTATGACCTAGTTTCTGACCCAATATGACCCATATTCAAACTTGACCTAGTGACCTAGTTTTTGACCTGATATGGCCCAGTTTCGAACTTGTCCAAGATTTGATGAAGATGAATGTTTCGATAAACTTTCATGAAGATCGGATGCAAAATGTAGCCTGTGGAGTGTTAACAAAGGCAAATGTTGACGCCAGCCAACTATAATCACAATAAGTGAGTGTGCATAGGTGAGCTAAAAACACATTGTGCAAATGGATCAATTTCGAATTTGTCACAATGTTTTTCAAATGCTGTCTGCTGCAGAGGTGTCCGATGGCATCTGAATGTGAGAAGGGGTTAACGTTTTTTAACACGTACCTCCCAAACGACCCTATCGCCGTTGACCTCTGAGAATACGAATCCTACGTCAAAATTCAGATACACATGTCCCTTCTTAATGGCTGCAAGAGGGGCAGGGCCACATCTGTTAACGCCTTCGCTCTCTTCTTGGGGTGTGGCGTCATGAGCTTGCCATCCATCATATCCGTCAGGCAGATCTATGCGCTTTAAGTAGGACTCATTCCAAACATGGAAATTCCTGAAATCATAAAACATTACAGTTTCAGAGTCTTATATAAAGTTCCAAAAACCTTCTCTGATCCTAAGCCCGTTTTGTAGATACACCAAATCTTGACTTTGAAAACATCTAGACATGAACATAGAAACTCTCTATCTATGAAAGAACTATTATTGAACAAGTTAATGTTGTATTGCAAGCAATACAAAAGTCCCCTACTGAATGTATATTGTATATGCATTTGTTGACAAACAAGAGGGCCATGATGGCCCTATATCGCTCACCTGATTTAATAGAACTTCAATAGTTTTCAAAGTTTTATACTATATACATATAAGGAAAACAAGCAACCCTCCCTGGTGGCCATGTTTTTCAACAATGCACATATTAGGAAAACAAGCCCCTCCCCTAGAGGTCAAGTTTTTCAATGGATCGGATTAATTTGAACAAGAGGGCCATGATGGCCCTTGATCGCTCACCTGATCTATAGGATTCATAATATGAAGCATGTAGATTTTATAATTTTCAAATTGAGCCAGCACTTTTGGACAAGAAGATTTTTTAAGATTTGGCAATTTTCCCCTTTTCTGATGCCGCAGCAACCAAAGTTCTACTTGAAATTAAATTCTTTGAACAATTTTGAAAGGGGACCACCTAAGGACCATCCTGGGAAGTATTTTGAAATCTGGCTAGTACTTTTGGACAAGAAGATTTTTAAAGTTTTAGCAATGTACATATAAGGAAAACAAGCCCCGCCCCGTTGCGGCCATGTTTTTCAACGGATCGGAAATATTTTAACAATCTTGGTAGAGGGTGCACTAAGGAACATTTGTGCAAAATAATTTTGAAAGGGGACCACCTAAGGACCATTCCTGTGAAGTTATTTTGAAATCTGTCCATTGGTTTAGTAGAAGAAGTCATTTGTAGGAAATTGTTAACAGATGGACGGACAGACGACGACGCCGGACGCCGGACAATCAGTGATCACAAAAGTTCACCTTGCACTTCGTGCATAGGTGAGCTAAAAACAGCAATGCACTGCATACATTTTGGATACAGTCTTATCAAACATTTCTCATTTCGACCTTTGAACTGTAAGTTTGACCTGGACCTTCCAGTTTCAGGCCTGTGTCTTGTGCGCCACATGTCACCTCATCATGGTGAACATGTGTGCCCACTAACTTGGGCATTCTGTGATGCATGGTTTCTCATTTTGACCTTTGACCTCTAAGTGTGACCTTGACATTTGACGTACAGGCCTGGGTCTTGTGCGCGACATGACACCTTATGATGGAGAACATGTGTGCCTAGTAACTTGGGAATCCTATGATGCATGGTTGAGATGCGGGCCAGACAAGGTACAGTCCTATCAAACAGTTCTCATGTTGACCTTTGACCTCTAAGTGTGACCTTGACATTTGAGGTACAGGCCTGGGTCTTGTGCGCGACATGCCACCTTATGATGGAGAACATGTGTACCTAGTAACTTGGTAATATCCTATGATGCATGGTTGAGATGCGGCCCGGCAAGGTACAGTCCTATCAAACAGTTCTCATGTTGACCTTTGACCTCTAAGTGTGACCTTGACATTTGAGGTACAGGCCTGGGTCTTGTGCGCGACATGACACCTTATGATGGAGAACATGTGTGCCTAGTAACTTGGTAGTATCCTATGATGCATGGTTGAGATGCGGCCCGGCAAGGTACAGTCCTATCAAACAGTAATCATTTTGACCTCTAAGTGTGACCTTGACATTAGAGGTACAGGCCTGGGTCTTGAGAGTGACATGCTGCCTCATCATAGTGAACATTTGTGCCAAGTTTCATCGAAATCCTATGATGCATGGTTAAGATGCGGGCCGGACAAGGTTATGTGGGACTGACAGACAGACAGACCAAACCTATAGTCCCTAAACCTTTGACTAATAAAGTTGAAAACACTGTGGCAGAAGAAGAATTTGCTCCTGATAAGTAATTTTTCCTTTTGCCACAATGTTTTCAAAGTGTTACTGCCGCAGAGATGTCAGATAGCATTAGGTATGTAGGAACGGGTTTAACAATATGTTGTGGTACACAAAGGAATATTCATTTTTCTGTCCAATAAAATCGCATGATACTACAAACGCTTGAAATTCACCACTTCTCTATTCTATTTACTTATATGGGATATTATCACTGTTCATACCTATTAATCTTGTAAGCGTCACTTTGATTGGCTGATGCAAAACTTTCAAAATGAGACAACCTGTCACAGGCAGTCATCAGATCTATACAAGCGTTTGCTACTGCAGAGAAGTTTATGTTAATCTGAGACAATTTGTCACAGGCAGTCGTCATCAGATATATACAAGCGTTTGCTACTGCAGAGAAGTTTATGTTAATCTGAGACAATCTGTCACAGGCAGTCATCAGATCTATATGAGCGTTTGCTACTGCAGCAAAGTTTAGGTTAATCTAAGACAATCTGTCACAGGCAGTCGTCAGATCTATATGAGTGTTTGTTACTGCAGGGAAGATTAGGTTGATTTGAGACAATTTGTCACAGGCAGTCGTTATCAGATCTATATGAGTGTTTGCTACTGCAATGAAGTTTGGGTTAATTTGTGAAACCTGTCACAGGAAGTCATCATATCTATACAAGTGTTTGCTACACCAGTGAAGTTTAGGTCAATTTGAGACAATCTGTCACAGGCAGTCATCAGATCTATACGAGTGTTTGCTACTACAGCGAAGATTAGGTTAATTTGTGAAACCTGTCACAGGCAGTCATTAGATCTATATGAGTGTTTGCTACTGCAGCAAAGATTAGGTTAATTTGAGACAATCTGTAACAGGCAGTCATCAGATCTATATGAGCGTTTAAGTGTGGTTTTGATCCTTTCCCACATACAAAATATCGGCAGCAGATGACTTTGAAATTATCCAGGCAAAAACATGGAAAATTCTGAAAAAATGAAAGTATAATTATTGCAAAAAATTCAAAACATTGTGGCAAAAGGAGAAATTGTTTGTTTTGAGCAATTTCTTCTTTTGCCACAATGCTTTCAAACGTCGTCTGAGATTACAACTCACCAGACAGAGTCATCTAACCAGGCCATTGCTTTGCCGTCCTCATCATAGTGTTTGTCGATAGTCATACTACAGTCACTGTCGTGAGCTGACTCAAAATTGGTGACAGAACGTGTTGGTATACCCAGACAGCGCATCACTGAAAATAAAAACAAGAAGAAAACCATAATTTAAACAAGAGCTGTCGGAGGACAGCATACTCGACTTGTTCGTGCTTGCCAATAAAACAAAACTATTTTGGGTGGTACAGAAAACATAAGCAATTACTTTATCATACTATTTATAAGCAAAGTACTTTATACGTCGTTAAAGGGTCCTAATTCTTACAAAAACCTTCACTGAATTATGCACTCTTGGCTGTTGGTGGAGGTATTGATGGTAAAAAGATATTGTAAGTGTTTAAGCTATATCTCTAATTTTTTTGAAAAGAAATTGATTTGGCATGAATAAATCAACCAAAATTCTAAAACGAAAGAGGGCCATAATTCTTTAAAAAACCCTTGACAGAGTTATGTACTCTTGTCTGTGGATGGAGGTAATGATGGTAAATAAGTATTGTAAGTGTGTAAACTATATCTCTAATGGTTTCGAAATAAAATTGGGGTGGTACGAAAAACTTAAAACCAAAATTCTAAGTCGAAAAAGGGCAATAATTCTTTAAAAAAAAATTGACAAAATTATGTAGTCTTGTCTGTTGATGGAGGTAATGATAGTGAAAAAGTGTTGTTAGTTTCAAAGCAATATCTGTAATGGTTTTGTAAAAAAGTGTATTGGTAAAAAAAAAACCTTAACCAAACGTCTGTCAAAAAGGGCCATAATTCTTAAAAAAACATGGACAGAGTTATGTACTCTTGTCTGTTGATGGATGTGATGATGGTGAATAAGTGTTTTAAGTTTCAAAGCAATATCTGTAATGGTTTTGTAAAAAGTGTATTGGTAAAAAACCTTAACCAAAAGTCTGTCAAAAAGGGCCATAATTCTTGTACTCTTGTCTGTTGATGGAGGTAATAATGTTGAATAAATGTTGTAAGTTTCAAAGCAATATCTGTAATGGTTTTGACAAACAAGAGCTGTCGGAGGACAGCGCGCTCGACTTATTTCACCACTTATTTAAGTTACTGAGATAATGGACTCTAATGTAGTTGCATGCAAAACATTAACCACAATTTCTTAAAGTGTGATAATTTGCATTATATGCAGAATAGAGTTATTTAACTTAATTATTTGCATAGCTGTGAGCCTGTGATGGTTGGGAAGGGTTGTATATGAAAGTATAATTATTGCAAAAAATTCAAAACTCGATGCGTGAATTATAGCTAGCCTTTTCTTCGAAAAGTCAAGCTAAAAAAGTGTTTGGATCATCAAGTTATTGAAGTGAGTACCAACAAATATTTAACCCTTTCCCACTTGCAAGCGTATCTGCAGAAGAGGATGTTTGAAAAAATTGTGCAAAATGAAAAAAGTGCTAACCAGGAACGTCTCCCTTGTCATTTTTCGGCTTACGGGAACAGCTTTCGGGCACAAATACGCCCGATATGTCCTAACAGCGACTGCTGTACAGTATATCAAATTATGCTTCATGAGTTGGAAAGTGTTTAACCCTTTCCTAAACACAATCCCTCATACGACAATTCTGCAGCAGACGACTTTGAACGTATTTTGTCAAAAAATAGAAAATCTCTATAATTGAATGGATAACCTACGACTAAAAGTGGAAAACATTGTGGCAAAAGAGAAATTGCTTGTTTTGAGCAATTTCTTCTTTTGTTCCTATGTTTTAAAAAAGCTGTCTACTGCACAGGCGTCATATGAAGGAAAGTGTTTAATATTGTAAGACTTAAAGACAGAAACTTACGCGTGGTGGCTACCCCAGAAAACACCCAACACTGTCCAAAGCGTACAGGTTTCTGCGTCTTTTGGAACTCCTCACAAATAGCCACACTACCGGACCACGCCCATGGCAATGTGCAGTCTTTTGGGTAGTCGCCCCACTTACCCTCTAATAAACCATTTTCATCATTACTGTTAACCTGTAGAAAAAGTAGTATTTTCTTCATGAGCGGTCTATAACTCAATATATATATATATGCACATGTATTATATTACTCAAAATTAAAACTTTAAGACTGACCGCCTTCTTCAGGATTTCAAATTTGACCCCTTCCCACCTACAGACACTTTCTGACGCCTCTGCAGCAGACGAATTTTGTAACCATTGTAAGAAAAGAAGAAATTGATTTTGATGATGATCACTGGCCCTCTTTCCCCCGTAATACAACATTTTCGTCATTACTGTTAACCCTTTCCCTCATATAGACGCTTTCTGACGCCTCTGCAGCAGACAGCTTTTTGAAAACATAGTGACAAAGGAAGAAATTGCTCAAAACGAGCAATTTCTCCTTTTGCCACAATGTTTTCCACTTTTAGTCATAGGTTATCCATTCAATTATAGAGATTTTCTATTTTTGACAAAATATGTTCAAAGTCGTCTGCTGCAGAATTGTCGTATGAGGGAAAGGCTTTACCTGCAGTAAAGTAGTATTACCATTATTATCACTAGGGGTCTGTAACTCAATATACAGTCGAACCTGTGCTAAAGACCACCTTTGTTTAGCAATTCCCTGTCTATAACAACACTTTTTATTTTCCAATAACTCATTGTCTGCATAAATGAACCTGTAATTAAAGACCACCTTTGAACAGAGACCATATTGTTCACTTCCCTAGGGTGGTCTTTAAAATTTCCCAATAACTCATTGTCTGCATGAATGAACCTGTAATTAAAATTCACCTGTGAACAAAGACCATATTGTTCACTTCCCTAGGGTTGTCTTTACACACAGGTTGGACTGTATATATATAATGTCACTCAAAATTCAAGCTTTCAGACTAAACACCTTCTTCAGAATTTGAAATTTAATTAATTAATTAATCCTTTCCCATCTATAGATTCATTTGCAGCAGACGACTTTTGAAAACATTGTGACAAAAGAAGTAATTGCTCATAATGAGTCATTTCTCCTCTTGCCACAATGTTTTCAACTCTAATCATTAATTATAGATTTCATCTAAAGAGATCTTCCATATTTTTGCTAAGATATGTTCAAAGTTGTCTGCTGCAGATTAACTGTATGTGGGAAAGGGTTAATTTACTGTATTAGCATGTATATTTCTGTTTCAATACTAAAAGTATAACTTTTCATTTCTAACATACTTATCTACAGGACTAATAATTGTATTTTTTTATTTTTTTACCACGAGGGGTCTTGACTCGATATAGAGTTAGTCTACTCTAGATTCTGAAGAGGGCCGTTAAGGTTGGAAGCTTGGAATTTTGAATAACATTATACATTTATGCAGAAAAGGTTGACAAACTGAGGGCTTGGCGTGAAACAGTTGTAACTAAAAACCTATTTTGAAAACCCTGGTTTAGGGGCAATTTTGACCCCTTTGTAAACAATGCAAATTTAGGTGCCATTTCTCAGAACGAGCAATGGCACCTAAATTTCCATTGTTTACCAAGAAAATTGATTTAACGATTATAAAGACTTTATGGAGAGGTGATTAACCTTGGTAAAAAAATACTAATTTTAGTTACAACTGTTTCACGCCAAGTCCTCGATTAATACTAAGCTCCAATTTATCACCTTCCAACATATAACAAATCCGCAGCAAACAACTTTGAAAATATCTATGGAAAACTATGGAAAATATATATAAATGAAAGTATAATTTTGACTACAGTTGAAAATTCTGTGAGGAGAAATCCTTTTGCCTCAATGTTTTCAAGTCATTTTTTTTTTGGTTGCCATAGAAACCAGAATTTTGCATGGATCCAAAAAGTTTGAAGGAATTTAAGAAAGGACATTGAGAGGATGCTTTCTATGAAGTTTCATCCCAATTTGCCAAGTTGTTAGATAAAAGATGACGCACGCATGACACATAACGGACAATTCGCCATGACATAAGCTCGACTGGCTTTCAGCTAGTGGAGCTAAAAAATAAAGAAGATGCAATTCATGGTTTTATATCTGACTGTTGAAAATCTATGTTTGACAGTTTGAGGCTATGACTGTGTGGACACTACTGTCCATGCCTTTTTTAATATTGGGGTTTTATACAGCTTTCAACATTATTTCAGTTATATCACGGCAACAGCTCACTTATTCATGACCCCTGGATAAATAAACCAGTACTAGGCTACAAAATGTGCCTTGCCCAAGGGCACTCAACGATGACCATCGTGCTGTGACTGGGGATCTAACCCAATACGCCCTAGTTTCAAATCCCCGACGCTAACCACTCAACCTCGGCGGATTCCTTACTGTCCATGCAAGATAAATAGAACAATGTTGGAAACGAAACAGAATGTTCAACATGGACTGTATCACAGCTCTTGCTTAAGTTTAAACTTAATTATTTTACATCGATCGCGAAACAACCTTTCAGCTTATATTATTTGCGCTTGATGTCTGCTTCATGGAGACTTAACCAGTACTCGCGCCGTTTGAAGTCAGAACCAGCTCATCACAGGACTTGAACCCGGGACCTTTTGTACGAGAGGCAGACGCTCTACCTCTGCACCAGTCTTCCACAGTTCTTGTTTTAGACAACGTTACATTGACCCTGAGTTAACCATTGTACAAATACAATCTACTTTTCTACCTCATGTATTTACATGTAAAATTTACTTTTATCTAACTGTTTCCCACATACAACAAATCTGTAGCAGACGACTTTTATAGCATCTAAGCAAAGATATGGAAATTATTTATAAACAAAAGTATCATAGTTAACCTTAGTTATGCAATATGATTTGTAGTGCCAACCAAAGTAACTCATTTTGCGGTCAGGTAAACTTAAAAACATTGTGGCAAAAAGAGAAATGGTAATGAACAATTTCTATTTTTGCCACAACGATATGTTGTTTACGGAAGATGCATCCGTATGTGGGGAAGGGTTAAACTGTTTTTCCAAAGTTTTTAATGCCATTTTAAACAAGTTAATGTCTTATTGCAAGCAATACAAAAGTCCCCTACCAGACGAGGACAGCACATTGTGTCTTTTGACCTCTTAAGTGTGACCTTGACATTTGAGGTACAGGCCTGGGTATTGTGCGCGACACGCCACCTTATCATGGTGAACATGTGTGCCTAGTAACTTGGGAATCCTATGATGCATGGTTGAGATGCGACAAGGTAAAGTCCTATCAAACAGTACTCATTTTTACCTCTAAGTGTGACCTTGACATTTGAGATACAGGCCTGGGTCTTGAGAGCGACATGCTGCCTTATCATAGTAAATGTTTGTGGAAATTCTATGATGTATGGTTGAGATGTGAGCCGGACAAGGTACAGTCCTATCAAACAGTACTCATTTTGACCTTTGATCTCTAAGTGTGACCTTGACATTTGAGGTACAGGCCTGGGTCTTGAGCGTGACACACCGCCTCATCATGGTGTGTGCCAAGTTTCTTTGAAATCCTATGATGCATGGTTAAAATGTGGACTGGACAAGGTACAGTCCTATCAAATAGTACTCATTTTGACCTTCGACCTCTAAGTGTGACCTTGACACTTAAATCATTGTGAACATTTGTGCCAAGTTTCTTTCAAATCCTATGATGTATTGTTAAGATGCGGGCCGGACAAGGTTAGGTGAGACTGACTGACTGACAGACAAACAGACAAGCCGGTAGGCGACGTGGGATTTGCCTTCGCATATATATATGAAGAACTAGTGTGATAGGGTCACTATTGTGGTGCCTTGGTGAATACTGGTGAAAAGTATGCACATTGTAAAAACACTCTCTGGTCAACCAACCATGTTTTATCAACATGCCAAGACGAATCCGTCTACACCAAATCGTTTTCGCCTTTGCATATTTTGCAAACTTCCGGCTCTAGCTCGGAAACCCGAGGTCGGGGCTCAATGACGTAAAAAACCTTTTTGAAGCTCTTGAATAGCTCTATGAGATGGTGTAATAAAATCGCTATTGAATACTACCACTGCAGCGCTAGGGGCGATTGAAGTAAAAAAAAAGGCTGTAAAAAGACCCTATTTTTGAAAGGCTAGCATTTGCAAACAAAGGCCTAAATCAAAAATCGTTACGGATACGCTTTTTCAAAATATCTCGAAGTATCTATAACCGAAGTTTCAGCTCTACACATTCAAAACTGTAGGAGAAGATAAAAAAAATTGTTTGGATTCTTAAAACGCGTTTTTTTGCTAGCAGCATAGCAACGGCTATCTTTGAAAGGCTACCGTTTGGAAACAAAGTCCTAAATCAAAAATCGTAACGTTTTATCTAAATATCTCAAAGTATCTATAACCGAAGTTTCAGCTCTCCACATTCAAAACTGTAGAAGATAGAAAAATGGTTTGGGTTTTTAAAAGCGGTGTTTTGCAAGCTGCATAGCAACGGGTGGGTCCTAGGTACAACAAAACTCAAACGCGCACACCCTGAGCCCCTATGGCACCTTTTCATCAAGTTTCATCAGAATCGGCCCGTCGGTTTGGGTTGTGGAGCGTCGCTTTACAAACAAACAGACAGACAGACGGAAAAGCCTGACAATAAGGGATATCTAGTGAAGCAAATCCCAACAGACAGATGGAATCGACCAAACCTATAGTCCCCAAACCGTTTGACTGGTAGGGGACTAATAAGGACCTTGATCATTTTTACTGTGAAAAGAGAACACCTGCACGATTCCAAGTTTAACTTCAGGAGAAAAATATATAAACTGTTGACGCAATGTTTTTCAACAAAGGGTTATTTTTGAAATGGTTATATTCACAGATGGTATCTATTATAAGAAAACAAGAGCACCGCTAAGTAATATCCAACGTCCTGAAAGTAAAAAAAAAGGGCATTTCTGAATAGTTGTTAAAGCCAGAGCTATTTTACTTGGTATAGACATGCATAATGTTTCTAGGAACATGTGTACCAAGTTTCATTTGAATATGTGTAACTGTTTTTGAGTTATGAGGTAAGGTAAAGTTTTGTGATGACGACGCCAAAGGAATCACAATAGCCTGATTTTTTTTCTTCAGAAAACAGACAAGCTTAAAAACCAGAATCACTTACTAAGGCTGATAAACATCTAATGATGGAGACTGCACTGTTCCTTGCCGAATCACCGAGTTCTCCTTTATCTAGGAGGTCCAGGGCGACCTCTAGAACTGGAGATTCAAACTGGTCAAAAAATAAAAAATATCAATTCAGTTTATTTCGTCCACTCTTTACAGGATAATAAGAACTTCTGAAGAGTAAAACAACATTTGAAAATATTATGGAAAAAAGAAGCAATTTTTCCACTTCCCAGAGTATTTTCAACTAGCTATAATTATCAAAATTACATTTTTCCATTTGAAGTATTCTGCGGCACAGGCGGCATCCAAAAGTGTTTGGTAGTAGTAAAGGTAAAAGTAGACTTTTAACCCTTTCCCAAATACAACTGCAGTCTACAGTCTGCAGCAGACTATTTTGAAAAACAATTTACACAATTATTTTAAAATCTCTATAAAGGAATGTATAGAATATAGATGAAAACATTGAGGTAAAAGGAGAAATGGTGTCAAGAGGTGTCCATATGAGGAAAAAGGTTTTAAAACTAGTCAAATGGAGAATCAAAATGTGGCTGCTGAACACAGGTGGCTGTTTAATACAAGCAAAGAAAGTTTAATTATTGGAGTTCTACGCCGCTTTCAACATTATTTCAGTTATATCACGGCGACAGTTCACTTATTCATGATCCCTGGGTAAACAAAAGAGTACTAGGCTAGAAAGTGTGCCTTGCCCCAAGGGCACTCCACCATGACTGTTTTAACGCAACTGGGGATCGAACCCAGGACGCCCGGTTTCACATCCCTGACACTAACCACTCGACCACGGCGGATCCTTCATAAGTGGGAAAGGCAAAAACCAAGCTTACCTGTCCAAAATTCCATGGACGTCCACGATGTTTGTGTTTGGAGCCAACCCAGATGTATCCATGATCTTGTAATACATATTCATTACGTTCTTCTGCATTCTCCATGTAAACAAGATCATCTGTAAGAAATTTATTGTGAACCAGATATTTTAACCCTTTCCCTCATACGACAATTCTGCAGCAGACGACTTTGAACATATTTTGTCAAAAAGTGGAAAATCTCTATACTTGAATGGATATCCTATGACTAAAAGTGGAAAACATTGTGGCAAAAGGAGAAATTGCTCGTTTTGAGCAATTTCTTCTTTTGTCACTATGTTTTCAAAAAGCTGTCTGCTGCAGAGGCGTCAGGAAGCGTCTATATGAGGAAAAGGGTTAATTGTGTTTGTTAATTACTTTGACGGCTATACTATCAACATATTTATATTTTAGAAAAGTTGTTCCGGCGCTTACATCATTTCTATAAATAAGTAGACATGTAAACAAAAAGTTTATTATACCAGTGTTATATAAACCATAATCTGCTCATTGCAAGTTAAACTAGAACTATTACTGAATGTGATTAATACCCCCGAATGTCGCCCTGATAGGAAAGGTAGTGGAATATTAAGAAGCCCCACCTTAAATTCCAACTTGTAGTTTTAAAGATAACTCCGGACAAGAAAAAAGTAAGAATGGGCGATGAAAATTATTTTACGAACAAGAAAATGTAACAAAGGGCAATAAATCTGTAATTAGCTAAAATAGAGTTATGGTTCTTGTTCACTGCACTTCCTCTCAATATGTTGTATCATAGTATGAAGTTTTATTAAGTTCCATCCAGTAGTTTTGAAATTATTTTATGCTCAAGAAAAAGTAACAAAGGGCAATAACTCTGTAATTATGTAAATTAGAGTTATGGTTATTGTACACTGCACTTCCTCTCATCTTGCCCTACCATTGTATGAAGTTTTATTAGATTCCATCAATTAGTTATTAAGTAATTCTCCGGACAAGAATAAATAACAAAGGGAAATAACTCTGTATTTAGGTAAAATAGAGTTATGGTTCCTGTACACCGAACTTCCTCTCCATGTGTTGTATCATCGTATGGAGTTTTATTAAATTCCAACAATTAGTTTTAAAGTTATGCTCCGGACAAGGAAAATTGCAACGGACGGACGGACCAATGTACCGACCGACCAACCACAGGGCGACTCCTATATACCTCCCTCTTAACTTCGTTTATCGGGGTATAATCACAATAGCCTGACTGTATTTCTTCGAAAAACAGACAAGCTAAAAATGTAGAATCATATCTACCTTTGCACCATGGGTTAAACAGCATGTACATAGTTTCATCGCATTCGGCTCGACTGAAATCCTTTTTTCCACTGCTCACTTTGGTCTCCACATAAAGCGCGTACTTCCCGATGTTGGAGTCGGGTTCGGTCATCACGGTTACAGTGACCTTCTCGTCATTGAACTCCGTGGCCGTCGCCATCCAACCCTCTTTGGCCGCCGAGGCAGAATTGTCAAATTCGATTGGAACCCTGATGATGGTGTCTTTGCTTTCCTGCGGTCTAGCACCTGAAATAGAATGATAGTGAAATCAACTTTAAACCATAGGTCAAGATAAGAAGGGGAATACAGCTCATCTCTCTTATTATCCAAACAAACTCTATGATGTTGGTACTCAAAAGAATCGTCTTAGTTGGATGATTACTTCGAGTACCCACATCATAGAGTTATATGGTCAAATAAGGATTTGATCTAGAGCTCTGCTTCCAACACTTTCCCATATAAACTAGAACTATCACTGAAGATGATAAATACCCCCCTAAAACAGCACCTTGACCTACACCATAACTTAATAAGTAAAAGGGCCATAACTCTGTAAAATAATATGTAATTGTAAACCCTTTAGGATATGCACATCTTCTCTTGGTATAGATCTAAGCTTCATGTAAAAATTTCATTGAATTCCACCCAGTGGTTTGTAAGAAATAGGCCGGACAAAATATGGCTTCCGACCGACAGACAGACAGCCCGACACAGTGACTCCTATATACCCCTTCTTCTTCGAAGGGGGTATAATAAATCTACAGGAGACAAATTTTAAAACATTAAACCAAAATATGGACATTCTAGAAAAATGAAATTATTATTTTTGAATAGAGTTAAGTTTATTGTGGCAAAATGTGGTGCGGCCATTTTTGACAAATCTTGGTAGAGGTCCACTAGACGAAGTTAGATTTCAAATATCAACTTTTAGACAAGACTTTTTTAAAAGTTTTTCCCTATACAAGTATAATATTATGTAAAACAAGTGACCCAGGATGGGGCCATTTTTTACCCCAGGTCTTTTATTTGAACAAGCTACATGTATATTAAATATCAAAGGCCTGGACATTCTACCTTCAGACAAAAAGATTTTTAAAGTTTCTCCCTATACGGGTCTTCATAAAACAAATGACCCCCTGGGTGGGGCCATTTTTGATAAGTAGAGGTCCTGACTAGATGAAGCTACATACTAAATATCAAAGGCCTTGGCCTTCTACTTTAAGACAAGAAGATTTTTAAAGTTTTTTCCCTAAATGAGTCTATGTAAAACAAGTGACCCCCGGGGAGGGGTCATTTTTAACCCCAAGGCTATAATTTGAACAATCTTAGTAGAGGTCCACTAGATGAAGCTACATACCAAATATCAAAGATCTGGGCCATTTACCTTTAGAGATGAATTTTTTTTTAGTTTTTTTCCTAAACTAGTTTATGTAAATAAGTGACCCCAAGTGGAGGGGCCATTTTTACCCCAGGGCTATAATTTGAACAATCTTGGTAGAGGTCCATTAGATGAAGCTACATACCAAATATCAAAGGCTTTAGCCTTCTACTTTTAGACAAAAAGATTTTTAATTTTTTTTCCCTATACAAGTCTATGTAAAACAAATGACCCTCGGGGAGAGGTCATTTTTGACCCCAGGGCTATAATTTGAAACATTGGTAGAGGTCCACTAGATGAAGCTACATACCAAATATCAACGGGCCTTCTACTTTAAGACAAGAAGATTTTTATTTTTTTCCCCTATATGAGTCTATGTAAAACAAGTGACCCCCGAGGAGGGCCCATTTTTGAACAATTTCTTCTTTTATCATAATGTTTTAAATAGTCATCTGCTACAGAGGCGTCAGAAAGCGTCTATATGTGGGAAAGGGTAAATGGAAAGGGTATAGTAGGGAATTAGGAGAATAGAACAAGACTTTAGTGTACTCCACATGAAAAGAGTGAGTAAAACATTTCATAGCTTGAAGCGAGTGTGTATACATGAGGAACCAATTAAAGATGAAAGGTTACAAATGTTTAATGTGTAATCTCAACCTTTTCCCTCATAAAGACGCTTTATTTATAGCTCATGGGTGGTGAAGTGGAAGAGTGTCTACCTCTGATTCTGAAGGTCACAGGTTCAATCCCTGTCCGGGACAATTGTTACCAAAGACTTCAAAATTGGAAGTACCAACTTATATTCCTTCATTAGCGCTGAGGTCTATGAGGTTAGCATTATGATTGACTCACTGATGTCAGGTTAATTTGAACAGTTGAACAGATATAACCCTTTCCCTCATAGCGCAATTCTGCAGCAGACGACTTTTGTCAAAAAATAGAAAATCTCCATAATTGAATGGATAACCTATGACAAAGAGTGGAAAACATTGTGGCAAAAGGAGAAATTGCACGTTTTGTGCAATTTTTTCTTTTGTCATTATGTTTTCAAAAAGCTGTCTGCTGCAGAGAGGTCAGAAAGTGTCTATATGAGGGAAAGGGTTAACTGATAAATTGTTGAAAGTGGTGTAATAGTTTATTTGGAATAACATTTCTCCTTCTCCCACAATATTGGCCGAGCCCCGGTAGCTAGCTCAGTTGGTAGCAACGCGGGCTGTCAATTTCAGGGTTGTGAGTTTGAACCCCGGCTCGGCCAAAATTATTTCAGTTTGACAAAAGTCATTGTGAAAGTGTCATTCGTCTGCCACCAATGTGCTAACAGTCTATGTGGAAAAGCAGCCAGTTGCTTGGAAGGATTGTTGTGTGGTTTACTGGTGTGAAAAAAAAACCAGGAAACACATGAGTAGCTGAACTGGCCGCCACAATATGACTGAACAAGAAACCGCTGAAGACGGTAAGGCTGGATTGTCGGAGATTTGACCTTGAAAATCGACAAACCAAGGTCAAGGTCAAAGTAACCATAGAAACCAATAGAACTTGTTACTGGTTACCTTCAGGCAAAGTTTCAAGTTTGTAACCCTTTCCAGTGCTGAGATTTTGCCTCAACCTGAAACTTTAACCAAAATGTTGACAGACAGACAGACAGACAGACAGACAGACATCCGGACAGACAGACGGACATCGCCAATCTATAGACCGGAATTGCTGAAGCAAAAATTGATAAAAACGGCATGAAACCTTCACCAATGAATCGCCCACAATATTAACTGTAAAATTTGCCTGTGAAAAAATTATTTTTGGCTACAATTCTAGTTTTATACATTGTACATATAATGCTGAATCAGGGTTGCCAACACCGCCAATTCTCAAATCAACCAAAATACATCAAAATTTATGTTTTTTGGGGTACACTCAGCATCTTTAGCATACAATGAGAAGAAGGGTATAAGATGAATAAGTCTCCCAAGTTTCAAAGTATTAGGTTTGATAGTTTTCATGTAAGTGACCTAAACGTAAAAATTAATCAACTATGTCCAATTCTCAAAATACATCAAAATTTATGTTTTTTACCAAAAACAAGATGTGTTTGTGAAACACTGATGCCCCCGAATGGCAACATCTAGGTCAAAGGTCAAGGTCGCCAGGTCAAAAATGTTTGTACTGACAGAAAGGTCATGTCACAAGGAATACACATGTGAAATATGGTAGCCGTACCTGTTATGGTTCAAAAGTAGTGGTCAAGGTTAAAGTTTTTTTTGAGAATGGCAACATCTAGGTCAAAGGTCAAGGTCGCAAGGTGAAAAATTTTGGTACTGACAGAAAGGTCATGTCACAAGATATACACATGTGAAATATGGTAGCCGTACCTGTTATGGTTAAAAAATAGTGGTCAAGGTTATTATTTTTTTTCGAGAATGGCAACATCTAGGTCAAAGGTCAAGGTCGCAAGGTAAAATAATTTGGTACTGACAGAAAGGTCATGTCACAAGGTATACACATGTGAAATATGGTAGCCTTACCCGTTATGGTTCAAAAGTAGTAGGGAAGGTTAAAGGTTTTTTTGAGAATGGCAACATCTAGGTCAAAGGTCAAGGTCGCAAGGTCAAAAATGTTGGTACTGACAGAAAGGTCATGTCACAAGGAATACACATGTGAAATATGGTAGCCGTATCTGTTATGGTTCAAAAGAAATGGCCAAGGTTAAAGTTTTTTTTCGAGAATGGCAACATCTAGGTCAAAGGTCAAGGTCGCCAGGTCAAAAATGTTGGTACTGACAGAAAGGTCATGTCACAAGGAATACACATGTGAAATATGGTAGCTGTACGTGTTATGGTTCAAAAGTAATGGCCAAGGTTAAAGTTTTTTTCGAGAATGGCAACATCTAGGTCAAAGGTCAAGGTCGCAAGGTCAAAAATGTTGGTACTGACAGAAAGGTCATGTCACAAGGAATACACATGTGAAAATGTGAAATATGGTAGCCGTACCTGTTATGGTTCAAAAGAAGTGGTCAAGGTTAAAGTTTTTTTCGTGCAGACAGGCCAAAACCTACATCTAGGTCAAAGGTCAAGGTCGCAAGGTCAAACATTTTGGTACTGACAGAAAGGTCATGTCACAAGGAATACACATGCGAAATATGGTAGCCGTACCGGTTATGGTTCAAAAGTAGTGGTCAAGGTTAAAGTTTTTTTTGTGCAGACAGACAGACGTGCAGACGTGCAAACAGACGTGCAGACAGGCCAAAAACTATATGCCCACCGAATCAGAGATTCCGGGGGCATAAAAAAACAGGCTACACTCAGTATCTTTAGCAAACAATGAGAAGAAGGGTATTAGATGAACAAGTTTTCCAAGTTTCAAAGTATTAGGTTTAAAATTTTCGTGTAAGTGACCTAAACGCAAAGCTTAACCAACGCCGTTGACAACGACGATCAAGTGACGACAATAGCTTTTAATCTTTTTTTTTCAAAAAATCAGACGAGCTAAAAATGTCTGCAGCAAAAGCTTAAAATACACAGGGAAAGGTTTAACCCTTTAATAATAATAATAATGACTTTATTTTATGAGGCCACACATACATGTTGTCCCAATCTTCCATGTGGGCCTCATAATATAGACACTTTCTGACTCCTCTGCAGCAGACAACTTTTGTAAACATTTTGTCAAAAGGAGAAATTGCTCAAACTGAGCAATTCTTCCTTTTGCCACAGTGTTGCAAACCCAATTCAATAATCATACTCTCATTTATAGAAATTTTCCTTAGTTTTCTTCAAGGTATTTTTCAAAGTTTTCTCCTGCAGAACTGTTGTATGCAGGAAAGGGTTAAGCAGAGGACTAGATAAGAGGGAGTGTACAGGTCTTTTCCCCACAATATTTCTCTTATAATTCAACAAAGTCCTATGTTGTGGGTACTCAAAAGAATCGTCTCACTGAGACAATTCTTTTGAGTACCCACAACATAGGATTTGAATGTCAAAAAAGGATTTTAGAACATGAAAAATGTGCCTTATCTTGAGCTCTGGTTAAGAGTCCTTCAAAACTCATAACTTTGCAAAAACCATACACCATAAAACACATTGTACTTAGAGTTAACTCTCTATGCAAATAATCCAGTCACCTGATATAAATATATTCGAGTTATCGAATTACACCATACAACCAATCTGACTAAAGTACACGATCTGACCAAATGTATGCATAGCATTAATAGGAGATGATTTTAATGAGATTGCCATACAACAAATCTGCAGCAGAAAAATTATAAAAAATGACTATAAATGAAAATATCTATTACATCTGAAAATATTGTGGCTCACAATGAACAAATTTTTCCATTTGTAGCAATCTTTTCAGAAGCTTCAAAATGTGGTTCTAAGTCCTTATTTAACCCTTTCCTACATGTAGATGTTTTCTGATGCCTCTGCAGCGCACAACTTTTGAACACAATGTGGCAATTTCTCCTTTTGCCACAGTGCTTTCAACTCTTTACAGTATTTACATTTACAGCTAAAAAGTCTTATTTAAATTTTTTTGCAAAAATATTTTCAAAGTAATCTTTCAGCAGCTTCATTGCATGTGGGAAAGGGTAAAACCCGAATTCTTCCAAGTCATCTGCTGCATATTTCTTATAAGTGGGAAAGGTTGAACGAGAATGTGACTTGTCATATGATGCGATGCGTCATTTCCATCAGTGAAAGGGTTGAAAATAATATCCTATACAATATCCATAAAAAAATATGCGTCTCTGACATTAGTAATTACTCATGTGTGAAACCTTTCTACAAGTTGACCCTTTCCCAAAATAAATCTGCAGCAGACGGCCTTGAAATTACCATGTTCAAAACATAGAACATCTCTATAAATGATAGTTTGATAATTGAAAAGATGAAATCATTTTGACAAATGATTGCCACGAATGGTTTCAAAAGCTGTCTGCGGTCGAGATCTCAGAAAGCATTTATATGTGGGAAGCTTCAATTGACTCAAGTAAATGGCGTGACTCCTTCACTTGCTGATCAAGATAAACCCTTTCCCACATACAACAAAAATATGGAAAATCTCATTAAACAAACGTAAAATTATTAAATAAAGTTGAAAATATTGTAGGAAAAAGATAAACAATTTCTACTAAAGCCACAATGTTAACATAAGTTGTCTTCTGCAGATGCATCAAATTGTGCTTGCATTATGTAAAGGGTTAATATACAGTACAAAACTAGCATTTTTATGATTATTTTGCACTTAACATGACCATTTCATGTTACAAAGTGAAACCCTTCCCCACAGGGAATTTTTATGCATCTGTAGCTGATAAACTAAATGGAAAATCTTTAAAAATACTTCACTTTTCAATCAATATTCCTTCAGTTTTTTCATGTACCACCATGGCCCGAGTAGATGGTTTTCAATGTCATCTGCGGCAAATAACCTTTTCCAACAAATGACAAATCTACCGTAGAAAAATATCTGGGCAAAAATGTGAATTATATCAATGAAAGTATAATTATTGAAAATTTCTCCTTTAGCCACAATGCTTTCAAAAGTCGTCCGCTGCAGAGGAAATCTCATTAACCCATTCCCTCATACGGCAATTCTGCAGCAGACGACTTTGAACGTATTTTGTCAAAACATAGAAAATCTCCATAATTGAATGGATGACCTGTGACAAAAAGTGGAAAACATTGTGGCAAAAGGATAAATTGCACGTTTTGTGCTATTTCTTCTTTTGTCACTATGTTTTCAAAAAGCTGTCTGCTGCAGAGGCGTCAGAAAGGATCTATATGAGGGAAAGGGTTAAAATCAGACCAAAATACTTTGCTGTACCATTATTCAGAGGGCCAGATAAGGAGGGATATTCAAGTCTTTTTCCCACAATTTCTCTCTTATTATTAAAGCAAACCCCATGTTGTGTGCACTCAAAAGAATCGTCTCACTGAGACGATTCTTTTGAGTACTCACAACATAGGGTTAGAGGGTCAAATAAGCATTTTAAAACAAAACGCCCCTTATCTCTGCCATTACTGTATCTGACCACAATGCATACAAGGTTTTCTCCAATTGCCACCATACATTTGGATATTCTTTACAAATAACCCTTTCCCACATGCATTCAATCTGTAGCAATAAACTTTGAAAATGTCTAGGTAAAAGCACAGAAAATCCCTTTTAATGAAAGAACAATACTTGAATTCTAAGAGTTGAAAAAATGGTGACAAAAGGAGAAAATTGCTTGTTTTGAGCAATTTCTTCTTTTGTCAACAGGTTTTAAAAAGTCGTCTGCTGCAGAGGTGACAGAAATCGTCTTCATGAGGGAAAGGGTTAACACACTCAGCAATCTCAACTTCTCTTTTTTTTTTTTTCTTATTTTTAATGGTCTCCCTTGTTGATACCTAACAATTTTATAGGTGACAATTTGATTGGACAAAGCATAAAGATCAATCCGAAATGACCTGTAATAGGCAGTCATTAGATCTATATGAGTTTTTGCTAGTGTAGCAAAGTCAAAATCTGTTTTTAATAAGATTGCATGCTGCAGATGGGTCAGAAAGTGTCTGTATGTTAGAAAGGGATAAGTAGAACATCAGTAATAATTAAACCCTTTCCCACATACAACAATTCTGCAGCAGACAACTCTGAACATTTCTAAGCAAGAATATAGAAAAATATCTACTATAGAAAGTGTAATTATTGAATAGAGTGGAATGCAATGTGGCAAGAGGGGAAATTGCTTAGTATGAGCAAATTTCTACTTTAGCCACAATGTTTTCAAAAAGTCATCTTCTGTGAAGGTGCCAGAAAGCGTTTGTATGTGGTAAAGTGTTTAACCCTTTCCCTCATATGACAATTCTGCAGCAGACGACTTTGAACATATTTTGTCAAAACATAGGAAATCTCTATACTTGAATGGATAATCTATGACTAAAAGTTGAAAACATTGTGGCAAAAGGAGAAATTGCTCGTTTTGAGCAATTTCCTCTTGTGTCACAATGTTTTCAAAAAGCCGTCTGCTGCAGAGGCGTCAGAAAGCGTTTGTATGTGGTAAAGTGTTTAAGCTTGACCTTATAGTACTTGTACCTCTTCATCGACAATAATACCACTAGGTCATCATCAAACATGAAAGTTGTCATTGCTCTCACCCTTTCCATCACAGTTTTTGAAAATATTGCGGCAAAAGTCGAAATTGCTCTTAATGAGCAGTTTCTACTTTTGCCACAATGTTTTCAAAAAGTCATCCTCTGCAAAGGTGTCAGAAAGTGTCCGTATGTGGGTTTAGCTTGACTGTTGATTCTTTTATTGATATATTTATTCAAGGTAGCCTCACTGTAGGCCACTTCCCACAAACAACATAATGAGCAATTTCTCCTTTTGTCACATTATGTTTTCAAAAGTTGTCTGCTGCAAAGGCATCAAAAGCGTCTGAATGTGGGAAAGGGGTTAATATCAAACCATTGATACACACCCTTTGATTTAGATGCATGCACAGCTACTTGTGACAGGAACTACTCCAATTAATAGTTAAAGAACTCCTTATTTTACCCGATATAATGGGCCCACACTTAACCCTTTACCTCATATAGACGCTTTCTGATGCCTCTGCAGCAGACGGCTTTTTGAAAACATAGTGACAAAAGAAGAAATTGCACAAAACGTGCAATTTCTCCTTTTGACACAATGTTTTCCACTTTTCGGATTTCTAGCCGATTTAACGGCGTGTATTTGGGCACCAACCGGGGCCTCGTAACGGGAGTGGGACAGTGCTATTTTAAAAAAAAAAAAAAAAATTCAATTATAGAGATTTTCTATTTTTTGACAAAATATTCTTAAAGTCATCTGCTGCAGAATTGTCATATGAGGGAAAGGGTTAAGAATAGCACGACAATCCCTTAGATCATTGCCTGTTCATATGTAATTCTTTTGTCCGGATTTCTTCCTGTGCTAGAGTAAAACATTCAACGAATGATTGACAAAGACATGCATGTTGCCTGGTCTACTTTACAAAGTTTACAAACATAGGGACTTATTACCATTCCTGTAGGCAATCAACAGAAATGACGAAACAGGAAACAGTGTGCAAAAACAGTTTTAAGTCTCCTTTTGCCACAATATTTTCAACTCTATCAATTATGAACAACTTCTTCTTTTGCTAGGATGTTTTCAAAAGTGCTTTACTGCATAAGCAGTCTGCAAGTGGGATAGGGGTTAAGGGTAACATAGTCATAAATAGTTGGATGACATAACTGTTATAAATCCACCAGGATAAAAAATATTCCCGCCAAGACTTTGCAACATTATACGTCTGCGCACTGCGCTTAAATTGTTATTACAATGCGCGCTCAAATTGTTATTACAATGCGCGCTCAAATTGTTATTACAATGCGCGCTCAAATTGTGATTGGCAGACGTTGTTTTGTCCGATACTTCTGTGCTTAACCCTTTCCCTCAAACCATTCTGCAGCAGACGACTTTGAACATATTTTGTCAAATAATGGAAAATCTCTATAATTGAATGGATAACCTATGACTAAAAGTGGAAAACATTGTGGCAAAAGGAGAAATTGCACGTTTCGTGCAATTTCTTCTTTTGTCACTATGTTTTCAAAAAGTCGTCTGCTGCAGAGGCGTCAGAAAGCGTCTATACGAGGGAAAGGGTAAAAGATAGCAAATCTCTTTTGCCCCTTCATTACAAAAATATAAAAGCAACCGAAACCATGGAACAAAAGCTTGTTTTGATTTGGACTGAGCTGGTTTTCATACCCTTTCCCACATGCAGACACTTTCTGAGGCATCTGCCACAGACTAATTTTGAAAAAATTATGGCAAAAGGAGAAATTGCTCTTGATGAGCAATTTCCCCCTTTGTCGCAATGTTTTAAAAGTTATTTAAGAATTGTTCTTTCATAGAGTTTATAGAGTTTCAATATTGTTAACTTAGTATTTTCAAAGTCGTCTGCTGTGCTGCAGATTTGTTGTTTGTGGGAAAGGGTAAATGTTTGTACACAACAAGTTATCCTTGGTGCTGAATAATACATTGTTCTTTTCAAATACGTTAGATATTTAACTGTATAGGATAACTTTTGATGCCCCTGAAGCAGATACCCTTTTGCGAATATTATGCAAAATCAGACCAGTGGTTTCTGATGAGAATTGTTTCCTAATGAGAATCTCTTGTAACTAAGCACTTTTAAACCCTTTCCAAATTGCATAAGCATTTTGACACCTCTGCAGCAGATGATTTTTGAAAACGTTTACCATGAGCAATTTCTCCTTTGCCACAGTGCTTTCAGCTCTATTCAATTATCATATGTTCATCTATAGAAATTTTCTATATTTTTTCCAAAAGGTTTTCAAAGTCATCTGCTGCTTATGTTTTGTATGTGGGGAAAGTGTTAACCCTTTCCCTCATACGGCAATTCTGCAGCATACGACTTTGAACGTATTTTGTCAAAAAATAGAAAATCTCCATCATTGAATGGATAACCTATGACAAAAAGTGGAAAACATTGTGGCAAAAGGAGAAATTGCACGTTTTGTGCAATTTCTTCTTTTGTCACTATGTTTTCAAAAAGCTGTCTGCTGATGAGGCGTCAGAAAGCGCCTATATGAGAAAAAGGGTTAAGCCAATAGGGCAAAAACCAATCCACCATCTCCTACAGCCAATTTATTTCAAGAATCAACATGGCCTGAAGGAATCTGGTAAAATTTACTGTAGAAATATTTCTGTGAAATCATTTAACCATTTCCCTCATAAAGACGCTTTCTGACGCCTCTGCAGAAGACGGCTTTTTAAAAAACATAATGACAAAAGAAGAAATTGCTCAAAACAAGCAATTTCTCCTTTTGCAACAATGTTTTCCAGTTTAAGTCATTTTTAAATATTTAAATACTGTTTAGAACAACAAGAGCTGTCCGTAAGACAATTTGCTCGACTTATGTATTACTGAGATATGGACATAATATCTAAGTCAAATAACAAAGGGCTATAATTGGCACTATATGCAACATAGAGTTATCTAACTTAATTATTTACATAGGTGTGATGGTCTCAATGTAGTTGCAAGCAAAACAAGCAAAACTTTAACCAGATTTTCTAAGTTAAAAGAAAGGGCCATAATATGCATTATATGCAGGTTAAAGTTATCTAACTTGATTATTTACATGGGTGTGATGGTTGGGAAGGATTATAGAAAGTATAAGGACTTGCATGCAAAACCTTAACCCTTTCCCTCATACGACAATTCAGTAGCAGACGACTTTGGACGTATTTTATCAAAAACTGGAAAATCTCAATAATTGAATGGATAAGATAGGACTTAAGGTGGAAAACATTGTGGCAAAAAGGAGAAATTGCACATTTTGTGCAATTTCTTCTTTTGTCACTATGTTTTCAAAAAGCCGTCTGCTGCAGAGGCGTCAGATGCCAACGTCATGGCGAGTACATTAGATCTCATTTTCTCCTTATAGTTGAGCTAAAAATTGTTACGGCACTTACCATAGACAAACTGTAGGACAACTTCATCCTCCTCCTTGTTGACCTTTCTGTCAAAGGTCAAGGTCAGTGAAAACTCTTGACCCCTTCGAACAATGAAGTCATCTTGTTCGAATAGGTCTGTGTAGTGTTTAGCTCGATTTACATCATTACGTGTGTCCAGCTCTTTAACAATTAATGGTGATCCTGAAAATTAACAAAACATTATTATGTCAACCCTTTCCTTCATACAAATGGATTTTGACAATTCTGCGCAGTTGACATTAGTAAAACATAACCAGCAAATTGTTCCTATCTTTCTCAATGTTTACAACTCTATTCAATAAATGTGCATGTTCGTTCTTTTTATTTGGAGAGAAAACAAGCAATTTCTCCTTTTGCCACAAAGTTTTCAATTTTTTTTCAGTAAATATACCCTCATTTATAGGGATTTTTCACATTTTTGCTTATATTATTTCAAAGTTGGATGCTGCAGATTTGTTGTATGTAGGAAAGGGTTAACTGTTTCCAACATGCAGTCGTATTTAAACACATCTGCAACAGACGCCTTTAGAAAACATTGTGGTAAAGGAGAAATGAGTTATTGCTCATATCATAATGAGTAATTTCTACTTCTGCTACAGTGTTTCAACCCCATTCAACAATTATGCATTTCGAGGGCTTGGTGTGAAACGGTTGTAACTAAAATTGGTATTTTTTTTACCAAGTTTAGTCACCTCGCCATAAAGTCTTTTTAAGTATTAAATCATTTTTCTTGGTAAATAATGGAAATTTAGGTGCCATTGCTCGTTCTGAGCAATGGCACCTAAATTTGCATTGTTTACAAAGGGATCAAAATTGCCCCTAAACCAGGGTATTCAAAATAGGTTTTTAGTTACAACCGTTTCACGCCAAGCCCTCGATTTGTTTACAGATGTATTCGAAGTTGTTTTCGGTAGACTTGTTGTTTGTGCAAAAGGGTTTTTAAATTTAACCCTTACCCTCATATAGACGCTTTCTGACGCCTCTGCAGCCGACGACTTTTTGAAAACACAGCTACAAAAGAAGAAATTGCTCAAGACGAGCAATTTCTCCTTTTGCTACAATGTTTTCCACTTTTAGTCATAGGTTATCCATTCAATTATAGCGATTTTCTAGTTCTTGACAAAATATGTTCAAAGTCGTCTGCTGCAGAATTATCGTATGAGGGAAAGGGTTAATATATTCACTCTTACCAAGAATTACGATGATACTCGAGCATGAAAAAAATTAACCCTTTCCCCCATATGACAATTCTGCAGCAGACGACTTTGAACGTATTTTGTCAAAAAATAGAAAATCTCTATGATTGAATGGATAACCTATGACAAAAAGTGGAAACATTGTGCCAAAAGGAGAAATTGCACGTTTTGTGCAATTTCTTCTTTTGTCACTATGTTTTCACTGCAGACGCGTCAGAAAGCGTCTATATGAGGGAAAGGGTTAAATATGTTGAAATATGATTACACAAGTACTTGCCCCGATTTTCAGTTGTTTCATTCTGATGTTGTTAAAACCCTTTCCTGTATGTAAATGCTTTTTAATATGCTGTAAGCGGATGATTTTTGAAAACATTGTGGGAAACGAGGAAACACCTATAGAGCACCGCAAGTGAACGCCAACGCTCATCTGCTTTTTGAAAAAGGGGCATTTACTAAATAATAATTAAAGCTAGAGTTATGTGACTTTGTATAGACATGTGTATTGTTCCCAGGAACATGTGTACCAAGTTTCATTTGAAAATGATTAACGTTTCTTTAGTTATGAGGTCAGGTTAAAGTTTTGTGACAACGCAGAACTGGACGACAACGACACCAAGGATATCACAATACCACGACTCTTTTATTTAAACAAAAATTATTTGAAAATCGGCCTGACAGATTTGGAGGAGAAGATTTTTTAAGTTTTCACTATAGCCATATAATGCAAAGTAGCCCTGCCCACTGGTGGCCATTTTTTGTTAACCAATCAACATGGCTTGAAGGAATCTGAAAGTGGGTCACTTAAGGAACATTTCTACAAAATTATTTGAAAATCGACCCGACACTTTCGGTGAAGAAGATTTTTTAAATTTTCACTATAGGCAAAATAGCCCCCACCCACCCCCCCCACCCCCCTGGTGGCCATGTTTTTCGACCAATCAACATGGCTTTAAGGAGTCTGATAGAGGGTCATCCAAGGAACATTTCTTCAAAACTATTTGAAAATCTGCCAACCAGTTTGGCAGAAGAAGAATTTTGAAGTTTTTTTCATTTCGTTGCCATGGAAACCAGAATTCTGCATGGATCCCAAAAATGTTAAGGAATCTGGTGAGGACATTGAGAAGATGCTTTCTGTGAAGTTTCATCCCAGTTGACCCACCGGTTACAGAGGACAAAATGTTGACAGGCCGGATGCCGGACATACATAGGGTGATCACAATAACTCACCTTGAGCACTTCGTGCACAGGTGAGCTAGAAACATGTAGACAAAACTATGGAAAATCCCTATCAATGACAGTATGGTTACTGAAAAAAGTTGAAAACATTGTGGCAAATGGAGAAATTCCTTATTTTGAGCAATTTTTCATTTTGTCACAATGTTTTCAAAAGACGTCGGCTATTTTTGCAGAGACTTCAGAAAGCTTCTTTATGTGGGAAAGGGTTAATATACTCAGGAAGTACATAGCCCATGACATGGATGTTACAACAACTCGCTAGTCATTGTTCTTGATATACATATATACATTTTAAAATATTTTTATCTTCTAGTTTTTAGTTGTTTTTCTGAGAGACTCACACACAAATAAGTTGCCAGGGATAGCTTAGACCATTGAGAGTTTCCAGCTCTGCTAATTATTACACCCTTTCCCACATAAAACAAATCTGCGGGCAGACAATTTTGAAAACATGCCTATAAAACTATGGAAAGTCACTCTAGTTTAAAGAATAATTAATAAATAGCATTGAAAACAGTGTGGAAAATGGAGAAACTGTTCATCGTCAGCAATTTCTCCTTTTGCCACCATGTTTTTTAAAGGTTGTCTGCTTCAGAGGCATCAGAAAGCGTCTGTATGGGGGAAAGGGTTAAGTTGTTTAAATTCCACTATGGCAGATTGGTAGGCATGGGTAATGTGAGACCAATCATCGAGGGTGCGATCTTTTCATGTGGCTGTCATGATGGAGTCCCGTTGGCAGTACACATTACATAATCCTGGTTCGGGTTAGATATGGATAAAATGTGTATAATTATATGTAACTAAAAGAACTGTTGAAAACGTAGATAAAAACTCATATGAAACATTTATTTCTTCACTTACCTACAGTCTCCTCTTTCAAGACTTTATTCTTTTCTCTGAAATCGTCATCCGATATTATTAATTTCCTTCCCTCTTGTGCTCCACCGAGAGCTTGATCCCTTTTTACACGACTCCTGAAAGTTAAAACATCATACCGTAAATGCAGTGTCCATTCAGGAGGAGGGATCGTGCAAATTCTCACACTGTTTTGAATATTCCCCCCTAAATTTGTAATGGAGAGGAGGAAAAATGCCTCAATTTGTTCATAAAATCAACTCTCCCCGAAAAATTCCCCCCCCTGGTTTTTTGAATCCTAGAATGGATACTGTTAAAATGACTTTAAACCTTTCCTACTTTGATGCATTTTTGACGCATCTGCAGCAGACAACTTTTGAAAATAATGCGACCAAGGTAAAAATTACTATTTAACCCTTTCCCATATACAATAAATCGGAAGTAGCCAACTTTGAAAAGAATTGTGGCAAAAGAAGAAATTTTCCATTTGCAACAATGATTTCAACTCTTTTCAGTAATTATACTTTCATTTATAGACATATGCTATTTTTGTTTTCAAATTTGAGAAAGGAAGGGTTAACCCTTTCCCACCTGGAGGTATTTTGACGTATCTACAGCAGAAAACTTTTGAAAACATTTTGACAAAAGGAGAAAAAAACAAGCAACTTCTCCTTTTGCCACTTTTAACTTTTTTAGTAACCATACTTTTATTTAAAGAGATTTCCCAAAGTTTGGCCTACATGTCTTCAAAGTGACCTGCTGCAGATTTGCTGTATGTGGAGAAGGGAGGGTTAAACCATAATGGAAACTAGCATACTATGCCTACATGGAAGTCAGGAAATCAAGGTTTCCTGTTATGTTGAAGTCAGTATGCATGTATACAAGGGTCAATCATTAAACCCTTACGAAGCAGTATGTGGGCGGAAATCAAGTATACTAGACCTGAGTTGAGGTAGGAGGTTTGGGCATATTCCGCTGGGAGAATATTAAAATCATTCACTGCATATCGAGGGCATGGCGTGAAACAGTTGTAACTAAAAACCTATTTTGAAAACCCTGGTTTAGGGGCAATTTTGACCCCTTTGTAAACAATGCAAATTTAGCTGCCATTGCTCGTTCTTGGCACCTAAATTTCCATTGTTTACCAAGAAAAATGATTTAACGATTATAAAGACTTCATGACGAGGTGATTAACCTTGGTAAAATAATACTAATTTTAGTTACAACCGTTTATCGCCAAACCCTCGATATGGTGAACTCGAATGGTCTTTTGAGGCATATCGAAAACACAAACTAGCTATATCCACATGCAGATATATTGACATTTATTGCCGTACTCAATCCTTACCCCTCTCGGGATCTCAGCCTTCAAATTTTAATGCATTTCTACTACCTTTTCTGGCGAATTGTATGGCTGGGTACGCTTCTGCCTTTCCCATATATACAACATATTTTTTATGATTTAGAAAACAGCTAGGCAAAAATATGGAAAAGCTTAAACTATTGAATTGAGATTAAAACAGTGGCAAAAGCAGAAATAGCTCATGATAATATGACAAAAGTCAACCAGAAATTGCTACAATGGGTTCAAAAGTCTTCTGTTTCAAAATGCAAAGGCATATTTATTTATTTATTGGGGTTTTACGCCGCTTTCAACATTATTTCAGTTATATCACGGTGACAATTCACTTATTCATGATCCCTGGGTAAACAAACCAGTACTAGGCTAGAAAATGTGCCTTGCCCAAGGGCACTCCACCATGACCGAGGTGCGGCAACTGGGGATCGAACCCCAAACACCCAGTTTCGAAATCACCGCTAACCACTCGACCACAGCTGATTCCAAAGACATATTTATACAAGAATTGTGAGTTTTCTTTTTCACAAGGTTTAAGTTTCTACGGTGAGTAGTTAGTATCTAAGCCGAAATTTACATTCTGACTTTTGTTGATGTGTGCCTTTAACCTTTTCCCTCATATAAACACTTTCTGACGCCTTTGCAGCAGATGACTTTTTGAAAACATGGCTACAAAAGAAGAAATTGCTCAAAACGAGCAATTTCTCCTGTAGTCTCCATGTTTTCAACTCTATTCAATTATTGTACTTTCATATAAAGAGAATTTCCAATTTCTTTCGGGTATGTTTTCAAAGTCGTCTGCTGCAGATTTGTTGTATATGGAAAAGGGTAGACCTTTTCCCACATAACAAGAAATCTGCAGCAAATGATTTTGAATACTTCTCTGCAAAAATATGGAAAATATCTATAATTGAAAGTATTATTGAATAGAATTGAACATTTGTAAAAAACAAAGAGGCCCATGAGGGCCTATGCTCTACTGGTATAGTTCTTTGGTCATTTTCAATCCAGAGCATGTATGTATGGTGAAGATCGGATAGTAAATGGAGGCTTTTTTGTGTTCACAAGCTGTATTATAGCAATTTTTACAATTTCATGGGCCATAATCCAGTCTTTGCGGATCTGGCTGGTTTTCAAAAGGAACCGAGCTCTCATGGATATCTAACTACTGTATAAGTTTGGTTGAGATACAATCAAAAGTGAAGACTGTATCGTGTTAACAAGAAATTGTTTACGGACGCACGGACGGACGCACGCATGCACGCACGGACGACGGACAAATCGCCATGACATAAGCCCTTCTGGCCTTTGGCCAGTAGAGCTAAAAAGGAGAAATTGCTCATCATGAGCAATTTTATCCTTTTGCCACAATGTTTTCATAAGTTGTCTGCTGCAAATGCCTCAAAAGGCGTCTGAAAGTGGGAAAGGGTTGAAGGCGAAATAAATAAAACTTATTAGTTTCGGTTTTATTTAAGGAGTTCAACCCTTTCCCACATACAACAAAACTGCAGCAGACGACTTTGAAAACATGGTGACAAAAACATATAAAATCTCCATAAATCAGAGTTCAATTATTAAATAGAGTTGAAAACATTGTGGCAAAAGGAGAAATTGCTCATTTTGAGAAATTTTACCTTTTGCCACAATGTTTTTGAAAGTCGTCTGCTGAAGAGGCGTCAGAGAGCGTCTACAAGTGGGAAAGGGTTAACACCGCTTTCAGCAATTTTTCAATTCAATCCTGATGCTTCCTTGGTAAATTACCATAACTACTGATACATACATTTATCCTGTCAGACAGCAGCGAGTAAGTAGTAATGCTAAACCCCCACAATCCTGACAGCAGCGAGTAAGTAGTAATGCTAACACCCACAATCCTGACAGCAGCGAGTAAGTAGTAATGCTAACACCCACAATCCTGACAGCAGCGAGTAAGTAGTAATGCTAACACCCACAATCCTGACAGCAGCGAGTAAGTAGTAATGCTAACACCCACAATCCTGACAGCAGCGAGTAAGTTACAGTAATGCTAACACCCACAATCCTGACAGCAGCGAGTAAGTAGTAATGCTAACACCCACAATCCTGACAGCAGCGAGTAAGTTACAGTAATGCTAACCCCCACAATCCTGACAGCAGCGAGTAAGTAGTAATGCTAACACCCACAATCCTGACAGCAGCGAGTAAGTAGTAATGCTAACACCCACAATCCTGACAGCAGCGAGTAAGTTACAGTAATGCTAACACCCACAATCCTGACAACAGCGAGTAAGTAGTAATGCTAACACCCACAATCCTGACAGAAGCGAGTAAGTAGTAATGCTAACACCCACAATCCTGACAGTAGCGAGTAAGTTACAGTAATGCTAACACCCACAATCCTGACAGCAGCGAGTAAGTTACAGTAATGCTAACACCCAAAATCCTGACAGCAGCGAGTAAGTTACAGTAATGCTAACACCCACAATCCTGACAGCAGCGAGTAAGTTACAGTAATGCTAACACCCACAATCCTGACAGCAGCGAGTAAGTAGTAATGCTAAACCCCCACAATCCTGAGCACCAAGGTGGACCAATTTTAAAGTCTTTGGTACATGACCCGACGCTCTACCACTTCACTACCGAGGGCGTGATTAGTTAACCCTTTGCCTCATATAGACGCTTTCTGACGCCTCTGCAGCAGACAGCTTTTTGAAAACATAGTGACAAAAGAAGAAATTGCACAAAACGTGCAATTTCTCCTTTTGCCACAATGTTTTCCACTTTTTGTCATAGGTTATCCATTCAACTATGGAGATTATGTTTTGACAAAATACGTTCAAAGTCGTCTGCTGCAGAATTGTCGTATGAGGGAAAGGGTTAAGGAAATATAATGACTTGATGCATATCATGACAAGAAGGAAATTATCTAATGGGGCTGTATCCACTTACATGAGTTGATAATCAAAATGAATTATGCTGCATGGGCATGTATGATATATAAAATTACCAGAAATGACAAGAAATTGTTATTCTTAAATACATGTATAACAATAGTCAAATTGTTTATGCGGGGCATTCACTTATCCTTTCCCATATACAACAGTTACATATGTGCAGGCCAATAATCTAGAAAAGCTCAATAATTAAGTCATGTTATTGAACACAGCTGAAAACATAGTGGCAAAAGCAGAAACATTTTCAACCGCCATCTGCTTCAAAGTGTTCATGCATATTATGGGAAAGCACTGAATCACAAGAATAGTAAGGTTTTACTTTTTACACCGAGTATAGTTAGTAATATAAGCCTAAGGGGAATACAAGCCAGGGGCGTAGCTCCCTTTAGGCACTGTAGGCACGTGCCTACACATTTTTTCTCAAAATGCCCCAAAATGCAGCTGCGGCGATAGACATCTGCGTAATATATCAACCAGATCGACCTGTGCAGACTGATCCGACCGACACATTCCGTCTTAGGGGGATATATGTATAGAGTAGTGATTCCTGAAACAGAAAATCCACAGGAGGCGAAAAGTTGTCTATCCGGGTAGGCCTGTGTGGCATGCTTAGGCTGATCCGGGTCGATTCTTTACGCAGAGTCCACAATGTTGATTTTCTCACGAGACGGCCTACACATTGATTTTTGCAAAGCTACGCCCCTGCAAGTTTACATTCAGACTAATATGTCGCTTGTGTGCCTAAACCCTGTCCTACACATACAAACAATCTGCAGCAGACTACTTTGAAAACGTCCATGCAAAAATACTGAAAATATCTATAACCCTTTTCCTCATATATATGCTTTCTGACGCCCTTGCAGCAGATGGCTTTTTTGAAAACATAGTGACAAAAGAAGAAATTGCTCAAAACGAGCAATTTCTCCTTTTGCCACAATGTTTTCCACTTTTAGTCATAGGTTATCCATTCAATTATAGAGAATTTCCATTTTTTAACAAAATATGTTCAAAGTCGTCTGCTGCAGAATTGTTGTATAGGGAAAGGGATAAATGAATGTGTAATTATTTATGGAGTTGAACACATTGTTGCACCATGAGAAACAGCTCATCTGCTACAAATGCATCAAAGTACGTCTGCAGGTGGGCGGGGTTAACTGCTACTATCGTATGACTGATTGAGTCAGTGACACACTATATATATATATATATATATATGAAAGATTTTTGGATTTACACACAAGTCTCAGAATCTGTTGCCATATCATTCGAAACCCTTTCTCAAAAGCAGTCGCATCTGCAGTAATTACTCATTTTGTCACAATGTTTTTCAAAAGTCATCAGTTTCCCACATTCAACAAATCTAAAATAGAATATTTTTCAAGACATCAAGGCAAAAATATGAAAAATCCTTATAATAAATTTAAGAGTTGAAATCATTCTGGCCACAATGAAGACATAGGAAAGTGTCTGCATGTGGGAAAGAGTTAACC
>JASEVX010000010.1:8723249-8757353 GCA_031761405.1 Serripes groenlandicus
GAAAACATTGTGACAAAAGTAAAACATATAATAATGAGCAATATTCCCATTTTGTCGCAATGTTTAAACCTCTATTCAATGATTAAACTTACTTTTATAAAGGCTTACCACATTTTAATAGATGTTTTCAAAGTCGTTAACTGCAGATTTGCTGTAATCGGAAAAGGATTGTTTCAGATCAAGCCTGTGCTTTTGCGCAGTCTGATCAGGATCTTCCATTCTGACAATAGAATAACTGTGGACAGATGGGCCTCTTGAAAGCATGCAACATAAAAATAATAATGAATACTCATTATTATCATAAGTTCAAAAAAGATCCGGAAGACTGGGTTTTCTGTGACTTCACACATTCAATAATAGCTTATTAGTCGCCGGGCAGGTTTTAAAAGCTTTTCAGAAATGAAATGGGAGGACGAGTTGTTATTAGAACAAACACAAATTTAAATGTCTTGAACATATTACAATTGCGTTTGTTTATAAACACTAATTAATGACACATCTAAAATGAAATAAATATTTCGATGTTTAAAGTATTTGCAGTTTCTTTAAACTCGCATTTTTATCTTATTTACGAAGACAAATGATTAATAATGCGCCCCCCCCCCCCCCCCCCCCCGATTAGACTGGCAGCAGACTATAATGTGTCATTATCTGGATAAAATCACGTCGAATTGCCCTTTCAATAGTAATGTTAACTTACTGAATGTTATTTTCACTTTCACAGAGATGTCTTGATGTGTGTAGAATTCATTTAATAATGTTAATCCATGTATATCTAAAATAGGAACTGTTTCTAAGCTAAATATAGTATGCTGTGAAAAATGTTGATCACGTGACTAGCGCATACCGACCGCGTATATTTGTAAATTTTGCACACGTCACTGTTTACAACTGTTCTCACTGGTTAATTTACTTAGAAAGACGTTTAATTCACTACACAGACTAAAATCATTTTATTTAACAAAAAATATAAAATTCACATAAATGATTATATATAGAAATTCTTTTTTTCTCTCTCGAATGCAGTGGAATAAAACATGCACCACAGCTTTGCCTGATTTTTTATTCACCTTCTTCGATGTCACAACGACTCGATCTTGACACGAGGTGAACATTTCGAAAGATGCTCAAACACTTAATATCCTCGAGCATCCGTAATTCGTGAGTGTAAGGCTTCAAAGACAAAATATGCAGAAGGCTTAGTGAATGATACGAAATTTCATGTCATATCTGAAAGATTTATTTAATATTTCCTCCAAATTTCGAGCAAAAAATCCTTTGAAAACTAATAATTCACAAAAATAAATAATCTTGAATACACATGTGTTCAACAAGTCTGAAGCCGAAATTGTTATCCTATTTTCGTGACGTCATTATTTTGGCACTTTGCAGTTTCCATAAAGGCAACACACAAACAAACAATTTTTTTTTAAAATAGCAATAGGTCGTTACATATTGAAAACTAAAAAACTGAAGCAATTAAACATTTTATATAGTTTAAACCAATTAATTTGAAATTAATCAAATTATCCTTTATTAAAATATGAACTTTTTTTTTTTTAATTACTCAACTTTGAATCTTCGTTAAGCTTATTTTCCTTTCTCATTTGTTATCCCACTGTGTCAACCTAAAGGGTTTGCATGGATAGTTGGTACCCTGTAAGCATCCTATATTTATATCATCACAAAGATCAATACAGATTTCAAAATTGCCATATTTCTAATGGGATATTATTTAAAATATTTTAGTTATTTTACATCTCTATGCGTAAGAACCTTTAGGAATGTGAAATCCAATGAAAAATTGCATTGACCTAACTAGGTCAAACAAATCACATGACCCTAGCCGCCATTTTGTAAACAACAAAAGACCCTTTTTACGGTAAATTTTCATGTCCGATTTTTCCAATTTGGTATATAAAACATAAGGGTATTTTGGCTATTCCTCCCATGACAACAAGTAACAAAACTGTTTAAGATGCATTTTATTGTTGAAATATGTCAGCAAATACTTTGGCCATTGGGAAATAATTTTACAGTTCCAAATCGGCTGCAAGGACAAAGTCACGTGATACAAGCCCGAAAATAGTGACGTCACGAAAAAGGGAGGCTCACACGAAAATGGAATGTCCAACGATATATCAGATAGATAGCTAATATTACACACTTAAAGGATTAAATATACGTGATATTAAATGTTTATTTGGCTTGAAACAAATTAAGAAAAAAACAAACTCAGTGGCCGTATTCCAGTAGGATCTTAAAAAGTTAAGATTTTCTTAAATTTTAGGAAAAACTTAAGATCCTACTGGAATACGGCCCAGATAAACAATAATTTTAGAAATAAAGAAAATCGGGTCTTTCGCACCCAATTAATTTCATACTTGCCACCTTTTAAATAGTAATGTGACTCTCAACTGGCATTTCTCTTGCGCCATACATATTGTATGCATCAATGATTTAAATAAACAATTTAGTTGATATGGTGCTTCAATTGTGGTTTCCTTTTTGAACATATGAGGATAAATTTTTAAAATCTGTCAAATACTTATTATAATTATTATCAAAAATATATAGCTTTTTATTGCATGTGGTTAAATCCCAAACTGTATTTGTTGTGGTTTTATTGACAAATCCAAAAAATCCAAAATCCTGACCAAAAGAAATCCTGAAATTTGTTTCTGGAATTTCAAAAATCCTGGAATTAGTCCTTAATGAAAACATTATGTGTATGTTTAGACTAATGAAAGTCAAGAATGTATGTGTGTTAAAAAATAAATTAATGCAGTCTTTTCCGGCGACATTGATGCCTTGCACATCAATTTATCTTGTATATCTTAATTAATCTTAATTAATCTTGGTACTAGTTAAATTAAAGCTGTCCCATACTGCAGCAGACCAGAGAGTACTAATTAAGACGTATTAGTAGTCCCAGAGCAGACGAATTTAAAAGTAAACATTATGGAAACTCTCTAGAAATTAAAACACAGTTATTGAATAAAGTTGAAACAATCGTGGCAACAAATTAAAAATGCTTATTAATTCACAAGTCGTCCGTTGAAGTTGCGTCATAAAGCGTCTGTATGTGGAGAGGCTTAAATAGGCCATGGGCACCAGTCCCTTTCTCAGATATGCCCTTGCATTGCAAGGGAGATCACTGTGTAGTCCAAAATATTGCGATTGTACAATCCAATGCGAAACAGTCCGATTAAACGTCAAGGAAAAATAATAAAAAGAAACAAAAAACAGAACATTTAGATTAGGTTTGACAGCCAATTATCGATACTAATTAATTGAAATTATGTGATCAAAGAACAATTTTCTTAAATCGTCTTACGTTGAGGATTCAAATGAGTTGATTTTCCGAACAAAACACGATGTTTAGATGATAATTAGTCAGATGTGTTTGTCCCTGAACAGGAAGTAGCTTACACAATGATTTCAAGTATTCGGATTTTACTTTTGTTGGGTAAGTTCTTATTAACCCTTTCCCTGAAATAACAATTCTGCAGCAGACGACATCAGGCTAAATATACGCAAACTCTCTATAAATGAAAGTGCTCATGATTATTAAATGGAATGGAAAATATTGAGACAAAAGCCTGAATTTAAGGGGAAATTGCTCATTATGAGCAGTTTTACCTTTTGCCAGAATATTTTCTAAAGTCTCTGCTGCAGATGCGTCAAGAGGTGTCTGTATATAATTTCGAAAAGGGTTAATTTACCTTTTTAAAATGTTATCACATATAAAAATACCTGTATCAGACGACTTGGAAAATCACATTGATCAGATGAAATATCATTATGAAAACTATTTATAAATGAAAACAAAATTTTAGAAAACATTGTCTTTGGGAAAAGAGAAATAGATCTATTCCTCTGAAATACTCAAAAGAAATTCCTACTTTTCCCACAACGTTTTAAAAGTTTGTCTACTGCAATCGCATGAAATGTCAGCATGTGGGCAAGTGGGTTAATTAACGACCAGTTGAACAAAGTTTACAGACATTTGTGCCATTTTGGGTATTCACCCCTTGTGAAAGCTGTTATGATTTGATAACTTTTATTGGTGTTTACACAGTTTCCAATATGAATTGAGTTATAGCACAGTGAAAGTATATTTATTAATGATCCTTCGATGACAAACAAGTTACTTAGTACTAGTTTAGAGGAAATGTGCCTTGCCAAAATTGATGAAAAGCATTTCATTAAAACCTGTGAGATTGCCTCGGATGCGGCAGATTGTGGGTTCTGTCGCCATCCAGGTCGTACCAGACTTAAAAAACGGTAAAAACTGGTTTCTTTCATTTTTCTCACTACAACTTGCATTAACTAATATTATGAACTTACTTGCCGAAAAAATAAAAATAATATATTTTTACTTCTCATGGCCCGAAATAAATTTTACTTTTCACTGTTTGTAGAGGCTGAGCTGGTGTTAATTTTGATGACTGCCATACATATGGTATTTCTTTTTCTTTACAGGTGTGATAGGTGGATGTCTGTGTTATCCCACAACAGAATGGACTGGAGGTATTATCAATATCTGACATTGTTTATTATAACTTTCTTCAAAGTGCTAGATAAGGAGGAGTAAATAAATATTTTCCGTACAATATCTGTCTTTAAAATTTTACAAAACCCAATGTGGTGGGTACTTAACCCTTTCCCTCATACGACAATTCTGCAGTAGACGACTTTGAACGTATTTTGTCAAAAAATAGAAAATCTCTATAATTGAATGGATAACCTATGACTAAAGTGGAAAACATTGTGGAAAAAGGAGAAATTGCACGTTTTGTGCAATTTCTTCTTTAGTCACTATGTTTTCAAAAAGCTGTCTGCTGCAGAGGCGTCAGAAAGCGTCTATATGAGGGAAAGGGTTAAAAGAATCGTCACACTGAGACGATTTTTTTTGAGTACCCGCAACATAGGGTTTAAGGGTCATATAAGGATTTGGGAATGTGAAATACTCTTCGTATCTATAGCTCTATTGTTTACATGTAGTAAATATGAGCCTATGCATCGGCATAGTCTATTCATGATCTACACTTTTCATAAATTACATACACAAGCTTTTTAGCTTCTTTCAACTAGTGTAGATTCTTATAAGAAAGGAGCAGATTAACAGCCTGATCTGATTCTGAACTTACACTGTTCATAACAACAACTCGTACCTTTTCCCGTACACTGTATGATGATGCTCATATCGTCAATCTGATTTGAATCATCGCTTTCTACCCAGATGCTGAGATATAGAGAAGTACTCTGGTTGGTAGCTGAGCAATTAATCCTTTCCCTCATATAGACGCTTTCTGATGCCTATGCAGCAGACGGCTTTTTGAAAACATAGTGACAAAAGAAGAAATTGCACAAAACGTGCAATTTCTCCTTTTGCCACAATGTTTTCCACTTTTAGTCATAGGTTATCCATTCAGTTATAGAGATTTTCCATTTGTTGACAAAATATGTTCAAAGTCATCTGCTACAGAATTGTCGTATGAGGGAAATGGTTAAGTTAAAAGAATCAAAATTCAAATAAATTGAAAAAATGAAAGTATTTATTACAAAATACAATACAGATCAACATGTCAAATTATTGTTGTAAAAGTAAGTCTTGACCAAATTCTCTCTTTTACCGAAAGGTTTTTGAATATCATTGCTATAGAGCCTTCAAAAATCATTTGTTTAAGGGAAATTGTTTAAACAAAATGCAAATACCTTGAATATATGTTGTTGTTGTTGTAGGTAGTCGTAAACCTCTTTGTGTAGATATTAAACGGGAAAACTGCGCACGAAGAGATCCTTTTTCCTTGTACTACAATGTTTACAAATAACTACTTAAATTATATCTGTGCCACATACAACCAATTTACACCCTGTCCAACATAGAACCAATTTGCAGCAGACGACTTTGACACAAACTTGCAGAAAAGGATTACTTTCCCACAATTTTTTTTTCTAGGCAAGAATATTGACAATCTCTAGACATTAAAGTATGATTTTTAATAGAGTTGAAAACAATGTCGAAAGAGGAGAATCTGTTCATGATGAGCCCTCTCTCCTTTTTGTCACATGGTTTTCACAAGTCGTCTGCTGCTGATGTGTCAAAATGTGTGAGAAACTAAGATCCAGTTTTAGAGCTCTAGATAAGGGGCATTTTGCATGTTCT
Organism: Serripes groenlandicus; assembly: GCA_031761405.1. Classification (NCBI taxonomy): domain Eukaryota; kingdom Metazoa; phylum Mollusca; class Bivalvia; order Cardiida; family Cardiidae; genus Serripes; species Serripes groenlandicus. The sequence goes on from JASEVX010000010.1 coordinate 8,729,422, forward strand.
AAAATCCTTATTTGACCCTCTAACCCTATGTTGTTGGTACTCAACAGAATCGTCTCAATGAGACGATTCTGTTGAGTATCCGCACCATAGGATTTGCTTGGATTATAAGAGAGATATTTACCCCTCCATTTATCTGGACCTCTGAAGTTTGTAATGTGCTTTGTTACTTTTTTTTTTTCCAGATCTGTGCTCAAGGAGACAGGTGATAGAGGTCCAGTCATTGGCAGGACATATAAACAGTTTTGAAACTAAATTAAATACCTCAGATGATTGTCAGATGTGGATAATACAAGCTAAACCAAATAAAACCATAACCATCAGGTGATTATATTTATAGGAGCCACAACTAGTCTACTAGCTAATTGATTTGGGTTTAACCGTTTTATGCCGTTTTCAATGTTATTTCAATTATATCATGGCGGCAGTTCACTTATTGATGGTAAACAAACCAGTACTAGGCTAGGATCCCCAACGCTAACCTCTCAGCCACTACAAGGAGCCAATCATTGAAAATAAAGAATGCTAAATAGTCTATGTTGGGAGGTAGCCGGTAACATGTACCTGGGAAGAAAGTCTTGTGAAGTACTGGTGTGTGAAAGTTGGGACAAATGAGACAGATGAGCAGGCAAACGTGATATAACTCAAATATTGTTGGAGACGGCTCCAATCAATGAATCAACAAATAAAAACTAAAAACTGACCTTTACTACTTTTGAAATTAATCCTTTTCCACATACAACAAATCTGCAGCAGGCGACTTTGAAAACAGCTACCTTGGATCTGGAAACTCTCTAGAATTGAAGTTATACTTACTTTAAAAAGTTAAAAAGAATTGTTGATTATGTTTTCAAAAGTCCTCTGCTGTAGATACGTCAAAATGCCTCTTTAACCCTTTCCCTCATACGGCAATTCTGCAGCAGACGACTTTGAACATATTTTGTCAAAAAATGGAAAATCTCTAGAATTGAATGAATAACCTATGACAAAAAGTCGAAAACATTGTGGCAAAAGGAGAAATTGCACGTTTTGTGCAATTTCGTCTTTTGTCACTATGTTTTCAAAAAGCCTTCTGCTGCAGAGGCATCAGAAAGCGTCTATATGAGGGAAAGGGTTAAGTGGGAAAAGGGTAATTAACAAATTAAAAGCATCTTAATTGAATTCTATTGTTGGATTTCATTTGATGTCATAAGAGCTATTGTAAAGAGGATTGAAACAGGTAGAAGTACATTCCAATTGTTCAACCCAACATACAGATGCTTTCTGATGCCTCTGCAGCAGATGACTTTTGAAAATATTGGAACTATGTTTTAAATATTATTCAGTAATTATATATTTTTTCCAGTTTTTTGCCAAGGTATTTTCAAAGTTGTCAGTTACAGATTTATTGTATATGGGAAAGGGCTAAACATACCTGATAGGATATTTTAGAGTTGTCTGCTTTGAAAATATCTGAGGATAAGAACCTATCGTCTGAAAAATCGAAAGTTTAATTTTGATACATTCAGAGCATAGCTTCAAGCAAATTCTGGCTTTTTCAACACTGCTGTCAAATGTCAGCAGTTTGCTCATTTCATTGAAATCACCGTTATCAGGGAAAGATTATCAAAGACACAATATTCACATTTTATTATATATTTCAGATTTTCTAACTTCATGTCTGATGCCTTCACCTGTAATGAAGGTGCCTATGTGGAGATGGGGCCAGCCCCGAAAAGTACCCTGTGCGGTGTTCCCAAAATGCCGTTCACGTACCATTCCTTGAGGGACCATGTGTGGATCAAGTTTGTCATTCCAAAAACAACCATATCTTATGATGCATTTTTTATGGCTGACTATATTAGTGGTGAGAACCATTGTTTATATATTCTAAAGATTCCTAACCTAACCATTGTCCTCTTAGTTTAACCCTTTCCCTCATATAGACACTTTCTGATACTTCTGCAGCAGACAGCTTTTGAAAACAAAGTGACAAAAGAAGAAATTGCTCAGAACGAGCAATTTCTCCTTTTGCAACAATGTTTACCACTTTTAGTCATAGGTTATCCATTCAATTATAGAGATTTTCTATTTTTTGACAAAATATGTTCAAAGTCGTCTGCTGCAGAATTGTCGTATGAGGGAAAGGGTTAACCCTTCCCCACACACAACACATCTGTAGCAGTCAGCTTTGAAATCATCAAGGCAAAAATATAGAAAATCTCTATGAATGAAAGTTGAAAAATATTGTGGCAAATGGAGAAATTGCTACATGTGGTAAAGGGATTAAATAGCACATCGGGTCATGGGGTTATCCTTGATGTGAACCAGGACACCAAAAACGGGCGGACCTTCAGAGTTTTTTTTAACCCTTTCCAACATGTGGAGACTTTCTGACGACTGCTTGCACTAAACGACTTTTGAAAAACAGTGTGGCTAAAGGAGAAATTGCTCATCATTATGAGCAATTTGCCCTTATGCCACAATGTTTCCTACTCTATACCGTGATTATACTTTCATGTACAGAAATATCCCCTATTTCTGCCAATTGCTGAGGATTTGATATAATATGCAGTAAATGATTATATTAACCCCCTTTGCTTCATGCAACACATCTGTAGCAGACAACTTTGAAAGCATACAGGCAATAAACATGAAAATACTATTTCAATGAAAGTTTGAATAAAGTGGCCAGCATAATGGCAAAAGAAGAATTTGCTAATTGTTAGCAATTTCTCCTTTTGCCACAATGTTTTCAAAAGTCGTCTGTTGCAGAGGCATCAGTAAGAGTCTGTATGAGAGCAAAAGTTAATGGCAGTTTCAATAAAATTGCATTTTTGTATTACTTAACCCTTTCCATCATATAGATGCTTTCTGACGCCTCTGCAGCAGACAGCTTTTTGAAAACATGGCGACAAAAGGAGAAATTGCTCAAAACAAGCAATTTCTCCTTTTGTCACCATGTTTTCAACTGTATTCAATTATTGTACCTTCATTTTAAAGGGAATTTCTATTTTTTAACTTGAACCAGAGGGAAGGTCCAGATTAGACTGCACAGTGGGCTGATCAGGATATTTCTTGGTTGACATGTTCCGAAACAAAAGGATTTTTATATGACAGAGGTCCAGATAAGGAGGAGTAAACAGCTGTTTTCCCCACAGTATCTCTCTTATAATTCAAGCATATCCTATGTTGTAGGTACTCAACGAAATCATCTCATTAAGACGATTCTTATGAGTACCCACAACATAGGGTTAGTGAGTCAAATACAGGTTTAAGAACATTCAAAACGCCCCTTATCTAGAGCTCTCTATGACATGGCATGTTTTTATTTTATAGAGCTAGGAGTTAATTGTGCAGCCCGCTGTAATGATGGTACCTGTATAGCGCGTCAGTGGGTGTGTAATGGACAAGCGGAATGTTTGGACAGCAGTGACGAAATGAACTGTAGGAACAATGGGAGAACAACTGGTATGCTAGCAACTACAAATATTAAAGGGGTTGTTTTTCATATGGTCCAAAATCTTTATTCGACCTTCAAACTCTTTGTTGTGGGTATTCAAAAAAACCTGTTATTAAACAAATAATGAGAGTCTGGCCCCAGAGCATAACCGAGGTTCAATCACCAGTCGGGTCATTCCAAGGACTTTAACCCTTTCCCACATACAACAAATCTGCAGCAGACGACTTTGAATATATTTTGTCAACAAATAGAAAATCTCTATAATTGAATGGATAACCTATGACTAAAAGTGGAAAACATTGTGGCAAAAGAAGAAATTGCTTGTTTTGAGCAATTACTTCTTTTGTCACTATGTTTTCAAAAAGCCGTCTGCTGCAGAGGCATCAGAAAGCATCTATATGAGGGAAAGGGTTAAACATGTTAGAAGTGGCTTCCCTCCTTGACACTCAGAATTGCAGAGATAGCATTATGACTGACATGCTGGTGTCAGGATAAGTTAACATACAGAACTGGTATTGTACCATGGAAATATGCCATGATAAGTTAACATACAGAACTGGTATTGTACCATGGAAATATGCCATGATAAGTTAACATACAGAACTGGTATTGTACCATGGAAATATGCCATGATAAGTTAACATACAGATCTGGTATTGTACCATGGAAATGCCATGATAAGTTAACATACAGAACTGGTATTGTACCATGAAAATGCTATGATAGAATGGAAATACTGTTAACCCTTTCCCTCATATCTATAGACGCTTTCTGACTGCTCTGCAGCAGACAGCTTTTTGAAAACATGGTGACAAAAGAAGAAATTGCTCAAAACAAGCAATCTCTCCTTTTGCCACAATGTTTTCCACTTATAGTTATAGGTTATCCATTCAATTATAGAGATTGTCTATGTTTTGACAAAATATGTTCAAAGTCTTCTGCTGCAGAATTGTCGTATGAGGGAAAGGGTTAACAGAGATGATCGCTTACACAAATTTGACTGTATATGGGAAAGGGTTTGATAAAAAGTTTCAAAGTAGATTCTGATAAAATTGATTTCAGAACCAACCAGGCGTTCAGTACCAAAGTTTAACACAAGCTCCTCCACGGCCCCCCCTCCGATAACACCGAGATATAAATGTGGAAGAGAAAATCTACACTGTTTAACACGATACTTTGTGCAAGCCTGTTTACCCACCAATCAGCTGTGTAACGGAGTTGCGGACTGTTTAAATGGACAAGATGAAAAAAATTGTAAGCTATAATGTTATAATAGGTGGATGCTACTTTTTTAACCCTTTCCCACATACAACAAATCTGAAGCAGACCACTTTGAAAATATCTGGTCAAAAGTATGTAAACTCTTTAAAAATGAAAGAACACTTAATGAATAGAGTTGAAAACATAGTGGCAAAAGGAGAAATTGCTCATCATGAACAATTACTCCTTTTGCCACAATGTTTACAAAAGTCGTCAGCTGCAAAGGCGTCATTAACCCTTTCCCTCATATAAACGCTTTCGGACGCCTCTGCAGCAGACGGCTTTGTGAAAACATAGTGTCAAAAGAAGAAATTGCACAAAACAGGCAATTTCTCCTTTTGCCACAATGTTTTCCACTTTTAGTCATAGGTTATCCATTCAATTAAAGAGATTTTTTATGTTTTGACAAAATATGTTCAAAGTCGTCTGCTGCAGAATTGTTGTATAAGGGAAAGGGTTAAGCGACTGTATGTGGGAAAGGGTTAAGCGACTGTATGAGGTAAAGGGTTAAGCGACTGTGTGGGAAAGGGTTAAGCGACTGTATGAGGGAAAGGGTTAAGCGACTGTATATGGGAAAGGGTTAAGCGACTGTATGAGGGAAAGGGTTAAGCGACTGTATGTGGGAAAGGGTTAATGTCCACCATATTTGACAGAATAACATTTTTTTTACTTGAAGGTAAGCCAACGACCGTGTCCACTCCAAAAGTATCCAATCCTTGTGGTTACGGGGAGATATATTGTAAAATCCATGGTCAGGGAGGCATTTACCGATGTCTCCATAACGTACATAAATGTGACGGTATCACAGATTGCTACGATAACCAGGACGAAAACCCAGCTTTATGTCGTAAGAAATTGTTTTCTTGTTTCTTGTTTTGCATATTTATACCCCACACAAACAAGTTTTGGGGGGGTATATTGGAATCACCCTGTCCGTCTGTCTGTCTGTGTGTCCATATGTCATGTAAGCGCAACTCCTCCTTAACGGCTGGACTGATTCTGATGAAACTTTACACAGTTGCAGTACACAACCTGAGGATGTGCATGAAGTAAGATTATCCCGGTCGGAAATATATCTGTCCGTCTGTCTCTCCATATGTCTTGTAAGCGCGGGATGGAGGGTATCCTTTTGGGAGTTCACTCACAGTTCCAGTTTCAATATAGTTTATCCACTCTCCAACTTTGATAGTCGGTATCCAATCTGCACCCTACAATGCCCACAATATATATATCTGGACCAAGTTTCCTATTGGTAAGACATTTAAAATTAGAAGTAATTGCTTTTCCTCCTTTGTACGAAAGATAATGGGGTTGGCATTACAACTGACTTGCTTGCGTGAGTAAATGGACCAGTAGCACTGGTAACTTACCCAGAAAATACTGTGATATAACTGCAAAATTATTCAAAGCAACATAAAACACCAAAACTTGGTTACAATGTTTATAGTTTATTTTGCCATTATGAACTTCAAGCCAACATGCATTGGACACTCTAGAAGTATGGCCCCATGTCATTGCTTTCATTGTACATATGGGAATGTAGATGTTATATATTCCAATAAAGCACTGGGCATTTGTACGACCGGTTTTTCGAGAGAGAAAAAACATCCGTAATGTACAACTGGAATTTGTTTGGAATAACTTCGAGATATGTTGACCTAAGGTGACTTATTTAAAATCAATAATTAACCCTTTCCCACATACAACAAATCTGCAGTAGATGACTTTGAAAACATTTCATCAAAAACAAGAAAAATATCTATATATGAAGGTTGACTTACTGACAAAAGTTGAAAACATTGTGGCAAAAGAAGAAATTGCTCGTTTTGAGCAATTTCTTCTTTTGTCACAATGTTTTTAAAAAACTGTGCTGCAGAGTCGTCAGAAAGCGTCTATATGAGGGAAAGGGTTAAAAGGTGTCAATGATAATTGTATTGTAACAGTTTATCTATATCATATATATCGATTACCTGATTCGCTGTAGATATGAATATATAAGGAATTTATTGATAATAAATGATAACAACAACATCCAGTTTATCTACATTAATTAGACTTCGCAAAATGATTTATCTGCTTAAAGTCGAGTGAAAACAGCAACATGCAGTAATTCGTTTACACCATTTTTAGCTCACCTGTGCACGAAGTGCTCAAGGTGAGTTATTGTGATGGCCTTTTGTCCGGCGTCCATCGTCCATCGTCCGTCAACTTTTTCTCCTCAGTTACCAGTGGGTCAATTGGGATGAAACTTCACAGGAAGCATAATTCTGGTTTCCATGGCAACGAAATGAATTTTGTAGAAATGTTCCTTGGATGACCCTCTATCGGATTCCTTCAAGCCATATTGAGTGGTCGAAAAACATGGCCACCAGGGGCCGGGGCTATTTTGCCTTATATGGCTATAGTGAAAACTTAAAAAGTCTTCTCCTGAAATTGTCAGGCCGATTTTCAAATAATTTTGTAGAAATGTTCCTTAGGTGACCCTCTATCAGATTCCTTAAAGCCATGTTGATTAGTCGAAAAACATGGCCGCCACAGGGCGGGGCTATTTTGCCTTATATGGCTTTAGTGAAAACTTGAAAAATATTCTCCTCCGAAAGTGTTTGGCCGATTTTTAAATATTTTTGTAGAAATATTGCTAGGGTGACCCTCTATCAGATTCCTTCAAGCGGGGCTGATATGGCTAAAGTGAAGAAAAAAAATCAGGTGAGCGATCCAGGGCCATCATGGCCCTCTTGTTATCTGTATATAGAATCTGTAAAATATTTTATTTGCTCAAACGTTAATGTTAACCCTTTCCCACTTGCAGATACACATGTAGCAGACTACTTTTGAAATCACTGTGGCAAAAGAAGACATTTCTCATAATGAGCAATTTATGCTTTTGCCACAATGATTTCAAATCTTTTTAATAATGACACTTTTTGTGTCACCTGCGTAGCATGGTAGGCACTTAGGGATTACTTTTTTTTTTGTCCGGCGTCTGTCTGTCCGTCACACTTTTTCGTCACACTTTTTCGTCACGTTTTCAAATAACTTTTTTTCTACTCAAAGAATTGGATTGAAACTTCTGACAAATGTTTATATCAATCTTTGTGATGGGTTCACAAAAGGGGGATGATCCAAATATTTTTTATATCAGAGTTATTGCCCCTTTTCTGTCAAAAATTAAAATTTTCTGACAAGGCCCCGGCAGGTGACACACATGCTCAGGGGAGCACTCCATTCTAGTATTATTAGAGGTGTTCCATGCTTTTTGCACAGGTGTTTTCAATGTCCTTTGCTGCAATTTTTTTGTATATGGGAAAGGGTAACAAAATATACTCATATATTACCAGAACATGAGGAATGTAATAGACGACTTGAGCAGCCCGTGGGCTGGTTTGCCCCGCCCTACTGGAGTAACCAGTGTTCCTGGGTCATTCATCAGCAGGTATGTATTATCCTTAACCCCTTCCCTCATACGACAATTCTGCAGCAGACGACTTTGAACATATTTTGTCAAAACATAGAAAATCTCTATAATTGAATGGATAACCTATGACAAAAAGTGGAAAACATTGTGGCAAAAGGAGAAATTGCACGTTTTGTGCAATTTCTTCTTTTGTCACTATGTTTTCAAAAAGCCGTCTGCTGCAGAGGCATCATAAAGCGTCTATATGAGGGAAAGGGTTAATAACCCCCCTCTTTCCCACATGCAGACGCGATTCATTGTGTTTGCAGCAGCCGACTTTTGAAAGCATTATGGGAAATGAAGAAACTGTTCATGATAAGCTTTCTTTTCCCAAAATGTTTGCTCTTCTAAAATTTTACTTTCATTACCTATCTGTCTCCCACTTTTGTTTTCAAAGCCGTTTACTACTGATTCTTTCCATGTTGGAAAGGGTAAAACCTTCCTCTGCATGTGTTCAGATAAGGATCAGTAAGCAGATCTTTGCCTTTTAATTCTATCCCACTTACAGACACATTTTGAAGCAAGTACATCAGATGACTTTTGAATACATTGTGGCAAAAGCAGAAATGAGCACATAATGAGCTATTTCTCTTTTTGTTGCAAAGATTCAACTCTATTTAATAAGTATTCTTACACTTTTTATATATTTTTTTTTATATTTTCCTAGACATTTATAACGCTTCTACTGCAGATCTGTTGTATATGGGAAAGGATTAACCCCCTCATTACCCAAACCCTGTGATGTAGGTACTTAAAAAGATCCTCTCAGACAATTCTTTTGAGAACCCACTACACATGATTTAGGATTAAATTAGCGGGGCTCTGAAAAAACCAAGCATCAGGCATTACCACCCAGTGTAGAGGCAGATGAGCCAGCACATCTGCAGTCTTCACTGGCTCTTCACTGTTTATAAATTAGCCCTTTACCATTTATAGATGCATTTTAACGCATCTACAGCAAAAAAACTTTTGAAATGATTTTGACAATACATGTAGTGTAAAAATGAGAGCCATTGTCATGACCCTGGCGTCGGCGGTGCGCATATGAGCAGTTTATCCTTTTCCCACATTGTTTCTAACTCTGTATCGTATGGCTTGATGTTACATATAACAAAATATTTGATTACATTTCCTGCATAATTTTTTATACATCATTAACCCCCCCCTTTTCCACATTCAAGAAATCTCTAGAGGACGACTTTGACAACACTTTTAATACATTACTTTAAATTTAAAAAATTAGGGGAACTGTCTTTATTTTAAAGGGAAGAACAATTATTGAATGAAGATGAAAATATTGTGGTAAAAGAAGAAATTGTTCATTATGAGCAATTTCTCCTTTTGCCACAATGTTTTCAAAAGTTGTCTACTGCAGAGATGCAAGAGAGTCTCTGTATGAGGTAAATGGTTTAGACTGTTATGGTTAAAGCAGTAATTCTTTGTGTGAACACATTCTGTTTTTGCAATGATGTTTTCATGTGCCACCTGCAGTAGAGGGGTCTGCATCCAATTAGGAGTGAAAAAAGGAACTACAATCTATTTTACGATTTCAGGGAAGTAGTCCGAATAGTAAAATACAGCTGAGGTCAACTTTGTTTAACTTGGACACAAGTATGGTGGAGGCGGAGTATGTGAAAGTTTATGATGGACCAGATGCATCCTATCCTCTGATAGGTCGATATGACGGTTTGAACCACCCCCCACTTTTGATTGAAAGCTCTTCTAATTGGTTACATGTGATGTATCACCTAATTGAGGGAAATAGAATGGCCTTCAACTTTACGTATCAAACCAAAGGTATGTTATTCCTATCTCATTTGCAGACGCATTTTGAAGTAGCTTCAGCAGCTGATTTATGAAAAAATGGTGGCAAAATAACCCTGCTCATAATGAACAATTTCTTCTTTACCACAATTTGTTCAATTCTATTTAATAATAAAGCTCTTATTTATTGAATTTTTTCACATCTTTGCCGTGATGTTTTCAAAGTTTTCTGCTGAAGATTTTTTGTGTTGGAAAGGGATGAGTAGCGTCAATGAAAAATAACCTTTTCCTTATTTCTGAGTAGATGTTTTTTAAGTGTTCTGCTGCAGATTTGTTATTTGTGTGTTATAAGTGTTAAAATTTGAGCAGTGTTTTAAGAAAAACCAAACCTCATTACATTTGTGCCGTGTGTAGCATGTTTGCAGCCATGTTTTCTGGATGAATTATAAACCGTTTATCAGGAGTTTCTTGATGGCTTCTGTAACTTTTTCATAATCCTTTGCAGATCCAGAAAAGGATGGTAATTTCTCAAAAACTTAACCCTTTCGCACATACAGACTTATTTCGACGCAATAGCAGCGGACGACTTTTGAAAACATTGTGGACAAAGGTGAAATTGTTCATGATGAGCAGTGTCTCCTTTGGCCACAATGTTTTCAACTTTATTTAATAATAAAGCTATCTTTTATGGAGATTGTTCAGGTTTTGGTCACTATATTATCTGCTGCAGATTTGTTGTATGTGGGAAAGCGTTAACTTAATGTGCAGGACGCATAAGCGATTCAGGATGTGGTTCAAAGTGTTCATAACAGTATGTCTAATTATGATTGATTGATAAAGTTAAAGGTCATTTTGGAATTCTTTTCAGTTCATGATCTATGGATTGGGGTTTAATCCTTTCTTCTCACATACAGCAAATCTGTAGCAGACGACTTTGAAAACATTTAAGCAAAAATATGAATAGAGTTGAAAACATGGTGACAAAAGGAGAAATTGCTTGTTTTGGAAATATTCTTCTTTTGTCGCCATGTTTTCAAGAAGGGTTAAAAACGTTTTATAATCTGTTTGTGATTGATTAATCAAGCAAAAGACCATTTATGACTTCTTTTCGGTACATGATTTACTGATTGGGGTAAGGTTATTTTCAAAAGTATTTCAGTTATGATTTCACTCCTATTATGAAAACAGCTTGCTTGCTTCTGGCTCTTTTGACAGACTTTTAATGATCTCTCATTGGTCTATAGAAAAATGTTCCAGTCAGCCAAGATTCATAGCCCTAGTTGTAACCATAGGGGCCTAGCATGCTATTTTAAAAAAATAAAATGCATACTCTATAATATATAGACAAAGGATGTAATTCCACGTCAGCTACATTTGACCCATGTTTGCATTTCAGTCCGATGCAAAATAAAAAAACGACGATTGAATTAAGTGCTATGTATCAGCATGTAGCTAAATGGTTACCTTTAACCCTTTTCCTCATATAGACGCTTTCTGACGCCTCTGCAGCAGATGACTGTTTGAAAACATAGGGACAAAAGAAGAAATTGCACAAAACGTTATCCATTCAATTATGGAGATTTTCTATGTTTTGACAAAATATGTTCAAAGTCGTCTGCTGCAGAATTGTCGTATGAGGGAAAGGGTAACACTGGTCGCAGGGGTTTTATCCACAAATGATCGATTTACGAACACCAGACTTAAAAACACAACACAAACAGGGAATTTTGACAGGTCGGACACATAGAGCTTATTCAATCATCGTATTTTTGTTTGTATCGGACCAAAATGGAAACATGGTTCAAATCTGGCTGATGAGAAAGTTACATACCTTCTCTATTTGCCCTATGGTTGTGACCAAGTGAGCTATTGAGGCTCAACTCATCTGTTATAAGCCTGTTCCTTTTTGTGTGTCATTGGAGTACTATTTTTGCCTTTTTAGGAGCCTGTTTGCCATCTCAGATAAAATGTTCCCAGGAGAATGACTGTTTTGAAAGAAAACAGAGATGTAATGGGATTTGGGATTGTCCAATATCTGGCTCTGACGAATTGGGATGTGGTAAGTCTAACTCTTTAACTTTACTGATGAAGCCACGTTCCGTGATTTTGGGATCTCGTTGACTATTTGCTTTCGCATCATATAAGCTGCGTTCTGTGAATTTCTCCTTTTGCCACAATGTTTTCTATTCTTTTTTTCAGAAATTATACCTTCATTTCTAGAGATTTTCCATACGTTTTTCAGTAATTATACCTTCATTTCTAGAGATTTTGCATATGTTGAGTAGACATTTTCAAAGTTGTCTACTGCAGATTTGCTGTATGTGGGAAAGGGGGGTTAAACTGGTGTAAAACTAGTGTGACTACATTTTCCTGTTTTTATGTCAAAAGATGCATGTCGGTGAAGGCTCTGTCGAAACTGTGCGGATGTACAGACTATCAATAACTCTTCACTGTACGCAGATGCGTTAAGATCCCTAATTGCAAGATGCTGCTGGTATAAAATTAGGAAGAGTTCTGTTGTAACGGGATGATTAACTTGGTTGTCCAATAAAAAAAAAAGCCTGTAGTAGCAAGAGTTATCGCCTTAGTTATCTGATAACAAAGAATTTTGTAGTTATAGAATTATCACCTTGGTTGTTGGATTACAAAGAATCCTATAGTTATAATCATGTGTTTTCAGGTCACTGTTTCAATTCGGATTACTACTGCGGAACGGAGACAGGTCAATGTTATCATAAAGCTGAACGATGTAATGGAATAACCCGCTGTTCTAGTAAAGTCGATGAGATCAACTGTTGTATGTATACTTTAAACTTTTAGTGTCGTAATCAGAGGACTACATATTAAGGAAGAGTTGGCAGATCTTGCTTCCAGGATATATTTAGTTGCATTCATTAAAACCTATGTTGTGGGTTTTGAAGGTCAATTTAGGATTTTAGAACATCCAAAACGCCCCTTATCTAGAGCTCTGCATATATCGAGGGCTTGGTGTGAAACGGTTGTAACTAAAAACCCATTTTGAAAACCCTGGTTTAGGGGCAATTTTGACCCCTTTGTAAACAATGCAAATTTAGGTGCCATTGCTCAGAACGAGCAATGGCACCTAAATTTCCATTGTTTACCAAGTAAAATGATTTAACACTTATTAAGACTTTATGGCGAGGTAATTAACCTTGGTAAAAGAATACCAATTTGAGTTACAACCGTTTCACGCCAAGCCCTCGATATATAACCATTTCGGACCTACGAGAAATTTGCAGCAGACGACTTTGTAAACATCAAGACAACAAATCTGCACCAGGCATATGTAATCATCTAGTAAAAAACAGAACAATCTATATAATTGAAGGTGTTATTACTTCATTATGAGCAATTTCTCTTTCTATCACAATGTTTTCAAAAGTTGTCTGCTGCAGAGGCATCAAAAAAAGCTTCTTTATGTGGGAAAGAGTAATTTTTACAAACTTAATGAAGCAGTTATAAAAAAATAACATGAGGAATTATCCTTCTCTAATAAGGAGGAGTAAACAGGTCCATGATATCTCTATTAGCTGTCATTAACTATGTTGTGGGTACTCAAAAGAATCGTCTCAGTGAGACAATTCTTTTGGGTACCCACAACATAGGTTTTGAAGGTCAAATGAGGATTTTATAGTATGAAAAACTCTCCTTATCTAAAGCTCTGCAGTGATAGCACTTTCCTTTCTTTGGTGAAATGATTTATTCAGTTTTCTAGATTTACTAATCTTACTACATACAGTTTTTATACGCCCGTTTTGAAAAAACGTATCGTATTATAGTTTTACCTGCGGCGTACAGGCGGGCGGCGTCCAGTATGTTGTCAGCTCAATAACTTTAGAAGCCTTTGTACAATCAACACCAAATTTGGTCAGAATGTGTATTGGGATAATATCTCGGACAAGTTCGATAACTAGCCATATCGCTTTTGTCAATCAAGAGTTATCGCCCTTTAATTATAGAAATTACCCAAAATTGGTCTTGTCAGCTCCATAACTTTAGAAGCCTTTTTCCAATCAACACCAAATTTAGTCAGAATGTGTATTGGCATAATATTTCGGACATGTTTGATAACTAGCCATATCGCTTTAGTCAATCAAGAGTTATCGCCCTTTAATTATAGAAATTACCTAAAATTGGTCTTGTCAGCTCAATAACTTTAGAAGCCTTTGTCCAATCATCACACAATTTGGTCAGAATGTGTATTGGCATAATATCTCGGACAAGTCCGATAACTAGCCATATTACTTTAGTCAATAGAGAGTTATTGCCCTTTAATTATAGAAATTATCTAAAATTGGTCTTGTCAGCTAAATAACTTGTGAAGCCTTTATCCGATCATCACCAAATTTAGACAATATGTTGATGGGCAGAATATCTTGGTCAGGTTTGATAATTAACATGTCATCTTAGTCACTACAAAATTATGTCCCTCAAAATGGCCAAAACTGTACTTACAGTGTCTGCTCTCTAAGTTTGGCTGATGTACAAACCAATTATCACTATACTTGGTCTCAAAAAAAACAGAACGGGTGTATTTTGTGACATTTGGCGCTCTTGTTAACTTTTTAACTGATATTCATCACAGTTCTGCTTTGAAATCATGTTTACAAAATTGTGTGAAGTGGAGATATTACCTGTTTCTCACAAATCATAATTATGTAAAGGTATCAGAAATCGAGGGCTTGGCGTGAAACGGTTGTAACTAAAATTGGTATTTTTTTACCAAGGTTAATCACCTTGCCATGAAGTCTTTATAAGCGTTAAATCATTTTTCTTGGTAAACAATGTAAATTTAGGTGCCATTGCTCGTTCTGAGCAATGGCACCTAAATTTGCATTGTTTACAAAGGGGTCAAAATTGCCCCTAAACCAGGGTTTTCAAAATAGGTTTTAAGTTACAACCGTTTCACGCCAAGCCCTCGAAATGGTCTTTATCCTAGTGAGATTTAACCATTTCCCACTTATCACAATTCTGCAGCAGACGACTGTCAACATATTTGGTCAAAAGATGGAACATCTGTATAATTGAAGGGATAACCTATGACTAAAAGTGGAAAACGTTGTGGCAAAAGGAGAAATTGCTCGTTTTGAGCAATTTCTTCTTTTGTCACTATGTTTTCAAAAATCAGTCTGCTGCAGAGGCATCAAAAAGCGTCTATATGAGGGAAAGGTTAAACTGATCACAAATCTGCAGCAGAATACAATGAAAACATCAAGGCAAAACAATCACTAGTAGAAGTATGTTTTTATTGAAAAGAGTGGAAAACAATGTGACTGAAGGGAAATTTTTACGTAATGCTCATCATGAGCATTTTGTCTCCTTTTGCCGCAATGTTTTCAAAAGTCTGCGGATGCATCAAATCACATCTACATATTGAAATGGGTTAACACTTTCCCACATTCAGACACTGTCCGACATCTCTGCTGCAGGCAACTTTAAAAAAATTGTGACTAAAGGAAAAACAGATCATGACTCTCATTTATGGAGATATTTCATGTTTTTGCCAAATAATTTTAAAGTCTCCTGCTGCTGATTTGTTGAATGTGGGAATGGATTGAATTAGTTCATTGCTGCAGAGCTCTAGATAAGGGGCATTTTGCATGTTCTAAAATTCTTATTTGACTCTCTAACCCTATATTGTGGGTACTCAAAAGAATTGTCTCATGAAGACGATTCTTTTGAGTACCCACACCATAGGGTTTGCTTAAATAATAAGAGAGAAATTGTAGGAAAAGGAGCTGAATACTCCTCCTTATCTGGACCTCTGTTATTGTGTTGCAGCCCCGATACAGTGTGGAACTCACAATGGTACATTTCTGTGTGACAACAGTCACTGTATCTACGAGTCGTGGGTCTGTGACCAGCGGGATGATTGTGGCGACAACAGTGATGAGAGGAACTGTGGCGGTAAGTCAAACCTGTGCTAAAGACAACCTTTGTATAGCAAGTCCCTGTCAATAGCTACCACACTTTTAATTTCCAAATTACTCAATTTCTGCACAAATGACCCTGCATTTAAAGACCACCTGTGAACAAAGACCATATTGGTCTTCTATAACACCGGTTGAACTGTATATATACCTTTCACCTGAAACAGACGGTGATGCCTTGAAGTTTAAACTAATTTATTGGCTGGATTGCTTTAGCAATTCCGGTCTATAGATTGGCGATGTCCGTCCGTCTGTCCGTCAACATTTTGGTTTAAGTTTCAGGTTGAGGCAAAATCTCAGCACTGGAAAGGGTTACAAACTTGAAACTTTGCCTGAAGGTAACCAGTAACAAGTTCTGAAGTTTAAACAAATTTATTGGCCGGATTGCTTTAGCAATTCCGGTCTATATATTGGCGATGTCCGTCCGTCTGTCCGTCAACATTTTGGTTTAAGTTTCAGGTTGAGGCAAAATCTCAGTACTGGAAAGGGTTTCAAACTTGAAACTTTGCCTGAAGGTAACCAGTAACAAGTTCTATTGATTTCTATGGTTACTTTGACCTTGACCTTGGTTTGTCGATTTTCAAGGTCAAATTGCCGACAATCCGGCCTTACCGTCTTCAGCGGTTTCTTGTTTTACATCGATCACAAAACAAGCTTTAAGCTCATAATAATCACACCTAATATCTGCTTCCTGGGGACGTAACCAGTACTTGCCTTGTTTAAGTGGAAAAGTCCCAAAGGCAGAACCCGCTCATCAGGGGATATGAACCCTGAACCTTTGGAACAAGAGGCTTGAGATCTTCCACTGCACAACTGTCTTACACACAAATGCCTTATGCAGCAGTCAACTTTTGTTAACATTTTTTTAATAAATGGTTAAAAACAATTGAAAACGTTTTTGCAAATTTCTAAATGATTAACAGAGGACTAGATATAATAAAAAGTGCGAATTTTTCTATTACTTTCAATATCTGTTTTATTACAATACAAAACCTTAGTTTCTGGGTAATCAGCAGTATCGTATGAGTGAGACACTTCTCTTGAGTACCCACAACATAGGGTTTAAGGTCAAATAAGGATTTAAGAACATGAAATAAGTGGCGCTCTTCAACGGCAAACTGTGAGCCATGTGCTTACACTGTTGATCCAGATCAGCCAGTTTAACAGTTTAAGCTGATCTGGCTCTACTCTAGTCGCTTTTTTAGCTAAAGTAGGTTTAAGATAACCCGAGAGCCAAGGTTTAGTCATTACTACCACTTGTAAAGTGTTTAGTATGACATGGCCCGGGATCAGACACACAACCTCTGGCACCAGAAGCTACACCATAAAGGCAGTCAGGATGCTCCAGGTAAACAAACTGTAACCTAATTCTTACAAATGTTGAAGAAGACATAGTTGTGCTTCCATGATAAAGGATTCAAATGGGTATTGCTAAAGACTATTACAAGTGGTAGTAAACTAAATCTTGGCTCTCTGGATTGTGGCATTACTACTGACTCGCTGGTGTCAGGATCAATGGACCAGTGGTACTATTACTTTACCCAGGTACTTTACCCAGGACACACCATGATTTAACTGAAAATTTGTTGAAAGCTGCACTAAACATCACCAGTTATGTACCCTATCTAACCCTTTCTCCATGCAAAAATATCTACAGCAGACATATTTGCAGACAAATATTGAAACTCTCTATAGCTGAAACTTTCATAAAGATAAGGGTAGAAAACATTGTAGCAAAAGGAGAAATTGCTCATTTTGAGCAATTTCACCTTTTTCCAACTATGTTTCCGAATGTTTCTGTTTCTGCAGATGTGTCAGAATGCTCCCAAACATTGGAAAGGGCTAAAGCTCTACTTAACTTATATTTACAGGTAGCACGAAACGAGTGATCATAGCGGCCATATCAGGCTCAATGACTTGTGCTTTGTTGTTAGTAATACTGATGGGCTGCTCTTGTAAGTTGTATTCTCTCAGAGTCGTGGACCATAGGAGGGTACCAAGGCAAGAATCACCCATGAGTAGGCTGTACGCCGAATTGTTACGCAGACGAGCACCTCCTCCGTACCATGAGGCGATGCTCACTTCGAGAAACTTTGATGAAGTTCAGCAGGAATTCTTAGAGAGGAATCGTCATGCGGCTAACAGGACGAGGAGAAGTCGAAGGTCAAGGTCACGGAACAATCAGCAGAATGAAGATGGCCAAGACGGAGATACTAATAATAATGGTGAGCAGGGAGAGAATAGTCAAGAAATAGGAAACGATACCGGTGAAGCTAATGTGAATAATGGTGATGGAGACGCAGGTCTGACAAACACTGACGATAGTAATAATGTTGATATAGATAGAACGTCTTCCACAGAATTATTACTTCCTCCTTACAGCCAAACAAGCTCGTCGTCAGACTCGGAGGATAGTGATGTAGTTGATAACAATATCCGTTACAACAACCGTGACGCTCCGATCGTGGAGAATAGCGATGACGAAAATATACTGACATCTCACAGTCTTTCAGCAAGATGGGCTAGGGCAACAGAAAGGGCAACGCAGTCGGACGAGGAGTGCCTTCTTGATGACCTGTCAACAGAATCGCAAAGCATCAATGAAACAGCTGAACCACTTATGTTTTCCTCAAGTTTTCGAGACTCCCACTGTGATAACGCTAGCGTTGATACGGGAAGTTTGTCCGTCAATAGTATCGAACTCCCGGAAATCTCCCCGTCATCCTCGAATGTGCTGCAGGAAAATTCCGCAAATAAAAACGATTCTGATTTTGACAAACACGATGATGATGACGACGATGTGTCCTCGCCAAAACCGGAGAGTTACTTGGATAGGAGTGTGATCTCAGACCAGCGTAGAATGTCCCATGATTCCCTGAATTCAGAAGGTTCGGAGGTATTAAGTGATAATGACGTGCCTATGCTTCCATTAAACAACTCAATTAGATAAATTCTGGATACGAGGCATGACAAACAAAACTGGACACTCGGAGGTTTTTAACGCGTTCCCACTGCCTGGTTATATTGTTTAACCCTTTCCCTCATACAACAATTCTGCAGCGGACGACTTTGAACGTATTTGGTCAAAAAATAGAAAATCTCCATAATTAAATGGATAACCTATGACAAAAAGTGGAAAACATTGTGGCAAAAGGAGAAATTGCACGTTTTGTGCAATTTCTTCTTTTGTCACTATGTTTTCAAAAATCCGTCTGCTGCAGAGGCGTCAGAAAGCATCTATATGAGGGAAAGGGTTAACTTTGCTTTTATA
Source organism: Serripes groenlandicus (assembly GCA_031761405.1). Classification (NCBI taxonomy): domain Eukaryota; kingdom Metazoa; phylum Mollusca; class Bivalvia; order Cardiida; family Cardiidae; genus Serripes; species Serripes groenlandicus. The sequence goes on from JASEVX010000010.1 coordinate 8,748,561, forward strand.
TTCAATTAATTAGGTTTTAACCCTTTCCCGCATAAGACAAATCTGCAGCAGATGACCTTGGAAGTTTCTAGGCCAAATTCTGTAAATGAAAGTTTTAGTTCTGAGTAGAGTTGAAAACATTGTGTCTAAAGAATAGACATAATGTTTTCAAAATCTGCTGCTGCAGATGTGTCAAAATGCGGGAAAGTTTAATTCGGGAGTTTAAAAGTGCTCATTGGTTTATTCGTACCATAGCTCAATGTATAGCTTTTGTTTTATTTGTGCATCTCAAAATTGCATAGAATCATGTTGAAAGTAAGAACTATTTGCTGAAATTAATCCTTTCCCACAAATAGTTAATTTTTGATGCCTTTACAGCAGACAATTTTAGAAAACCTTCTGACAAAAGGTGAAATTGCTCATAATGAGCAATTTCACCTTTTGCCACAATATTTTCAACTCGATTCAATAAATGTTTTCATTTTTTGAAATTTTCCATAGTTTTGCTTAGATGATTTCAAAGTCGTCTGCTGCAGATTTGTTGTATGTGGGAATAGGTTGAAAACACTTTATCAGGGAAACGGTTAACCCTTTCCCTCATACAACAATTCTGCAGCAGACGACTTTGAACGTATTTTGTCAAAACATAGAAAATCTCCATAACTGAATGGATAACCTATGACTAAAAGTGGAAAACATTGTGGCAAAAGGAGAAATTGCACGTTTTGTGCAATTTCTTCTTTTGTCACTATGTTTTCAAAAAGCCGTCTGCTGCAGAGGCGTCAGAAAGCGTCTATATGAGGGAAACGGTTAAGATGGTGTCTCATTTACCAGACTCTTTATCTGCTTTGAAAATATATAACGGTAAAAGGTGTTATGCTGTGTAACCTCTGTTATTGAATACGACGGAGGCTTTTTAGGATGTTTAACTTAACCCTTTCCCACATACAGCAATCATGCAGCAGATGACTTTGAACATATGTTGTCAACAAATAGAAAATCTCTGTAATTGAATGGATAACCTATGACTAAAAGGGTAAAACATAGTTTTGAGCAATTTCTTCTTTTGTCACTATGTTTTCTAAAAGTCGTCTGCTGCAAAGGCGTCAGAAAGCATCTATATGAAGGAAAGGGTTAAATCACGTTTTCCTGCAATTGATGTTCGCCGCATTTTGGCATAAAATGCCAAAACACGCTGCTATTATATGACTTCAAATCCTCAAAACATCAAAACAGTCATGTACATGTATTTTTTTTATTCTTATATAATTTTTAGATTGTTTGCTTTGAAAATATATATCTTTGCCTCTGCTAGATGCTGCTTTGAAGAAGGGGCACTAGTGCGTATATGCCTTCAAATCCTCAAATATATGGACATAAAAACAGTCATTCTCTTTTTTTCATTGATGTTTTTAAAATTTGTCTGAAGCTGGTTTTAACAGTGAAAGTGTTAATGCCTAATTTTGGAGCAATACAGGGCCAAATGATCATTGCTGATCTTTTTATGTCAACAATTCATCTATTCTATTGCCGCGAAATTCTGAAGCAAGTTTGCTTTTCTTTTTAATTTTTATCTGTCCTTATGTATATATCTCTGCTTTCTGTGTTGCCTGCACTTCTCAGTCATCTGTCTGTCTGTCTGTCTGTATGTCTGTCACGCTCTCTCTCTCTCTCTCTTACTAACATATCAGCCGGTGACACATGTGTCTCTCATCTAACACTCTTGTTATATGTAAAATTAGAACTGGTTTATTTACGTTTGTACACAGCATTTGCAGATACAACTTAACCCTTTCTCACGAGCCCCGGTAGCGACACAGGCTGTCAACCCAGGGGTTGTGAGTTCAAACCCTTGCTCGGCCAACATTCTTTCCGACGTTTGACAAAAGTCTCTGTGACATGCGTCATTCGTCTTTCACCAATGGGCTAACAGTCTATGTGGAAAAGCATCCAGTTGCTTTCGAAAGTATGTTTTGTAGAGTACTGGTCTGAGAAAACCATATGAGTAGGTGAACTGGCCGCTGTGATATGGCTGAAAACTTGTTGCAAACGGCGTTAAACCCCAATCAATCAACCACGTACAGACGCTTTCTGATACCTCTACAGCAGTTCACTTTTGCCAGTATGTTTTCAGCTCTATCAGAACATTATCCTTTCATTATGGAAAATCTCGATAAATGAAAGTTTATGTATTGTTCAACGTTTAAAAAATGTTGTGGCAAAAGGAGAAATTGCTCGTTTTGAGAAATTTCTTCTTTTGTCACAATATTGTTAAAAAGTAGTCTGCTGCAGAGGCAGCGGAAAGCGGCTTTACGTGGGAAAGGGTTAACGCTGGTAACTAAGATAATTCACATCTTGGCCAACATTCGTGTATTGACTGCTCTTTGCTTTTAAGACTTTAGATAAAAAATGAATTGCGCTATTTTTCTTAATAGTTTACCTTTTATGATTTTCCACATACAGCTAATCTGCAGCAGATGACTTAAAAAAAATATTTGTAAAAATGTGAAAATCTCTATAAATGATAGTTTGATAATTGTGGCAAATGGAGAAATTGCTCGTTTTGAGCAATTTCTCCTTTTGTCATAGTGTTTTCAAAAGTCGTCTGTTGCAAAGACGTCAGAAAGAAAGCGTCTATATGTGGGAAAGGGTTAAGAAGACTTACTGACAGCCTCCTGCCTTGATGTAATCCTTTCTCAAATACAAAAAATAAATAAAAATCTGCAGCAGATGACTTTGGAAACATCTTCGAAAAAAATATGGAAAATCTGTAATAATAGAAGTATTTCAAAAATACAGATGCATAAAAAGCGCCTGTATGATTGAAAGGGTTGATTTGTACTGTTTTTATCAAACACGGAAGAAAAGTACCTCTTATTTTATATTTTAAACATACTGTGTAATATTATTTATTTACGTTTAGCCAATTATGAAGTTGTGTGATTACGCTGTACAATTTGTTATTATATTGCTTGTTATTCAGAATAAAATATACCATTTTATGAACAAACAGGTTTATTAGCTCGTCTATGTTTCGAAGAAAAAAAGTCGGGGTATTGCAGGTTGATACCTTTGGCTCCGTCATCGTCTGTGTCTGTGTCGTCACAATACGTTAACCTTACCTCATAACTAAAAAACCGTTGACACAAATTCAAAATGAAACTTGGTACACATGTTCCTAGGAACAATACGCACGTATATACCAATTGACATAACTCCGGCCTTAACCCTTTCCCTTATACGACAATTCTGCAGCAGACGACTTTGAACATATTTTGTCAACAAATAGAAAATCTCTATAATTTAATGGATAACCTATGACTAAAAGTGGAGAAAACATTGTGTCAAAAGGAGAAATTACTCGTTTTGAGCAATTTCTTCTTTTGTCACTATGTTTTCAAAAAGCCGTCTGCTGCAGAGGCGTCAGGAAGCGCCTATATGAGGCCAAGACTAGCCTAGTACTAGTTTGCTTACCCAGGGATTTATGAATAAATTAACTGTCGCCGTGATATAATTGAAATAATGGTGAAAACGGCGTAAACATTAAAGAATATGTTTGTATCGTTATGTATTTGAGCCGCGTCACGTGATTTAGGGGTATTGTTGCATCTGCGTACAGTGAAGACTCGGATGAGCCAGTGCCTCCGTACGGTCTCGCCAGGATCTCCACTGTCCGCCTTTATGTTATAAAAATAAAACTTGATCTTCTGACGAAATTATTGAACTACAGCCCTACTAGTATTACGCCGATTTAACCCTTTCCCACATACAGCAAATCTGCAGGAGACTACTTGCTACTCAAAAATATGGAAAATCTCTATAATTGTATGTATGATTACTGAAAAAAATTGAAAACATTGTGGTAAAAGGAGAAATTGCTCGTTTTGAGCAATTTCTCCTTTTGTCACGATGTTTTAACAAAAAAAAAAACGTCTTCTGTAGACGCGTGAGAATGCGTCTATAGGTGGGAAAGGGTTAACCCTACAAACAGAAGCATTGTGACACCTATAGAAGAACATTTTTTGAAAAACATTTTGGCAAGAAAAACGCAATTTTACAGAAATGTTTCATATGTTTTCAAAGTCGTCTGCTGCAGATTTGTGTGTTGCTGTTAAACCGGAGATGCAATCAGACCCCCTTATTGCTAAACACGGCTCATATCGATGGGTTCATGCAAAGCGGTTGTAACTACATCATGAACAAGATGTAGCTACAACTGTTTTACACGAAGCCCTCGATTTGCATTCTAATTATTTCATGAGAAAAGTTCTCTTGATTTCCTATTTCTATAGTGGCATGAATACATTTCGTAAATAGATGTTTCATTGGATGTCTAAAATATGAATAACGCCACAGAAAAACAGGCATACGGAAATTCTTAGTTTCATGGCGATTCATTGAAGAATACGAAATTACACGATGTTCGTATGATCATATAGGTTCTTGAGATGGTTAATGAATATAAAGAATGAATGGATGGCGAGCATGGGAAAATCCTGTTCAGACTGCGCGACTGATCAATTCTTGAGGATACAGTTTCTTGTGGCTCGTTACAGATAAGCATGTCCATTTTAAAGATACAGTCTGGCTTTTGCGAACAGTAAAGATTGATGATCATAAAGGAATGAATATGTGGATGACTGAATGGCGAACATTAGAACAACCTGTTCAGACTGCTTAGGCTGTTGTGTGTCTTTCGTTATAGAGAATTCTTGAGGATAACATTTCTTGCGACGCGTAACATGTGAGCATGTCCATTTAAAAGGTACAGTCTGGCTTCTACGAACGGTTAAGATTAACTTCCACAATATCCGTTGCTGTAAGATCTTCCAGAACTGTTACAATGGACAATTCTTAAGTCTTTCCAGCATACAACAAATATACAGCAGACGACTTTGAAATTATATTATCAAGTCCAGAATACAGAAACTCTTAATAAATTATATTTTTATTATTAAATCATTGTTGCAAATGGAGATATTGCTGGTTTTGAGCAATTTCTCCTTTTGCCACAATGATTTCGAAAGTCTTCTTCTGCAGATGTGTTTTTATATGTGGGAAAGGGTTAATTATGGAATAATTCGTCACTTGCATTGTTCTTATCAACGTAAGAACTAGCTCTTGCAAAACTGCCGTCGTGGTCTAACTGAAATACTGTTGAAAACGCACAAAAAGAAACGGACGAACATAAATACTAGATGTGGTACAGTGATTTAACCATTTCCCACATATAGGCGCTTTTTGACACCGATGCAGCAACCGAATTTGAAAACATAGTATGATAACCCTTTCCCACATATAGGCGCTTTTTGACAATGATCCAGCAGCCGAATTTGAAAACATAGTATGTTAAACCTTTCCCACATATAGGCGCTTTCGACACCTCTGCAGCAGCCGACTTTTACAAACACAAAAGGAGAAATTGCTCAAAACAAGCAATTCGTTTTCCACCAATGAAACAACAATCTATTCGGAAATGCAGCCAGTTGTTTGGACTGTAGTGTGTGTGACTGAAACATTGTTGAAAACGGTGTTTAACCCTAAACACTTAATCAATCGACCATTAAAACCATACATTATCTTCGCAACGGTACCAAATGCTCGTATTTATCAATATACGTACAATTTCAATGATAACTGGGAAAAAAAAATTACATTAATTAAATCAATAGGGAAACTACAATATTTCAACCCATTTCCTCATTTAATCACCATTTAACTTATCAGCGACAGACAACTTCTGAAATAGTGTGACAAAAGATAAATAAGACCGTTATGAGCAATATAATTGAATATGCTTTATCAAGAGTGTCCATATTTTTGCCTAGTAAGTTTTAAAGCCGTCTGCTGCAGAATTGTTGTTTGTTGGAAAGTGTTATATTTTATTATTGATTGTCTCACGTTGATTTACCAATCATCGTAAATGTGATTGGAATACAAACTCCCCACGGACAGAAGCATGAATTGATGGATTTACCAATCATCGTAAATGTGATTGGAATACAGACTCTCCACGGACAGAAGCATGAATTGATGATACAGGGCAAACAAATGTGTGATTTATTGTCCATAGTTTTGCCTAGAAGTCATCTGCTGCAGAAATTTTTGTATGTTGAAAAGGGTTATTTTTTATTATCAATTATCCCTGGTTGATGTATCATTCATGGTAAAAGAAGCTTTCCTCCAACAGAAGCACTTGATGATAGAGGGCCAATTAATGTGGGGTTTTTTTGTTACAGATATTTTCGATAGTTTTGCCTATATTTGTCATCTGCTGCAGATTTTTTTGTATGTTGATAAGGGTTATTTATTATTATTAATTAGCCCTCGTTGATGTATCATTCATAGTAAATACAATACAATACAAAATATTTTGTTTGAAAACATGTACAAACAGTACAAATAGCAAAATAAAAAAATGCAAAGAATATATGTGATGTTGTAGGTTTAATAAGTCAGAAAGTGTAAATGTGATTGGAATACAAAGCTATCCTCGGACAGAAGCAAGAATTAATGATACAGGGCCAATAAATGTGTTTTATTTGTTATAAATATTGTTCATATGTATGCCAAGCTGCTTTCAAATTCGTCTGCTGCAGAGTTTGAAGGGTTATTTTTTATTATTAATTGTCTCTCGGTGATTGTATTATTCACGGTGAATGAAATACGAATACAACGCTTTCCTCGAACAGAAGCAATACTTGATGATACAGGGTCAATAAATGTGTTTTATTTGTTATAGATATTGTCCATATTTGTGCCAAGCTGCTTTCAAAGTCGTCTGCTGCAAAAACAAATTTTATGTTGGGATTTTTTTTTTTTTTTTCAATTTATTATTAATATATTATTCATGGTAAATGAAATAAGCAGAAGGAAGAATTTATGATATAGTGCCAAGAAATGTGTTTTATTTGTCGATATTTTAACAGGTTCATTTATTGAATAGAGTTGAAAACATTGCGACCAAATGATAAATTGCTCAGTATAAGCAATTTCAACGTTGAACAGACCGTTTTGAATAATCATTTGCTCCACGTGCTTCAAGCTTGGAATGGTTTAAGAAGACATTTAGGGCTAATATAACAACATACCGCTGAAGGTATGTTCCGTAATTACATAACAGTCAAGACCTTCGTTAACTGTATACCAAAAAATGTTTCATTACATAAATCTTTTAACCCTTTTCCTCATAAAGACGCTTTCTGACGCCTCTGCAGCAGACGGCTTTTTGAAAACATAGTGACAAAAGAAGAAATTGCACAAAACGTGCAATTTCTCCTTTTGCCACAATGTTTTCCACTTTTTGTCATAGGTTATCCCTTCAATTATGGAGATTTTCTATGTTTTGACAAAATACGTTCAAAGTCCTCTGCTGCAGAATTGTCGTTTGAGGAAAAGGGTTAATTAACTCTTAGCGCGCTAGCGGCGGGTCGATGACATTTGCAACCAGTTGAACCAGACCATACCCCACTAAACGAGCTGACTGATCTGAGATCCAAATTGTTTGACACTCAGATTCTATTTCATTAACTTGGGGAAAACAAATGGGTTTTTTTACATTTGAAAACGAAAATGATATAGCATACAAACAGTTTACCTGATATAAGATGTTCGAAGTCGTCTGCGTTTAAAGTACGTTAGAAAAAAGTTGTAATATCGGAATGGTTATTTTAATAGAAGGTTAAACAAATAATGTTGAGGACGGGAAAACTTGCTCGTGTTGAGCACCTTCTCAGTATCAAACAGTGTTTTCTAAAGCCGTTTGCTGCATAGGCGTAAACTGTTGTCTGTTTTAAGGTAAATGTTAACCGTATAACAAAAATGTTAATTAAATATAATAAAAAACATTTTACTATTACCTCTGAGATGTTATTATTTATAACTTTGATTAAATTAGCTTCTCTCAGTGGTTGTCTATTAACACTCTCCCCGAATACAGACGACTTCTTACGCCGTTGTAGCAGACGATATCGAGTGAATAATCCGTTTCCCATAATGTTTTTCATATCGATATTAAACCATGACTTCTGATTTTAAAGACGCGACGAGCAATGGCGCTAGACCCGCAAACTTAATTTGTTCGAAGAAATCCGATTTTAAGATTTTGCGTTTTTCCATCTATTTATTCTACAATAACAGCGGGGTTATCAAAAAGGTCGTGTGTCGGGAAATTGGGGGTCTGAAAACATCTACGTTTCGGCCTTATCAAATGATGTACTGAGGTAAAGCCAATGGGGCTACACTTCCTCATGATTGGCTTGTACAATTCGTTATGTGTATTACATGTGTACATGGCCTGTATATGGCGGTCTGTCCAAAGGATTAATATAGCAAAGCGCTTATTAATGAGCCATCCCACGAGAAAACCAACATTGTAGACTCTGCATAATGTATCGATCCAGATCAGCCTGCGTAGGTTAATCCGGGCCGACACATTCCGTCTCTCGGGGATAGAGGTATAAAGTAATGATTCTTAAAACAGAAAATCCACAGGAGGTGGACAGTGTCTGTCCGGGTTAGCCTACGCGGCATGCTTAGGATGATCCGGGTCGATGCTTTATGCAGAGTCCACAGTGTTGGTTTTCTCGCGGTACGGCTCATATCATCTGCGTAATGTATCGACCAGATCAGCCTGCGCTGTCCGCGCAGACTGATCCGGCCGACACATTCCGTCTTAGGGGGAAAGATGTATAGAGTAGTGATTCCTGAAACAGAAAATCCACAGGAGGCGAAAAGTGTCTATCCGGGTTAGCCTGCGCGGCATGCTTAGGCTGATCCGGGTCGATACTTTACGCAGAGTCCATAATGTTGGTT
>JASEVX010000010.1:8757553-8782553 GCA_031761405.1 Serripes groenlandicus
GGTTTTCTCGCGGTACGGCTCATATCATCTGCGTAATGTATCGACCAGATCAGCCTGCGCTGTCCGCGCAGACTGATCCGGCCGACACATTCCGTCTTAGGGGGAAAGATGTATAGAGTAGTGATTCCTGAAACAGAAAATCCACAGGAGGCGAAAAGTGTCTATCCGGGTTAGCCTGCGCGGCATGCTTAGGCTGATCCGGGTCGATACTTTACGCAGAGTCCATAATGTTGGTTTTCTCGTGGGACGGTTCATGTGTTGCCATTGGTCGATACTACCATCAACGTGTGCAACGTCTTCTATATCTTCTTCCACTTTCAATCCCTTTATTCACCTCTTTATACCATTTGAAACTGACTAAATTCCTTATTAGTTTCCCTCGAGTTTTATTGGTTATACTATTATATTTATCTCATTTTACATTTTTTGTTCAAAATTAGAATCGCCATATCCTATACGAACTTTTTCAATGTAGTGGAAAGAATTGCTATAAACCTTTAGCTTTCAAATCAATCCATATGTTTTGTTATTGTCCCCCGCTTTTAGCGAAAGCTGGGGACTATTATTTCTCATTCGTCAGTCAGTCCGTCCGTCAGTCCGTCAGTCCGTCAGTCACGCTGTCACAAAAACTTTAACCTTGGTCATAACTTCTGAACCGTAATAGGTACTGCTTTCATATTTCACATGTGTATTCCTTGTGACAACCCCTTTTTGACCTTGTGACCTTTACCCCTATGTATGACTAAATTCATTTCCGGGCTATTTCTCTGCAACCGCTTTTTGGAATTTTATGAAACTTCATAGGAAGGATCACCACCAAGTGTAGATGCGCATATCGTGTTTGCGTTCCGGTTGGATTATTTTGCACGGAGTTATGGCCCTTTACCCCACCATCAGGCTATGTATGACTAAATTCATTTCCGGGCTATTTCTCTGCAACTGCTTTTTGGAATTTTATGAAACTTCATAGGAAGGATCACCACTAAGTGTAGATGCGCATATCGTGTTTGCGTTCCGGTTGGATTATTTTTCACAGAGTTATGGCCCTTTACTCCACCATCAGGCTATGTATGACTAAATTCATTTCCGGGCTATTTCTCTGCAACCGCTTTTTGGAATTTTATGAAACTTCATAGGAAGGATCACCACCAAGTGTAGATGCGCATATCGTGTTTGCGTTCCGATTGGATTATTTTGCACGGAGTTATGGCCCTTTACCCCACCATCAGGCTATGTATGACTAAATTCATTTCCGGGCTATTTCTCTGCAACCGCTTTTTGGAATTTTATGAAACTTCATAGGAAGGATCACCACCAAGTGTAGATGCGCATATCGTGTTTGCGTTCCGGTTGGATTATTTTTCACGGAGTTATGGCCCTTTACTCCACCATCAGGCTATGAATGACTAAATTCATTTCCGGGCTATTTCTCTGCAACCGCTTTTTGGAATTTTATGAAACTTTATAGGAAGGATCACCACCAAGTGTAGATGCGCATATCGTGTTTGCGTTCCGGTTGGATGATTTTTCACGGAGTTTTACCCCACCATCCGGCTATGTATGACTTAATTCATTTCCGGGCTATCTCTCTGCAACCGCTTTTTGGAATTTGATGAAACTCTATAGGAAGGATCACCACCAAGTGTAGATGCGCATATCGTGTTTGCGTTCCGGTTGGATTATTTTTCACGGAGTTATGGCCCTTTACTCACCATCAGGCTATGTATGACTAAATTCATTTCCGGCTATTTCTCTGCAACTGCTTTTTGGAATTTTATGAAACTTCATAGGAAGGATCACCACCAAGTGTAGATGCGCATATCGTGTTTGCGTTCCGGTTGGATGATTTTTCACAGAGTTATGGCCCTTACTTCTGAACCGTAATAGGTACTGCTTTCATATTTCACATGTGTATTCCTTGTGACAACCCCTTCCATCAATACCAATTTTTGTGACCTGACCCTGGCGGGGGACCATGATTCTCTGATTTGCTTGTTTGTTTTATATGTCATAGAATGTGTATATTTATGGGAAATATAATACATTTATCTCTTCAGCGACACAGGCACTATTTATGTGTTTGCAAACAGTACATATTCAGGTGAGACAGCTCGTAACCTGAAATCAGCATTGTTTGTCTTTTAGTTATCAAATAGTCCAAAGCCACTTATTAAATGGGGAATGGACACGCCCTATTTTGAACATGGAAGAGTCTACTTTATACATTTCGGCGCTGAAAGAGTTATTCTAACGTTTGCAGTTATATATTCAGTATATACATGTAAATATACCATAATAATAATAGAAACAGTGTAGCAAGTGAACTTTATTTTGTATATATAACAAGTAAAATGAAATGACATCATCTTTGTTTCGACTTAGAGAATGGTTATAAATAAATTGGTTTACTTAAGCCAAAGAACAGATAAGCACTCTCACAGAGATATATCGCATATCTCGGATTGCCAAAATCTCTAAATCGGCCGGGTTTATAAGTTGAACACTTTGTACATTCGACAAACCGCCAATGTGGTGTAGTGGTCGAGCGTCAGCCTTGTTCGAAGGATGTCGCTGGTTCTAATCCCCTGCTGGGTCGCACACAATACTTAATATATGTATCAAGGAGTTTCCCTCCTTGGCGCTCAGCAGTGTTGGGTTAGAATTTAGACGGACTCGTTGGTTCAGAATTAATGGACCAGAAGTACCGATGGACTTGCCCAGAAAACGCCGTGACATAACTGAACATGTGTTGAAAGCGATGCAAAACACCATTCAATCAAAAGTAAATCAACTTTCAGTTCGGTTACTTATAAAACGGATTTAATTATTAAGAAGTGTTTAAAGGATCATCGCCTGTACTCGATTATCATCATCACATGATACTCTCTGGCTCATTAACTTAGTATTTTATAACTCAATGTAAATTATTTGTTGAGGGAAAAACGCCTGGGCTAGGTACGCTTCATCACGCTTTATAACATAATTACCGCGGTAAAGAAAAATGGAAAGATAAACAGAGAGAGAGAGAGAGACAGAGACAGAGACAGAGACAGAATGAGAGAGACAGAGACAGAGACAGAAAGAGAGAGACAGAGACACACAGAGAGATATACACAGAAAGAGAGAGGCAGAAAGAGAGAAACACAGAGAGACAAACAGAGAGAGAGAGAGAGAGAGATAGAGACAGACATAGATAGAGAGAACGGGAGAGATACAGAGACAGAGACACAGAGAGAGACAAATACAGAAAGAGATAGGCAGAAAGAGAGAGAGAGAGAGAGAGAGAGAGAGAGAGAGAGAGAGAGAGAGAGAGAGAGAGAGAGAGAGAGAGAGAGAGAGAGAGAGAGAGAGAGAGAGAGAGAGAGAGAGAGAGACAGACAGACAGACAGACAGACACACAGACAGGACCAGACAGACACACAGACAGAGAGAAAGAGAGAGAGAGAAGAGAGAGATGGGAGAGAAAGAGTCAGAAAGTATCATTGGTGTGAAAAATAGTTTCGAACGATACTGTTTCAAACATTCGAAGGGCTATTTTTGTAAATGCCGGAGCCCAATAATAGAACACGCATAACTGGTTACATTACGACTGAAGAGCGAAGTTGTGTTGACGTTGTGTTTTCCGTGTGTAAAAGTGACTGTGATATTTACGGAGTATGGCTGAATTAACTGGTGAGTTTGCATATTAGCTTTTCGCAGTGCTCTTGATACAGCTAAGCGACATTTGACGATTAATGATGCTTAGGACGATACTTTGAAATTAACTTAATTGGCCAAACCACATTGTCCGTCATGTGTGTGTGCATTCGTGTGTAGTTTACTTCAAACGACTTCTCCTCTGTACTCACTAGGTCAATTGTGATGCAATTTCATACTTGGCATGCTCTCAATGACCACTGTTAATGACCTCAAACTTTTACATCTAAACAGAATTCTGGTTTCCATCTTATTTTCCCAATTTAATTGTCTATTTTCAAACAATTTTGCAGAAATGGTTCTTGGGTATTTTGCATTATATGGCATTAGTGAAAACTTTAACATTCTTCTCTTTCGAAAATATGTGAGTGATTTTCAAATAATTTTGTAAATATGTTACATGGGTCTGTACCAGATTCCTTCGGGTCATCTTAATAACAGTTCTGGATGTTTATACCTATAGCAGAGGAGCGGTATAAAACAGAGCCATTTTGCATTAAAGAATTTGCAAACAATGCTGTCTCACCTGAAATCCTGCATTGTTTGCCACATAGACATTACATTTTACAAAATTCCTGTTGTCCGAAAAATGGAGTGGTCCAATGTTAAACATGGAAGAGTCGTCTTTGTAAAATTCGGCAGTAAAAGGAGTTAAACCTTTTTTAGTGGTAGTATTGAGTTGCTCCTCTCCCCATTTTGTTATGATAAATGTCGGTCAAAAAAACCTCACACCAGATAAAGGTAATAACATGGACATTAGGAAATAATGGCCGAAGTCAATACTCGGACTTCCAGTATTGATAACAGACAACTATGGGTTGAAACCAGACTTGGAAATAACTGGATTTTTCGTTTAGCTTCATGAAAATAGCCGAACTACTGTGAGATTTCCCCCCCCCCCCCCCCCCCCCCCCCCCCCCCCCCCCGTGTAAGCCCCTTTCCCACATACAACAAATATACAGCAGACGACATTGATAACATAATGACAAAAACCTGGAAAATCTTCATAAAAGATAGCTTAATTGTTAAATAAAGTTGAAAACATTGTGCCAAATGAGAGATCATGAGCAATTTCACCTTTGGCCACAGTTTTTCAGAAGTCGTCTGCTGCTATTGCGTCAAAATGCGTCTGTAGGTGGGAAATAACTGGACTTTTGTTTTGCATCATTGAGTAAGCCAACTACAGTGAGAGTTTTCCCTTGTAAGCTTGAACGATTCATTTCGAAGTTTACTTTCAGTGACAAAAGCTTCCCATAGTTCCCAGATGTTTGATAATTTCCGACGCAAACAAGATTTTAGAATGAACGTCGAATTTCAATAACTACATGCAAACGTGGTGTAACTACTTTTTGTAGAAACATGTTTTACATTCGTTTTGAATGAAGCCCGCAACTTATAAACCGTAATGCCGGGCCATATCTTTCTGCCATTGTATCGCTATTTAAATTTTCAGATTTCATAGAATTCACGACAGCTCCTTGTCAGTTATTTCGAAAAAATAATTTAAGCCTTTCAAACATACTGCAGAATATGATTTTGCAAAACGTATTGGCTTAAATGTGAAAGATCTTGTGACACAAAGGGGTATCGAACCGTATATAAAAAAAGTATTTCGGATGTGAGTTTGCATTGTATTACTAGTATTTACTACTATTGCATATAGTCTAAGAAACACACAATTAACATGTGTCTACAAGACTACGTCAAAACTACTGCGTCTCTCACATCCTTCATTACTGTTGAACGCACATCACAAGGTCTGCCTCAAGCCACTTTCTGAATTATGTCTGCTATACATAGTGCATGTCTGCCCGGCACCTCGAAGTGTCCCTGCTACACAGACACAGCCTAGCTGCTACCTCCTCCAAAACAGCCTGCTTGATCAACAATCTCTCCCAAACTCATTCCCCTCTCTCTAGCTCTCTCAGTTTTCCCCATAGGGTGATATTATGTTACAATATCCATCGCAAGGCCTGCCTCACTCCACTCTCTGAATTAGGTGCACGTCTTCCAATCTTACCACCCCCACCACCGATCTACAGAAAGCATTCGAATGAAACAGAAAGACATAAATTGAACCATATCGCTTGACCTACAAATGTGATGAAGCGCAAGGTTATATATGTCTATAATAAGAGGCATATGTATATCTATACGAGTCACGTATTAATCAATGTGTAGACATTTTTGCATATTTGTGTTATAATTAATGTAGAATACTACTCTCTATCCATTTGAAAAGTTGATTCCAGTCATTTTCTCTCATGCTTTTGATGATTTCTTGAAGGCGGAATATAATGTTTACCTTTTACTCCGACTAACGAAATTTACCTTTTGAAGAATATGTCGACAAACGAAATATTAGTCTGGAGTCTCTTCCCCTTTCCGTATGTGATATATGTACTGTATGTAGTATCAGAACACAGGAACCAGACTAACCAATTCTTTGATGAGTACACTTAAGAAAATGAAAAGAAAAGAGAACATTCTGATTTAAATTATTTCGCTAACTTCATTTGTTGTGAAAGCTCATTCGGTAACGACGATTGCGGTTGATCCATGGGTCTTAAGTTGCAACCCCTACTCGGTCAACATTATTTCCGATAATTGACAGGAGTCGTCCACCAATGAGCTAAAGCGTCTATGTGGATAGCAAGGCAGCTGTCATGGACGAATGTGTTTTTTGAATGATTGATAAGGGTTTAAAGCCGTTTTCAACAATTGTTCAGTCATATCACGGCGACCAGTTCACCTACTCATGTGTTTCCTGGTATTCCCACACCAGTATACCACACAACATACTTTCCAAGCAACTGGCAGCTTTTCCACATAGACTGTTAAACAGCCCATTGGTGAATGACGCATGCCACAGTGACTTTTGTCAAACGTCGGAAAGAATGTTGGCCGAGCTGGGATTCAAACTCACACCCCTGGATTGACAGCCCGCGTTGCTACCGACTGAGCTACCGGGGCTCGGACGAATGAGGTGAGAGAAAATAAGGAAACATAAGAGTAGATGGTTCGCCGTGATATAACTAAAATGGACTTCAATTAATTGACAAACTGAAAGATGTGAGATTCATATAAGCCCGTCCATGGAAAACTGTTCAAGCTGGCTTTTGTTGTGAACAGTGTAGATTAAGATCAGCATGTGCATTCACACACACACACATACCTACACTTTTCACATATAACTTACACAAACTTCATAGAAGCTTTTTGCAACGTGTGTAGGCTCTGACATCAATGATCTTTAATTGTAGATAAAGTCTCTGACCAAAATACTGCACATGCATTTATACATTTAACCAACTATATCCATTTGCATATGTCCATATACATCGTTTATCTCAATATTGGTAAATACCACCATATGATACTAATCAATTTCAGTTCAGCAGGTGTATTTCAAATACCTGTACATGATTTTCATATCATGCAAACTGATCTGAACCTATACTGTACAGAAATGCCAACTCTTACAATATATTAGCAAAGTTAATATCATAGTATTTTTTTAAATAACCATGGAATTATGTTCTTCATTTGTTTGTATTACAAGATGCATGTATATGTAAACGTAAATTTTTTTTTTTTTTTTTTTTTTTTTTTTTATAAGGTTGTATGTACTTTCATTATCCTATTGATCTATAACTATACATTATTAAAGAGAATCCGTCGTGGCTGAGAGGTTAGCGTCGGGGATCTGGAATCGATTCGGTCCCAAGTCGCGGCGCGGTGTTAATGGTAGAGTGTCCTTGGACATGGCATACTTATCAGCCTAGTACTGGTTTATTTACCCAGGGATCATGAATAAGTGACCTGTCGCCATTATATAACTGAAATAATGTTGAAAACGGCGTAAAACCAAAATAAAAGCCCCAAAATAAACAAAAAGCTTAATAGGTTGGATGTACTTCACTGTCATATTGTTTTATTGCTTAATTAATGCCAACTAACTTCTTATCCTTCAATTTTATTTATATCAGGCCAAACAACTTCGCTGTAAGTATATTTGATCTGACAATCCCTCATAAAGGGTCGTCTCGAATTGACCTTATACAGGTGAATACTTATGAGCACGTGCTCGGCTTTCATGTCCAATGCAATCGCACGATACAAAAGACGCCCGTGCTTTACATTCGGAGCACTTTTCCCTTTTCTATATCATTGATGTATATGGGTCGTCTAACCTGTTTACACCGTATGATTTGGTAAGCGACAATTTCATTGGCTGACGCAAAGGTCAATCTGAGACGACCTGTATCGGGCAGTCATCAGATCTATATACGAATAAGCAAAGTTTAGGTCTGGTTTACAAGAGATGCATTTCCTTAGGACGGATTTATATCTTACAGATGAAGGACAGTACGTTACAGACTTAGATGAGGCGGTGTTATCCGTGGCGAAATCTGAATTGAACGAGGACGAGAAGAACAGGGATGGAGCTATTCAAACTTTACGGGAATGGATACATCAACAACCATGGTTAAATACACCCACAGGTATAGAGCGGACGCAGAGCATTAAACTTTTTATCGAAATTTCGTTTTTTGAATAGGGTTGAAAACATTGTGGCAAAAGGAGATTTTTTTTCGGAGAATGCTTTCTTGCAGCATAACGGTAAGGTGCATTGTCTAGCGAACACACTCCTGTCAGCCTGCTGTTATCATCGAAAAGAAGGAGACTTCTACACAGGGAGATAACAACAGGCTACCAGTTTAGGTCAATGGGAAGCGATTCGTTTACCATTGGCGACCATTATAGTAGTATGGTTTATGGTTCTTTCCCAGCAATGACTCAAACACCTGTATTTAATGAAAGACCATTATTAAAAATGTCATAAAAGTACCAACAACTCAGATATTGAACTATTTTTTGTATAGCTAAGACGTCGAACCAAAGGTCACCAATATGCCTCACTGAATTTCAGAAAAACCAGAATGTTTTTAAATGGCTCTTAATGTGTCAATATAGCCAAAAGCAAACGAGAGTTTGGTTACAAATCAGTCATAGAATAATAGTTTAAAAAAGAAAAACTTTCAAATTTCAACAAAGTCATTATTGTCCAATGGGAGACAATTTCAGTCTTATAAGTCGCCGGGCAGAAGCCCGCGACTTATACTTTTAATAGCTTTTCGGAAATGACATGGGAGGAGAGTTATTATTAGAAAAAAACAAATTTAAATGCCTTGAACATATTACAATTGTGTTTGTTTAAAAACGCTTAGTTATGACACATCTAAAATGATAAATAATCCGATGTTTTAAGTATTTGCAGTTTCTTTGACTGGCTGCAGACTGTTATGTGTCAATATCGAGATAAAAACCACGTCGAATTCCCCTTTTAATAGCAATTTTAACTTACTGAATGTTATTTTCATGTTCAAAGAGATGTCTTGATTTGTGTATAATTCATTTAATAATGTTAATCCATGTATATCTAAAACAGGAACTGTTTCTAAGCTAGATATAGTGACCTCTAACATCGATTTTCGCGCATGCGCATTTCGATATAAAGAAGCGAGTGGTCAAAATATTATTTGATTTTAGATAAGTATCAACATAAACTGGTAACATAAACAAAAATAAGAAATATTTTGTGAAAATATGTCTCAAATATATGCCTGTTTATCGGTCGTGAACTTCAAAACGCGTTTTCCTCGGTTCGTGATCTAGTTTCATATTGCCAAAATATAAAGGGAAACAACCAGAAGTAAAATTAAACTTAGAAAAGTGACGAGTTATGCAGACAAAAAATGTCGCTCGAAAAATTTATTTCTTATACGTCACGAAACGAATGCATGGGCCGAATGTAGGAGAAAGAAAGATAATATAGAAATGCTTTTTTTCTCTCGAATGCAGTGGAATATAACATGAACTAAAGCTTGGCCTCACTTTCTTCGATGTCACAACGACTCGATCTTGACACGAGGTCAACATTTCAAAAGAAAGCTCAAACACCTACTATTACAGATAGATAGCTAATATTACACACTTTAATGATTAAATATATGTGATATTAAATGTATATTTGGCTTAAAACAAATTAAGAAAAGAACAAACTATGATAAACAATAATTTTAGAAATGAAGAAATCTGGTCTTTCGCACCCAATTAATTTCATACTTGCCACTTGCTTTAACAAAATAGCAATAGGACTCGCAACTGGCATTTCTCTTGCGCCATACATATATTGTATGCATCAATTATTTAAATAAACAATTTAGCTGATATGTTGTTTCAAGTGTGGTCTACTTTTTAAACATATGAGGATAAAATACTTATTATAATTATTATTAAACAGGAGGAAGGAAGTCTTCAGCAATTTAACCGTTTTCTCAATGTTTTAATCGTTCAAAGGTTTTCATTGTTGCTTCAGACACGGAAAGGGTTAAATAGCTTTTTATTGCATGTATATTTAAATCCCAAACTGTATTTGTTGTGGTTTTATTGACAAAAACAAATGTATGTTTAGACAAATGAAAGACAAGAATACATGTGTGTTAAAAAATAAATCAATGCAGTCTTTCCCGGCGACATTGATCTGAAATTTTCTCGACAAAATTGTCTGCTCGGCAAAGTCGATCCGAATTACTTCCCTTTGACCTTAATGCATTTTCTTGTCACCAGGTTCCCGGTATTTATTGAGATATTTGAGGAATACAAAGTTCAGTCAGCTGGTAGCCAGAGCTAAATTAGAAAGTTGCTGGACATTTATGACAAATTGCCCAGATTGGTTCAATGAAAGAGACCCGACAGATGAGAAAATACAGACATTTATCAAATACGGGTATGCTATATCTAGTTATTCAGGAGTGATTGTAGTGTTTGTTCTGTCTGTCTTTGAGTGCCGAATTTCACAAAGTCGACTCTTCCATGTTGAAAATTGGACCCCTCCATTGTTCAACCAAAATGAAAATTGGTGAAACTTAATGTCTATGTGGCAAACAATGCAGATTTCAGGAGAGACAGCTCGTCACGAGCTGTCTCTCCTGAATCTGCATTGTTTGCAAACGCCTTTAATTTCCTTTGGCAGTGAGAGCGTTAAGCGGATACGCTAACACTGGTCAGAGCTTTGGATCCCCCATGTTGTTGTATCTAATAGTAACATCATATAAACCCATTCCCACATACAACAAATCTGAAGCGGACGATTTAAAAAACATCTATGCAAAAAGACGGAAATTCTCATTATATTAAAGTATGTAATAGTATCATAACATGTTTATCACATAAAGCCCTCTCTGAGAGTGTTAACATCCGGATTGTCGATATAACGCTAGTCATTTAAGCGCCCTAACCGGCAAATTTCATGTACACTTTTTCGAAATACGCCCCTTAAATCACTTTATGTGATAAATAGAATATCTCATTCGTGTTTATTTATTATATTTTTTAACTAAGCTGATTTTTTTTGCTCGCGGCATATCATCTTAGTAAACTCGTTTATTAAAAGTGATAATAAACAATCATGAAATATCATATATATATATATATATAGTTGAAAAAGAGCTCATAATGAATATTTGTATCGTATTTTTTTTTTCAATAGTCGTATGCTCCAGATTCGTCATCATACGACTACACGCTCCACTTTTCATTCAGTAAAAGTGGAAGAACTTAACCCTTTCCCTCATACAACAATTCTGTGGCAGACGACTTTGAACACATTTTGTCTTAAATTAGAAAATCTCTATAATTTAATGGATTAACTATGACTAAAGGTGGAAAACATTGTGGCAAAAGGAGAAATTGCTCATTTTGAGCAATTTCTTCTATTGTCACTATGTTTTCAAAAAGTCGTCTGCTGCAGAGGCTCCAGAAAGCTTCCATATGAGGGAAAGGGTTAAAAGAGACCCTTAAGAGTTGATATGTTAGTGGACATTGGTACCCCGTTCTTGTCTCTACAAACAATTTCACCTTGTGTCATAATAATAATATCAATATTCGTCTGCAAATGTGTCAATATGTATTTATTGGGAAATTTCATGTATTTTTAGTGTTATTCTTCGTTTACCGAGAGTGAGCAGTCAGGGTCGAACATATTTACTTATCAGACCAGGTAAGACATTTCATTCCTAATCCAAATATTGAAATAACTTGGTCTATCTAAATTTACCCATTTAAACATTTCCTACCTAATCCAAATATTGATATAAACTTGGTCTATATATATTTACCCATTTAAACATTTCCTTCCTAATCCAAATACTGATATAAACTTAGTCTATATAAATTTACCTAGAAAACGCTACACACGTAAAACAGCCGATCGCTCTAACGAACTATTCATTCTTGTCTAATAATATACGAGGTAGTTAATATGTTACACGCGTCCATCTAATTGGCTAGCTTGCGGCCGAAATGAGACAGAAAGGTGTGTCCTTGAAAGATAACCGATCGTCGGTAGCTCGGTCCGTAGCGCCGCGTGCTGTTAATCGAGGGGCTGTGAGTTCGGATCCCAGCTCGGCTAACATTATGTCCGACGTATGACAAAACAGTCGTTCGTCTTTCCCCAATGGGATAACAGTCTTCGTCGAAAAGCAGCCAATTGCTTGGAAAAGTCTGTTGTGTGGAGTGTTGTTGAAAGAAAACCAGGAATCACATGGGCAGATGAACTGGCCGTCGTGATGTGACAACAACTGTTGAAACCGGCGTTAAACCCAACTCAATTTGATAAGAAAAACCCTGTAAGATAACAAATAGTTAATGAGAAAACTTTTCGCTGCAATTAGTTTAGTTTAAACTTATTTAGTTTACATCGATTGCGAAATAAGCTTAAATCTTAAATCCTACGCGATGTCTGCTTCCTGGAGACATACTCGCGCCGTTTGCGTGGATAAATCCCAAAGGCAGAACCCGCTCATCACGGAATTTGAAACCGGCATCTTTGGTACAAGAGGCCGACGTTCTACCACTGCATCACTGCACCAATGTCTTCTACATTACAAATGTTACTATGGCGTTGAAACCTCCATATATATGTTCATGGGTCTCATATCTGATTTTTGCAATCGGAACTTATCGGCTCCCGTGATGAGCGGGTTCTGTCTGACTTTTCCACACAAACGACGCGAGTATTGGTTAAGTATCCAGGAAGCAGACATCGAGCGTGATTAATATAAGCTGAAAGCTTGTTTCGCAATCGATGTAAAATTAATAAGTTTAAACTATATTTTCGTTATCTTCAACGTCCGCGCAGACTGATCCGGGCCGACACATTTCGTCTTAGGGGGATAGAGGTATAGAGTAATGATTCCCGAAACAGAAAACCCACAGGAGGCGAAAAGGTGTCTATCCGGATTAGTCTACGTGGCATGCTTAGGCTGATCCGGAGCGATAGCTTTGCGCAGAGTCCACGATGTTGGTTTTCTCGTGGGACGGCTCAGATTTATTACTTTTGGATAACCCGTCGTATCGGAAACGCACATCGTGAAGTGCCATTTGGTAAGGCACAATTCATACCTTAGTACTGGTAAATCAACCATGGGTCATTGCGAAGTGCTTTGTCGACGATATAACTGAAAACCCGTTGAAAACGGCGTAAACCCGAATGAAACAAACACAAATTTAATGTTTGTTTTCAGGCAGTCTTGATCTCGCTCGACACAAGAAGGAACTAGGCAGTATCGAAGTCATGTTCCGAACAATGGTGACAATTATGGACTGGGTCTGTTTAGATGAACGTGTGCAGATAAACGGCGTGGAGCTCATCGTAGACCAGTCTAACATGACACTTGCACACAAGACAACGATTTATTCTATAGAAACAGTGAAGAGATTCACGTCTTGTATTCAGGTATAAAACGACAGTGGTGTTGTGGTAGCATGTTCGATATCCAAGCCATTACGACAAAGGGGGAAATTGCTCATTATTATACCCCCAAAAAACAAAGTTTTGGGGGGGTATATAGGAGTCACTGTGTCGGTCGGTCGGTCGGTCGGTCGGAAGCCATATTTTGTCCGGACCATATCTTAACAATGCAACATAGGATTTGAACGAAACTTCATAGGATGATACAACACATTGAGAGGAAGTGCGGTGTGCAGGAACCATAACTCTATTTTATCTAAATACAAAGTTATTGCCCTTTGTTACTTTTTCTTATTCGTAGAGTCTTGTCCGGAGCATTACTTTAAAACTAATTGTTGGAATTTAATAAAACTTCATAGGATGATACAACACATTGAGAGGAAGTGCAGTGTATAGGAACCATAACTCTATTTAATCTAAATAAAGAGTTATTGCCCTTTGTTACTTTTCCTTGTCCGGAGAATTACTTAATAACTAACAGATGGAATCTAATAAAACTGCATACAATGGTAGAGCATAATCAGAGGAAGTGCAGTGTACAAGAACCATAACTCTAATTTACATAATTACAGAGTTATTGCCCTTTGTTACTTTTTCTTATTCGTAGAGTCTTGTCCAGAGCATAACTTTAAAACTGATTCTTGGAATTTATTAAAACTTCATAGGATGATACCACACATTGAGAGGAAGTGCAGTGTACAGGAACCATAACTCTATTTAATCTAAATACCGAGTTATTGCCCTTTGTTACTTTTTCTTGTCCGGAGAATTACTTAATAACTAACAGATGGAATCTAATAAAACTGCATACAATGGTAGAGCATAATCAGAGGAAGTGCAGTGTACAAGAACCATAACTCTAATTTACAGAGTTATTGCCCTTTGTTACTTTTTCTTATTCGTAGAGTCTTGTCCAGAGCATAACTTTAAAACAAATTGTTGGAATTTAATTAAACTTCATAGGATGATACAACACATTGAGAGGAAGTGCGGTGTACAGGAACCATAACTCTATTTTATCTAAATACAGAGTTATTGCCCTTTGTTACTTTTTCTTGTCCGTAGAATTACTTAATAACTAATAGATGGAATCTAATAAAACTACATATAATGGTAGAGCATAATCAGAGGAAGTGCAGTGTACAAGAAACATAACTCTACTTTACATAATGACAGAGTTATTGCCGTTTGTTACTTTTTCATATTCGTAGAGTCTTGTCCGGAGCATAACTTTAAAACTAATTGTTGGAATTTAATAAAACTTCATAGGATGATACAACACATTGAGAGAAAGTGCAGTGTACAGAAACCATAACTCTATTTAATCTAAATACAGAGTTATTGCCCTTTGTTACTTTTTCTTGTTTACAGAGTTATGGCCCTTTTGTTGGTCGGTCGTAAACCATATTTTGAGTCAAGGTGCTGTTTTGGGGGTATTTATCATCTTCAGTGATATTTCTAGTTTAGCCTTTTGCCACAATGTTTTCAAAAGTCGTCTGCTGCAAAGGCGCCATAGAGCGTCTGCATGTGGTTTAAGGTTTAAGCAGGTAGTTAAAACGTCCCGGCTCGGATGTAGCGTAGCTGGTACAAACAAGAAGTTCAGATTTTGTTGTAAACTTTTCGTCTGGACGATTCTTTAACTAGGCATACATGTTATGACTTTTTTTAATTGATTTTTATGCGGGGGATTCAGCTATGCTGAATACCTCCGTATATTGTCAGCTTTCAGGAAGTGTAAATTTGTAATTTTTTTGTGCTGCCCTCTGTTTTTTCAAAATGGACAATTGTTCTTGATTGTCCAGGGATCAGTTAAATACGTTTCACAACAACCTAAACAGTATGCACATTATACAAAGTAAACGTACACAATGTAAAGTTTGAATCCATGAAGTTGTATACATAATTTAGAAATTTAAGTAAGACATAAGGATCTTAAATGTTTCTTTTAAATATATGGAAAACGAGTAGCTTGAAAGCGGGTAGCTCAAAAACCTTTTGAGAAAATCCCTGCACTGACAAATACGGAGTATCGTCAACATGTTCCCTTGTTAACACTCTACAGGCTACATTTTACATCGGATATTCATGAAACTTTATCAGAACATTTATCTCCATCAAATCTTGGACAAGTTCGAAACTGGGCCATTTGAGGTCAAAAACTAGGTCACTAGGTCAAATTGAAAAAAAATCTTGTTAACACTCTAGAGGCCGTAATTTTCAACTTGAGCATGTTGAAATGCTGTCAGAATGTATGTATTAATGATGTAAGTCAAGTTCGAACATGAGTCATGTCGGGTCAAAAAGTAGGTCACTAGGTCAAATTGAAGGAAAAGCTTGTGAACACTCTAGAGGCCGCAATTTTTGTCAGAATGTTTGTATTAATGATTTCTAGGTCAAGTTCAAATATGGGTCATATTGGGTCAGAAACGGGGTCACTAGGCCAACTTGAAGGAAAATCTTGTTAACACTGTAGAAGCCGCATGTTTTACTAAGGCAGCTTGAAATTTAATCATAATGTTTATCTCAATGATATCTAGGCCGAGTTTGAATATGGGTCAAGCCGGGTCAAAAACTAGGTCACTAGGCCAAATTTAATGAAAATATTGTTAACACTTTAGAGGCCTTATTTTTAGCTTGAACATGTTGAAACTTTATCAGAATGTTTTTCTTGATGATATCTAGGTCAAGTTGTAACATGGGTCATGTTGGGTCAAAATGTAGGTCACTAGGTCAAATTGAAGGAAATTCTTGTTAAAACTCTAGAGGCAACATCCCCCGCATTTGAGTACTTTCAGTACTTTGATTCTAAATGTAATTTACATTTGACATTTCTTTTTGCCTTTTTTATTCAATCCTAAGATTTCTCGTACATTTTTGTTCAGGTTTAAAATATGAAATATGGCACGATAATTTAAAATGTATCATACATGCACATCTGTTTTATTTAATTCTTTCAGCGCCGAATCGTTTAAAGTAGACTCTTCCAGCTGATTTCAGGTGAGACAGCTCGTTGCGACTTACCTGAATCTGTATTGTTTGCGAAAACCTCAATACTGTCATTGGCGCTGAAAGAGTAAACAAGTTTAATTAGGAAAAAATTATTTTTTTCACATACTCAATTGGTAATTATGTACTTAAAATAGCTCATTAATATTCTGCAAGTGAAAAGGGTTAACTTTTATTCTAGAGCGTGTACCCTCTGCGTTTGAAGAAAATCAATATCTACAACCCGCCTGCTCTCATGGAGGCAATGCTGGCGATCATCAAAACTTTCTTTAAACAAAAGACCAGAGAACGGGTAAGTTAACGTTAGAGTCTAACCCATCTCATTGAAATCAGACCAACATGCTTAGCTGTACATATAAAGGATCTGACGACACCGCATACGAGGTCTTGCCTAATTGACCAAGTACAGTTAGATACTTGTATGTATGAGCAAGTGCTCGTTTTCTCTCCAATGAATTCGCATGATACAGAAAACGCTCGGTTCTGCTATAAAAATGGTAACTATACAATCGGTTCTGCTATAAAAATGGTTACTATACAATCGGTTCTGCTTCAACAAATGGTTACTATGCAATCGGTTCTGCTATAAAATTGGTTACTATACAATCGGTACTGCTATAAAAATGGTTACTATGCAATCGGTTCTGCTATAAAATTGGTTACTATACAATCGGTACTGCTATAACAATGATTACTATACAATCGGTTCTGCTATAAAATTGGTTACTATACAATCGGTTCTGCTATAAAAATGATTACTATACAATCGGTTCTGCTATAAAATTGGTTACTATACAATCGGTTCTGCTATAAAATTGGTTACTATACAATCGGTTCTGCTATAAAATTGGTTACTATACAATCGGTTCTGCTATAAAAATGATTACTATACAATCGGTTCTGCTATAAAATTGGTAACTATACAATCGGTTCTGCTATAAAATTGGTTACTATACAATCGGTTCTGCTATAAAATTGGTTACTATACAATCGGTTCTGCTATAAAATTGGTTACTATACAATCGGTTCTGCTATAAAATTGGTTACTATACAATCGGTTCTGCTATAAAATTGGTTACTATACAATCGGTTCTGCTATAAAATTGGTTACTATACAACCGGTTCTGCTATAAAAATGATTACTATACAACCGGTTCTGCTATAAAAATGATTACTATACAATCGGTTCTGCTATAAAAATGGTTACTATACAATCGGTTCTGCTATAAAAATGATTACTATACAATCGGTTCTGCTATAAAAATGATTACTATACAACCGGTTCTGCTATAAAAATGATTA
Organism: Serripes groenlandicus; assembly: GCA_031761405.1. NCBI lineage: Eukaryota > Metazoa > Mollusca > Bivalvia > Cardiida > Cardiidae > Serripes > Serripes groenlandicus. The sequence goes on from JASEVX010000010.1 coordinate 8,775,375, forward strand.
CTATACAATCGGTTCTGCTATAAAAATGGTTACTATACAATCGGTTCTGCTATAAAAATGGTTACTATACAATCGGTTCTGCTATAAAAATGATTACTATACAATCGGTTCTGCTATAAAAATGATTACTATACAATCGGTTCTGCTATAAAAATGGTTACTATACAACCGGTTCTGCTATAAAAATGATTACTATACAATCGGTTCTGCTATAAAAATGGTTACTATACAATCGGTTCTGCTATAAAAATGGTTACCATGCAATCGGTACTGCTATACAACTGGTTCCTGCTATAAAAATGGTTACTATACAATCGGTTCTGCTATAAAAATGATTACTATACAATCGGAACGCTCGGACATCACTGCTATTCTAACTCGTGTACATGTATGTATACGGGTTATCTTCTCTGTTGATACTTAACGAGTTTTTAGGCAACAATTCGATTGTCTGACGCAAAGGTCAATTTAAGATGACCTTCAAAAGACAATAGTCTTCGAATCTGGGGTATAACAGAGCACGTGTTCTTAAACCAAGATAATTATATCTTTAATAAATATACCAAGACAATCATATCTTTAATAAATATACCAAGATAATTATATATTTAATAAATATACCAAGATAATCATATCTTTAATAAATATACCAAGATAATTATATCTTTAATAAATATACCAAGAAAAACCCATAACATAATAGAGAGTTGTGGTTGAATTAAAGATAGCTTTGAAAGACCACGAATACATTTTAATATATGTGCTGGTGAGATGGTTTGTAACACTTATCGGCGGAAATAAAATACGGCATCACACAGTTCTAAACGAATACATATCCTCTATTCCTGATTTTCATTGGATTTACAGACATAACAGTATGTCATATCCTGAAATTACAGGGGTCACACTGGCTTGATATTGTCTTGAGCCATTTTGTTCTTGCTCCGCGGGTTTTGTGCCAATGCAGTATTTTCTAAAGAACACTAACATTCCCTTCACTTCTTAGGCAACCCACCCCTAAGAGATGATTAATATTTTGAGTTTTAATTCATTTTTAGCTCACCTGAGCTTTGCTCAAGGTGAGTTATTGTGATCGCCTTTTGTCCGGCGTCCGTCGTCCATCGTGCGTCGTGCGTCGTGCGTCGTCCGTCGTCCGTCGTGCGTCAACTTCTTCTCCTCAGTAACCAGTGGGTCAATTGGGATGAAACTTCACAGAAAGCATCCTCTCAATGACCTCACCAGATTTCCTTCAAATTTTTGGGATCCATGCAGAATTCTGGTTTCCATGGCAACGAAATGAAAAAAACTTCAAAATTCTTCTTCTCCCAAACTGGTTGGCAGATTTTCAAATAATTTTGTAGAAATGTTCCTTAGATGACCCTCTATAAGATTCCTTCAAGCCATGTTGATTGGTCAAAAAACATGGCCGCCAGGGAGGGCGGGGCTATTTTGCCTTATATGGCTATAGTGAAAACTTAAAAAATCTTCTCCTCCGAAAGTGTCAGACCGATTTTCAAATAATTTTGTAGAAATGTTCCTTGGATGACCCTCTATCAGATTCCTTCAAGCCATGTTGATTGGTCAAAAAACATGGCCGTCAGGGGGGCGGGGCTATTTTGCCTTATATGGCTATAGTGAAAACTTAAAAAATCTTCTCCTCCGAAAGTGTCAGACTGATTTTCAAATAATTTTGTAGAAATGTTCCTTGGATGACCCTCTATCAGATTCCTTCAAGCCATGTTGATTGGTTGAAAAACATGGCCGCCAGGGGGGGCGGGGCTATTTTGCCTTATATGGCTATAGTGAAAACTTAAACAATCTTCTTCTCCGAAAGTGTCAGGCCGATTTTCAAATAATTTTGTAGAAATGTTCCTTAAGTGACCCATTTTCAGATTCCTTCAAGCCATGTTGATTGGTCAAAAAACATGGCCGCCAGTGGACAGGGCTATTTTGCCTTATATGGCTATAGTGAAAACTTAAAAAATCTTCTCCTCCAAAAGTGTCAGGCTGATTTTCAAATAATTTTGTGGAAATGTTCCTAGGGTGACCCTCTATCAGATTCCTTCAAGCCAAGTTAATTGGTCGGAAACTATGGCCGCCAGGGGGCGGGGCTTATATAGTTAAATTGAAAAAAAATAAAAAAGGTGAGCGATCCAGGGCCATCATGGCCCTCTTGTTTTAAATTATAATTATATACGTGTTGTGACCCATATTAAAGAAATGCATGTGAGTGGCCCGGTGGTCTAGTGTTTAACACGCTGGACTGTTAACCCAGAGGTCCGGGTCAGGTTCGAAAAAATTCTGATGTACTTTTAAGTGTCTCCCACTCAACAATTGGTCAAGTACTGGTCCTTTCCAGGAAACAGTGCCTGTCATGTATCGGTGCTATACATTGAGCACGTTTAAGAACCAACGGGTCTTTTTGGAAAGAGCTAGGGTATACCCACCGTTTGTCTGTATGCAATATTGATATATATTCATATTCGTTAATAACAAAAGGACTTTTATATTGTGTCATTTCCATCCGTAAGGTAAGACTTTTATGTGCTCAATCAGTGAAAACAGATCTCAATATTATAATTATCCAATATATTTGATGTTATATGTTGATGATTCTTAAATATAAACTGCCTTGTTATACCATTCTTCAAATGTATAGGCGTGTTTACGATTTGCTATATAGGTTATTGTGTCAGAGAAACTATATTAATATTTCAGTTCGAAGTAGTTGGTAAAAATCTGGCGAACCTGTACGAGAAAATAGACATGAGTGTGTTACCCGAGGAATATCTGCCCGATGACTACAAAGGACCAAACAGCGGTTCTATACAGAGCATAACAGGTAATTAACAGTTTTCCTTAAAGGTGCAGAACTCCAGATTATAGATAGTTAAGTCAACGTTTTAAAACTGTTTTAAAGTTGTCTTGAAATTTTAGAATCCTAATTCTAGGATAAAATTAGAGTAATAATTGCTCTGTCCAGTACAATAAACCTCTATATATTGATCGTGTATGCTTAATTATACTGGGTGTACATACCCAGCAACCCAAATTGTGTACATTTTCAAGACTTTCACTTAACTGTTTTTCAACATTTACTGCCAAAATAGTGTTTAACTATTTATTACTTACTTTGTTGTCACTATTAGCAATATTTGCAGAAGTTTTTATATTTTAAAATCTTGATCACCATCTGGTGTCCAGCACCTTTAAAAGTAGTGTTAGTTAATTATAGTGTCGCCCCCTACTGTTAAGGTGGCAGGGGACACATTCGGATTTGGCCCCTGTCGATATTTTATATATTAGGTGTGCTTGAAAATGAACTGATTTCTTAACTATATAACACTATATGGCATTGATTTCTTTATTGACTTCTATCAATTGATGCATACAAAATGTGGAGAAAATACGAACATTTGTATATGCTAGCTCATATCATGTTGAATAGCTTTCCAAGGGGAGGTCAATCTCAGTATCATTTGAGACTGTTGTGTGACGAGAATTCAGGTATTTCAAATAAGTTTTTCTACTAGAAGAATACGGATGACATGGTATTTTGCATACATTTCCTGGTTATGCATTGCTTGATTATTAAGTAAGTGTGCTTCAATTTTCTTTTGCATGTTTCCAGGAAGTAAGGACATGATTAGAAAATCTGCTGAAATAGTGTCATTTTAGCCCTCATTTTGGGTAGGTGGGATAGAATATACAGGGTTTGAAATTGTGTTCAGTTCTATCGAGTTGCTCAAATGTTACATGATTTTGAAAAACTGTTATATGCCATATATTGAGATATAGTTTTGACATTGTGATGGATGCTGTTTTGGAGAATTTCTCAAATAACATTTATTGGTCCGGACAAACTGAAAAGTTGCAAGTTTAGGGGTCCCCTGCCACCTAAGGAAACGTCAGCCATTTCTGACCGAGATACACTTGCCCTATAAATGCTGCCACGAACGAGGAAGGCGAGCATTCGGGACCATTAATTAACTAGCTTGTGGCATACCAACCGGCACTTTCAGAACGCACCAACTGTCTCAACTAGTATTCGAACCTCCGACATCCCACTCCGAAAAGGATGCCTTAACCGCTCATCATGAGTAGTTTCTCTTTTTATCACAAAGCCGTTTGTTTCAATTGCGTCCGAATGCGTCTGCAAGTAGGAAAGGTTTAACATGTCTAGTAGTATACCATGTGTTGCGCAGATATCAAATGTTTTCAATGCAGATGTCCCTTAACCCTTTCCCACATACAACTAATCTGCAGCAGCTAACTTTGAAAGCATTCATGAAGAAACATGGAAAAGCTCTATAAATGATAATGAGCAATTCCTAGTTTTGCCCCAATGTTTTAAAAATGTCGTTCGCTACTGATACGTCAAAATAAGTCTTCAGGTGGGAAAGGGTTCCACTGCGCATAACCGGTAAACGTTAAATAAAGCATATGAGTCTCGCTCTACCGAAAAACCTATGAGGCGCCGTTTTACTATTTATTCCTTATTTTTTGATATCAAGAAATAAATGGATTTCTTGATGTCAAGAAATAGAGTAATATTTTCTGATATCAAAAAATAGATTTTCTGATATCAAAAAATGAATTTTTGATATCAGAAAATGGATTTCTTGATATCAAGAAATAAAGAATATTTTCTGATATCAAAAAATAGATTTTCTGATATCAAAAAATGATTTTTTGATATCAGAAAATCTATTTTTTGATATCAGGAATTCGAATTTTTAATATCAGAAATTATTCATTATTTTCTGATATCGAGAAATCCATTTCCTGATATCAAAAAATGATTTTCTGAAATCGAATTTTTGATATCAAAAAATGGAATTCCTGATATCAAAAATCGAATCGAATTTTTGATATCAGGAATTCCATTTTTTTATATCATAAATTCGATTTCTTGATATCAGAAAATCATTTACATTTTTTGATATCAGAAAATCATTTACATTTTTTGATATCAGAAATTCCATTTATCATTATCCAATATATTATTATTTTTTTTATCAGAAAATATTCTTTATTTCTTGAATGTAATGGCTAACCTTCTTGGCGCTCAGAATTGCGGGGTTATCATTACGACTGCGGCTGATGTCAGGATAAATATACCATTAGTATTGGTAACTTACCAAGGAAATGCCGTGATATAAAACACCATATGATTCTTGACCTTTTCTCGAACTGTGCATGTCAAGATCATATCCTGCGCAGAAGTGATCTGGATATACAGTTCGTCAGTGGTTAGTTTTTACTATAGCGGCGCTTATTTCTGTTTTACAGATTATATGTTGGAGGAATTGAGCAAACCGGAAATAGTTTCGTACATCAAGGCCATTTCGTCGAACTACAACGTAAACTTAGACTTGAAGTCTGAAGATAAGGAACCAGCAGCATCATTCAGGAAACTCAATGTTGATTGATTACCCGCTTTTAGCAGTAGCTTTTAGTAACAGATTGTTATGATGGAAGTAAACAAAATGCGACATATATAACTAAGGGAGTTAAATAGAACATCTGGGAGGCTACCCAGTTGCCTGGGAAGAGTGTTGTGCAAAGTACTTGTTCGTGAAAGACGTGTTTAAATCCAATCAATTATTGGACAGTTTAATTTATTGTTGTCGATGTCTTTTTTGTTTGATAAATAAACATTAAACCCCCTTATCCTTCGGAATTCCTACAACCATAGACATGCATCACTCCTGACTGCAGCAGACGGCTTTTTGAAAACATGGTGACAAAAGAAGAAATTGCTCAAAAACGAGCAATTTCTCCTTTTGCCACAATATTTTTTAAACGTTGAACAATACATAAACTTTCATTTATCGAGATTTTCCATATTTCCCCCCAGATGTTTTCAAAGTCGTCTGCTGCAGACTTTTTGTATGTTGGAAAGAGAGTCGTAGAACATTTATATCTGGATCTAACAAACTCTAAAGTTTGCATTTTTCTTATTTTACATCGATTGTGAAACAAGCTTTCAGCTTATATTAATCACGCTCGATATCTGCTTCCTGGAGACTTAACCAGTACTCGCGCCGTCTGTGTGGAAAATTCCCAAAGTCAGGACCCGCTCATGACGGGACTCGAACCGGGGACCTTTGATACGAGAGACCGACGCTCTACCAGCAGACGACTTTAACATCTAAGCAAAAAACATTTTTTCTATAAATGAAAGGATAATTTTCTGATATATCTGAAAACATAGTGGCAAAGGAAGAAATTGCTCATTATGAGCAAATTCTCCTTTTGCCACAATGTTTCACAAAGTTGTCTGCTGTAGAGGCTTCAGAAAGCATCTGTTTGTGGAAAAATGTTAAGTTGTATCTGTTATGCTGTGTACAAATGTAGGTTCTATGCAAGATACCTCGGGATTCTTGGAAGCGCCGTGTTCGAGTGGTTAGCGTCGTGTATTTGAAAACGGGCGTCCCGGGTTCGATTCCATGTCGCGGCACTACGGTCATGGTGGAGTGTCCTTTGACAAGGCAAATTTTCTAGCCTAGTACTGGTTTGTTTACCCAGGGTCATGAATTAGTGAACTGTCGCCGTGATATAAGATAAATAATGTTGAAAACGGTGTAAAACATCAATTAAGAAAATGTTTCTTTGAAGAGTATAATCTGCCGGCCGAAATATACATTGCGGCATTTTTACAGAAAACTAAAGTCGTAGTAAATTAAATTTGAAAAGCAATCCTTCCATCATGGAAATACCTAAACACCACGTCAAGATTGAGTTCGGCGATACTGTGATGTAACTGTTTAGATCAATGTATTCACTGAGGAGTGCACTTGGGCAAGTCACATTTGCTAGCCTTGTACAGGTGTGTTAATTTCAGGAAACATGAAGACGTGAACTGTCGCCGTGATATTATTGAAATAATTTTGAAAACGGCGTAAAAAACAATTAAAATAAAAATAAGATCCAACTTAAACTAAAATAACGGAACATATTTCATTCAAATTTAACCTTGAGTGTGTTTTCCACATATAATACATATGCAGCAGACAATTTTGAAGACATCAATGCCAAACTATAGACATCAAAGAGCGTCTTCATGTGGGAAAGCGTTTAAGTTTTCGATTTTATTTGTAGAAATGTCTTTCGTGGGAAATATTATTATCGATATTTTGACATATTCTAACAAGCATACATGGTCTCACGCGACCG
>JASEVX010000010.1:8787553-8957553 GCA_031761405.1 Serripes groenlandicus
TCGGAGTTAACTATGGAACGCCTTTACTGTCTTAGTATGTTGTATTGTATTATACGCAGTACATTTTCACGCATATGAGGTACATATTTCAGTTGACGTGGTACATTATTCATGATATGTCAATCCTCGGAAAGAAAGTTGGCCGAGCCGGGATTCGAACTCACAACCCCTGGATTGACAGCTCGCGTCGCTACCGACCGAGCTACCGTGGCTCGGCAAGTAGGGTGCAGATTGGATACCGACAATCAAAGTTGGAGAGTGGACAAACTATACGGAAAATATGCGAAACATGAAACAAGAAAACAATTACTACTACATAAAGCTGGGTTGTCGTCCTCCGGGTTATCATAACAATCTGCGATACCGTCACATTTATGTACGTTATGGAGACATCGGTAAATGCCTCCCTGGCCATGAATTTTACAATATATCTCCCCGTAACCACAAGGATTGGATACTTTTAGAGTGGACACGGTCGTTGGCTGACCTTCAAGTAAATACAAATGTTATTCTGTAAAATATGGTGGACATGATTGTTAATTTACCTGTGAGTAAATATGAACCTGTCTGTGCACAAAGATACAAGTTTGCATTCTGTTCAGTGTCGGTTCATATCACCATGTCCATCAGCTCAGTCTTATCATAATCTACACAAGTTAGCAGAATATTAATGTGAACAGTGTATATCTTGATCAGAATGTGTGGATGCACAGGCTGATCTGGATCTACAATGTTCATAAAAGCCAATGTGTACCTATTAACAGACTCATATAATGTTTTATCACATGACAATGCTTGTATCCGATCTAATATACCCATTATGTATTTGTCTTGCACCGATGAAACAACAATCTATTTGGAAATGCAGCCAGTTGTTTGGACTTTAGTGTGGAGTACTGGTGTGAAAAGGTCAGGAAACACATCGGTAGGTGAAATGGACTTCGTGATAGGACTGAAACATTGTTGAGAACGGCGTTTAACCCTAAACACAATCAATCTACCTTCAAACTATGACATTGTCTTCGCTGCGGTAGCAAACGGTCGTATTTACCAATATACGTACAACTTCAATGATAACTGAACAAAATATTACATTAATTAATTAAATCAATAGGGAAAATACAATATTTCAAACCATTACCTCATTTAAACACAATTTCTCCTTTTCCTGCATTTTTTTAAAACTATTTTTAATTTAATTTAATATGCTTATTTTATAGAGATTGTCCATATTTTTTGCCTAGAAAGTCTTGAAGTCTTCTGCTGCAGAATTTGCGTTTATTGGAAAGTGTTATTTTTTATTATTGATTATCCCTGGTTGATGTAACACATTCGTGGTAAATGTGACAAACTCCCCACGGACAGAAGCAAGAATTGATGATAATGTGTTTTATTTGTCATAAATATTGTCCATATTTTTGCCAAGCTGTTTTCAAAGTCGTCATCTGCAAAATATTTGTATGTTGTAAAAGGGTTATGTTTTATTAATAATTGTGGTGATGTATCATTCATGGTAAATGAAATAAGAATACAAAGCTATCCTCGGGCAGAAGCAAGAATGGATGATACAGGGTCAATACATGTGTTTTATTTGTCATAGATATTGTCCATATTTGTGTTTTCAAAGTCGTCTGCTGCAAACAAAATAAAACTGTTGGAAAGGGTTATTTTTTATTATAAATAGTCTCTCGTTGATGTATCATTCATTGTAAATGAAATAAGATTACAAAGCTTTCCTCGGGCAGAAGCGAGAATGGATGATAGAGGGTCAATAAATGTGTTTTATTTGTCAATATTTTAACAGGTTCATTTATTGATAGAGTTGAAAACATTGTGAACAAATGATAAATTGCTCATTATAAGAAATGTCAACGTTTAATAGACCGTATTGAAAAATCATTTGCTCAACGCACTTCAAGCTTGAAATTGGTAAGACTAATATGACACAGCTGAAAGTATGTTCCGTAAATACATAACAGTCCAGACCTTCTTTATATGTATACCAAAAATGTTTCATTACATCAGGGTGAGTGTATATACACTCACCCTGATTACATGTATCTTAATTAACTCTTAGCATGCTAGCGGCGGGTTGATGACATTTGCAAACAGTTTGGATCCAGACCAGACCCCACTAAACGAGGTGACTGATCTGAGATCCAAATTGTTTGACACCCAGATTCTATTTCATTAACTTGGGGAAAGCAAATGTTTTTTCAAAAATATGCAGACGAAAATAATTTAGCATACAAACAGTTTACCTGATATAAGGTTTTCGAAGTCGTCTACTTTTAAAGAACGTTAGGAAAGATTTGTAATATCAAAATAGTTATTTTAATAGAAGGTTAAATAAATAAATAATGTTGGGGACAGGACAACCTGCTCGTTTTGAGCACCTTCTCATTATCAAACAGTGTTTTCTAAAGCCGTTTGCTGCATAGGCGTAAACTGTTGGATGTCTCAAGGTACATGTTAAACATATAACAACAATTTTAATTAAATATAATAACAAACAGTGATTAGCTATTACCTCTAAGATGTTATTATTTATAACCTTTATCAAATTAGCTTCTCTCAGTGGTTGTCTTTTAACTCTCTCGCCAAATGCAGACGACTTATTACGCCGTTGTAGCAGACGAAAGCGAGTAATTAATCCGTTTCCCATAATGTTTTCATATCGATATTAAACCATTACTTCTGATTTTAAAGACGCGACATGCAATGGCACTAGACCCGCAAACTTAGGTTGTTCGACGAAATCCGATTTTAAGGTTCTGCGTTTTTCTATGTATTAACTATGTTAAGAAATAGCATATACATGTACATAGAAAAATGCAAAATATAAAAGATTGGTCTTCTTTTGTATTGTTTGATTAGTTTATATAGTATGCATATTTCAAGAACAAATAAAGGTTTCCGGTTCTAGTACCGGTGTTGTGGCTCCAAAACTATAGAAATGTATTTTATGCTCAGAATTTGTCCTCAAGCATATAATTGGTCACAAGCTAAATCATTCATGAAATCGACCAAACAGAAGTCTAATTTAGAGAACAGAGTTCATTTCCGAGCACAGAGAACGTTTTCAGAGTGTGTATACAAACCTGTTGAGACAATTGTTCTCCTCTATACGATGTACCATCGCATATCTCGAATTTCCAAATTCTCTAAAACGGTCGGTTTTATAAGTTGAACACTTTGTACATTCGACAAACCGCCAATGTGGTGTAGTGGTCGAGCGTCAGCCTTGTTCGAGGAATGTCGCTGGTTCGATCACCTACTGTGTCACATACAATACTTAAGAAATCGTATCAATGAGTTTCCCTCCTTGGCGATCAGGAGTGTTGGGTTAGAATTTAGACTCGTTGGTTCAGAATTAATGGACCAGTAATACTGATGACTTACCTAGGAAACGTCGTGATATACGGACTCGTTGGTTCAGAATTAATGGACCAGTAGTACTGATGACTTACCCAGGAAACGCCGTGACATACGGACTCGTTGGTTCAGAATTAATGGACCAGTAATACTGATGACTTACCTAGGAAACGCCGTGACATACGGACTCGTTGGTTCAGAATGAATGGACCAGTAGTACTGATGACTTACCCAGGAAATGCCGTGACATAACTGAACATGTGTTGAAAGCGGTGCAAAACACAATTTAATCCAAAAGTAAATCAATTTTCAGTACGTTTACTTATAAAACGGATTTATTTTTTGTAAGATGTGTTTAAAGGATCATCGCCTGTACTCGATTATCATCATCACATAATCATTAAGTATTTTATAATTTAATGTAAACTATTTGTTGATGAAAAACGCCTGGGGCTAGGTACGCTTCATCAAGTTATTATAACATAATTACCGCGGTAAAGAAAAATGAAGAGATAGATTTGGAGCCCAATAGTAGAACACGCATAAGCGGTTACATTACGACTGAAGAGCGACGTTGTGTTTTCCGTGTGTAAAAGTGATATTTACGGAGTATGGCTGAATTAACGGGTGAGTTTGGTTTATTAGCTTTTTGCAGTGCTCTTGATACAGCTAGGCGACATTTAACGATTAATGATGCTTAAGACGATACTTTGAAATTAACTTAATTGGCCAAACCGAGCATTTTCAGCTTGATTGACAGAAAGGAAGTCGAACTTATGCATTGTCCGTCGTGCGTGCGTTCATGCGCGTGTAAATTGCTTCAAACGACGTCTCCTCTGTAACCACAAGGCCGATTGTGATGCAATTTCATATGTGACATGCTCTAAATGACCTCTTCTAGATTCATTCAAATTTGTTTCATCTAAACAGAATATTGGTTTCCATTGCAATCGAAAGATAAACCATCTATCTTATTCTTCCAATCTATCTGGCATATTTTCAAACATTTTTGCAGAAATAGTTCTTGTTTGACCGTCTACCATATTCCGTGAAGCCATGGGTTAAAACCAGACTTGGAAATAACTGGATATTTCGTTTAGCTTCATGAAGGTGGCCGAAACCTTGTACGCTTAAATACAGTTTCAAGTGCAGCCTCGAACGATTCGTTTCGAAGTCTTCTTTCAGTGACAAAAGCTTTCCGTAGTTCCATGATATTTAATAATTTCCGACGCATACATGATTTCGAATGAACGTCGAATTTCAATAGCTACAAGCAAAACCGGTGTAACTACATTTTGTAGCAACAAGTTTTACATTCGTTGTGCATGATGCCCACGACTTACACACCGGTAATGTCCGACCATACTTTTCTGCAATTGTATCACTATTTAAATTTTCAGATTTCATAAAATTCACACCGACAGCATCATATCAGTTATTTCGATTTCTTTTAACTCTTTCGAACATACAACAAATCTGCGGCAGACGACTTTGGAAACTTATTGGCAAAAATGTGAAAGATCTCCATTATTGAGCGAGTAATTATTACAAAGAGTTTGAAATTATTCTGACAAAATGAGAACATGCTCATTATGAAAAAATTCTCCTTTTGTCAGAATGTTTTAAAAAGTCGTCTGGTTCAGAAGTATGAGAAAGCTTTTATATGTGGGAAATTGTTAACAGACTACATTCATCAATTATAAGATAGTAATATACCTCAGAAAGCGGAACACACATTGAACCTTGACCTACAAATGTGATGAAGCACAAAGTTATATATGACTATAATAAGAGGCATATCGGGGGCTTGGCGTGAAACGGTTGTAACTAAAAACCTATTTTGAAAACCCTGGTTTAGGGGTAGTTTTAACCCCTTTGTAAATAATGCAAATTTAGGGCAATGGCACCTAAATTTCTATTGTTTACCAAGAAAACAGATTTAACGATAATAAAGACTTTATGGCGAGGTAATCAACCTTGGTAAAACAAGTATCAATTTAAGTTACAACCGTTTCACGCCAAGCCCTCGATATGCAGTATATCTATCTATACGAGTCACCTATTGATCAATGTGTAGACATTTTTTCATGTTTGTGTTTATAATTAATGTAGAATACTGCTCTCTATTCCATTTGAAAAGTTGATTCCAGTCATTTTCTTCATGCTTTTGATGATTTCTTGAAGGCGGAATAAGATGTTTACCCATTATTCGGACTAATGAAATTTACCCTTTGAAGTATGTCGACAAACGAAATCTTAGTCTGGAGTCCCTTCCTCTTTCAGTATGTGATATATGTACTGTATGTACTATCAGAACACAGGGAACCAGACTAACCGAATTTTTGATGAGTACAATTTAGAAAAGAGAAACTTTCGGATAAGAGAGCATTCTGAATTAAAGTATTGCGCTAACTTCTTTTGTTGTGAAAGCTTATTTTCGGTAACGACGATTGCGATTGATCCAGGGGTCTTAAGTTGGAACCCCGACTCGGTCAACATTCTTTCCGATAATTGACAGGCGTCATCCATCGTCTACCACTGAGCTATAGCGTCTATGTAGGTAGGAAGGCAGCTGTCTTGGACGAATGTGGTGACTCGGAGAACGTTAGGGAACACATGAGTAGATGAGCGCCGTGATAAACTAAAAAGAGCCGTTCCGTAAGAAAACCAACATAATGGCCTCTGCGTTATGTATCGACTCGGATCATCTTGCGCATTCCGCGCAGGCTAATCCGGGCCGACACAATTCGTCTCAGGGGGATAGATGTATAGAGTTATGATTACTGAAACAGAAAATCCACAGGAGGCGAAAATTGTCTGTCCTGGTTAGCCTGCGCGGCATGCTTAGGTTGAGCTGGATCGATACATTACACAGAAGCCATACTGTTGGTTTTCTCGCGAGACGGCTCAAATGAAAACGGTGTTAAACTTCAACCCATTGACAAACTGAAAGATGTCAGATTCATATGAGGCCGTCCATGGAAAACTGATCAAGCTGGCTTTTGTTGTGAACAGTGTAGATCAAGATTAGCATTTGCATTCACACACACATATCTACACTTTTCACATATAACTTACACAAACTTCATAGAAGCTTCTTGCAACGTGTGAAGGCTCTGCTAATCAATGATGTTTAATTGTAGATACATTACTTTGACCTAAATATAGCATTATGCATTTATATTTTATACATTTAATTAACTATATCCATTTGCACATATCAAGATACATCGTTTATCACAATAGTGTTAAATACCACCATATGATTATAGTAAATTTCAGTTCACCACGATGTATTTTAATTACCTGTACATAAGTTTCGTATCATGCAAGCTGATCTGAACCTACACAGTTCAAATCATGGTATTTTATTCCAAAACACTTTATTTTTATTATTTTTTAAATTACCATAGAATCATGTTCTTTATTTGTTTTTATTACAAGATTCAGGTATATGAATATGTAAATTAAAACTATGTCTATGTATCTTTTCACACGGACATGATCAAAACTGAGAATAAAACTGTAACTAATTAACTAGTTAGAAAAACAATTAAAATCAAAGCACTGAAAGTGCTGACGGCCTGGGGGCTGCAGGAAGGTTGGAGAAGTAGGGAAAATGTGAAAGGAAATAACAATTGCAGCTTATGTTTATGTATTTATTGTTAAGAAGTTGAAAGATCATATCAAAAAAAGTAAATATTATTACCAATTTGAAAACAGGAGGACCTTGTTGGCACTATATCGCTTAACTGAGTGTAAGAGCTCACAAGTATACGCATTTAAGACATGAAGAATCAAAGGAAAATTTGACAGCAGTTTTAAGCAGCATATTTTAAAGTTTCTGCCTTATTATATTGAGAAATATGTCAATGTTAAATCAATTTCCATCATTTAGAAATAATTCTCTAAACCATGTACTAGACTGAGAAAAAGTGTTTGATCAATGCAAGACTCACCAAGACAATTATCAACCTCGAGAGTGCTATCAAGATTTTCCTTCATTTGGCCTAGTGACCTATTCTTTTTATCTGATATGACCCATATTCGAAAATAGACTAGGTGTTATCAATAAAAACATTCTGACAAGTTTCAAGCTGCTGAAGCAAAGAATGCGGCCTCCCATTGTATTACCAAGATTTTCCTTCAATTTGGCCTAGCTACCTAGTATTTAACCCGGCATAACCCATATTTGAACTTGGCCTAGATATCATATAATAAACATTCTAACCAAATTTAAAAAAATGTGATTTCTACAGTGTTGAAAAGAGTTTCCTTCAAGTTGGCCTAGTGACCTACATGTAGTTCTTGAACAGACATGACCAATTTTCAAACTCAGCCTACATATCATCAAGACAAACATTCTGGAACAGTTTCAAAATGCTCAAGTTAAAGATGCAGCATCCACAGTGTTAACAATATAACTCTTCTATTTGGCGTAGTGACCTAGTTTCCGACCAAATATGACCACAAGTCCAACCTAAATATAATTCAGACAAAATGTCAAGCTTCCGAAGGAATCAATGTGGCCTCTATATTGTTAACAAGATTTTCCTTCAATTTGGCCTTGTAACCTAGTTTTGACCCGACATGACCAATATTCGAGCTTGGCTTAGAAATCGTTAGGATCAACATTCTGACCTAATATTAAACTGATGAAGCCGAAAATACGGCTTGCACGGTGTTAACGAGATTTTCTTTCAATTTGGTCTAGTGACCTAGTTTTTGAACAGACCTGACCAATATTCGAACTTGGCCTACATATCATCAAGACAAACATTATGTATACAGTTCTAACATGCTCAAGTTAAAAATGCAGCCTCCAGAGTGTTAACAAGGTTTCCCTTCAATTTGGCCTAGTGACCTAGTTTCTGACCCAACATGACCAATATTCAAACTTAACTTAGATAGCATTAAGACAAACATTCTTACGAGAATGCCGTTGATACCTCTACATCGCTTGTGGGCACCTGCACATCGCGATCAGGTCACCCGGTTGAGGGAGAGGTTGGCGTTTGCACTCTACCACTACAACTTAGTTATTGGTGCATTGGTGGCCGAAGAGGAAAGGCATGGTCTCATTCACTTCACTGCCGCTCCCCCTCTCCTCTGAATTCTGCCCTCTCATTTTCCTTCAGTCATCCCATCTTTTCTAGGGCATCTTGTATAACTGTTATTCTGATACTTATGTGATACACTGTGTGTTAACTTGGTACTTTATGTGAAGAGTGCGACTGGATGATCTGATGAATGATGCGATGAACCGGCTTTCATAACCTGCGAGCCACAATGGATGGTCGGATAGACGCCGGCCTGTCCCCGGTCAATGTCTACCCGATTTCCGGCCGGGCTCTGAGCGGCATCATGATTGTCTGGGTAGTCCAAAATTTGACCCGGCGCTTGCCCGATATGTGTGATGCCCGGTCGGACATCGGCCAGGAATCAGCCGATTAATGTACGATGAGGTTTTAAGTCCGAGTTAAAAGTTACTCGATGCCCGCGAGGAGGCCCGAAGGATTCCGGCCAAAACTGCCTAGAAATCCGCCGCAAACTACTCGTAAACATATCGCAAGGTAATTGTGACTGGGGTTTAAGTGATACTAGGAAGGCTACGTTTTTAATTCATAAATATGCTTTTGATAACAAAATAAATCTGCAGTCGAAGATCGCTATCCAACGAATTGTGTGGACATTCGGATCGCTTGACTTCCTTAATCAAGTCGTCAATGGTTGACTGGTCGGTAAGATAAGGGTGATACACCATCCCACTTATTCCTCTAGCACTCGATTTACACCTGGAGTGCATCGTCCGGTGACAGGTCTTCCCTTATACAGTTTACCGACTCGTCGTTTAGTGCTATATCGACTGGCGGGAATAGTAAAATTAATTAAATAAATTGCACCGACATGTGATGGGTTTCAATTTTTATTCGCACGGGCCCTAAGGGCCACCCGGTAAATCCGTTAGTGCACTTATCCGTTCCACTTCGCGAATGTTAATAGTTAATAAGCTTCAATATTTGACCTCTCGGCGCATTAATTTCTAAAACATTTGTTAAACTTATATTGGAGTACTCACGCCTTAAGGTTTTCACTGATGTTCCAACAACATTATAATCATCTTTTTTCGGGAGATCTTAATCTTTTAAATGCAGTTTTATTGAATCCATATTGAACTATTTTTCTCGCGCAGTCTCACCCTAAAATGCGTTGTTTGGTGTTAACAGCAATTGGCAGGCTGCCAACTCCGAATTAATGGTCTTACTACTATGACCAGGGGTTAAAGCCCCAGGCCAAAACCCAAAGGTAACATTCAAATACGTGTCCATTTCGACAATTCAGCTAAGTAAGTATGTAGGCTACACAGCTTATAAGGTTTGATGTACTTTAACTATCCTATTTATCTAGTGTATTATTAAATGGAATCCGCCGTGGCCGAGTGGTTATAGTCGGGGATTTGGAATCGGGCCTGTGTTCGATCCCCAGTCGCTGCTCGGTGGTTATGGTGGAGTGCCCTTGGGCAAGGCATAATTACTAGCCTGATACTCATTTGTTTACCCAGGGATCATGAATAAGTGAACTGTCGCCGTTATATAACTGAAATAATGTTAAAAATGGCGTAAACCTCAAAATAAAACAAACAAATAAATAAATAGCTTAATAGGATGGATGTCCCTCACTATCATAGTGTTCTATTGCTTTATTAAAAACAGAAATGCCAACAAGCTCCTTTTCCTTAGGACGGACTTATATCTTACAGATGAGGGACAGTACGTTACAGACTTAGATGAGGCGGTGTTATCCGTGGCGAAATCTGAGTTGAACGAGGACGAGAAGAACAGGGATGGAGCTATTCAAACTTTACGGGAATGGATAAAACAACAACCATGGTTAAATACACCCACAGGTATAGAGCGAACTTTAAACGTTATTCTTTTTATCGTGTTTTTAGTTTTAACCCTTTCCCATATACAATAAACCTGCAACTGACGACTTTGAATACGTCAAGGCAAAACTTTTGAAAATCTCTTTAACTCTTTCAGCGCCAATGGCAATATTGAGGTTTTTGCAAACAATACTGATTCAGGTGAGTCAGCTCGTTACGAGCTGTCTCACCTGAAATCAGCATTGTTTGCCTTTTATTTTTAAAAATAGTCCAAACTTTAATAACATGAGAAATGAAGACGCCCGATGTTGAACATAGAAGAGTCTACTTTAATCAATTCGGCGCTGAAAGGGTTAAATGAAATTTCGTTTATTGAATAGGGTTGAAAACATTGTGGCAAAAGGAGAAAGTTCGTCTGCTGTAGATACGCCAAGATGCCGTTTTCAACTGTTTTTCAGTTATATCATGGCGTTTTCTTGGTAATATACAAGTACCACTGGTCCATTTTATCCTGACACCAGCGAGTAAGGTCGTAGCACTAGCCAAACTTCCATGAGCGCCAAGGAGAGAAAGCTATTACAACCATATTGTAAAGTCTTTGGTTTGACCCGGCCGGCGGCGATGGACCCGTCACCTCCCGCACCGACGCTGAACCCTTTCAGCGCCGAATTGTTTAAAGTAGACTCCTCCATGTTCAAACTCGGACGAAACTATTTTCATGTTATAGGATTTTTGGAATATCTTTATAACTTACAGCCAAACAATGCAGATTTCAGGTGAGACAGCTCGTTACGAGCTGCCCCCACCTGAATCCGTATTGTTTGCAAAAAGCTCAATATTGCCTTTGGCGCTGAAAGAGTTAAACGAAAATTTGTTTCAGATAGCAAAGATGCGTTGACAATTTGTGTTATCCCATATTTTGTAACAAATAACCTGTAGTTGGTTTTTACATAGTTCAGGGCTTACACAATATGTAACCCCTCCTCTAAGCCCGCTGGGATAAGCATTTGTAGTTACAAATTGTCACCATGCTTCTCCAAAGTTTAACGGCTACATTTGATCTCGTTACTGTCCTGCGTGTAACATGGTATGACATTTCACTAACCAGTCCAAATTAAAAACATGTACAAGTGAAGAATAAGGATTAATTACCTGTACATTATAACTCTTTCACTACCTAATTTCACGCAGTCGAATCTTCCATGTTGAAAATTGGACCACTCCATTTTTCGTCCAACAGCAAATTTGGTAAAATGTAATGTGTGAGTGGCAAACAATGCAAATTTCAGGAGAGACAGTTCGTTATGAACTGTCTCACCTGTATATGCATTGTTTGCAAAAGGCTTTAATTGCCTTTGACAGCGAAAAGGTTAAAGCGACTGAAATCCAGATAGCATGAAAAAAAACATACTCGAATTCGCCTTAAATGTTATTCTTTATGTTATCCAAGTAAATCCAGAGTAGAAAATGTATCGTTTTTTATCAATAAAGTGAACTTGAGTCGTTTTCAATTGTCCCGATGAAGGGGTTTCCTATTTAAAAATACTTACCCCGTTACTGACAGGGTAGAATTTGCGATGGAAAAAGTATCGAAAACCAGAAAATCTCACCGATTATAGGGGTATGTAATATATCAGTTATCATATTTTAATGCCCCAAATACAAAAATAACACTTATTTTCTTAAAATTGGAAATTTTAATTTTTTTCGACAGTTGGGTATCTGGAGTTCGGTCGCTTTAAGAGCGAGAAGAAAGAGTTATTGTTAACGGAGAACATGTTAAATTTGACCAATTTACATTCAATGCATTCGATTGTCGTTTTCTACATTTTGAGCTATGTCTATGGTGATTATGGCTCTTAATTCCTCTGCGCACATAGAAGACTCAGGCGAGCTTGTCCATGTGATGCCGATTCGGAGATGTATCCTGTTCGTTCTCTGTCTGACACAGTGCATTTCCATGACATTCCCTGTGTTCAATTGACACTGAAACCACGACTCATTCCGCGAAAACTCAGTATCTTTCAATAATGTTCCCCGGTGTAAATCAGCTCCGTTTCGCTGGGACGAAGAATGCCTTCTTGCATAACGGTAAGGTGCATTGTTTATTGAACGCACTCCTGGTAGCCTGCCGTTATCGACCGGTCGTCCCATAGACTATTTGACGAAATGAAGACTACTACAAAGGGATATTACAAGTTTATGCCAAAGGGAAGCAATTTATTTTCCATTGGCGACCATTATAGTATTATGGGTCATGTTTCTTTCCAAGCAATCACTAAACCCACAAACCTGAATTAAAACAAAGTCCATTCTTAAAACTGCCATAAAAGCTCCACAAAACCCATATGTTGACCAATTTTATTTTCGAAAAAGGGTCAATTTCCACATTTTCATGTTCATTATTAGAATAACTGTATTTTCAACCTTATCCCGCACTGAATTTCACTTTAAATTTCAGAAAATACAGGATGTTCTAAAAATGGCTCTTTAAGGTGTCAGTATAGCCAAAAGCAAACTAGTGTTTGGTTACAAATCAGTGACAGGATAATTTAGTTCTCAAAAACACTTTTAAATTTCAACAAAATCATTATTGTCAAATGAAAAACAATTTTAGTTTTTTATATTCATCTGAAATCTTGACAAAATTGTCTGCTCGGCAAAGTCGATCCGAATTACTTCCCTTTGCATTTCCTTTTCAACAGGTTCCCGGTATTTATTGAGATATTTGAGGAATACAAAGTTCAGTCAGCTGGTAGCCAGAACTAAATTAGAAAGTTGCTGGACATTTATTACAAACTGCCCGGATTGGTTCCAGGGAAGGGATCCGACAGATGAGAAAATACAGACATTTATCAAATACGGGTATGCTATATCTAGTTCCTCTGGATCGAAGATTCAGGAGTCATTGTAGTGTTTGTTCTGTCTGTCTTTGACGGCCGAATTTCACAAAGTCGAATCTTCCATATATATATAGGATCTGACATGAGTTTTCATTTCATGTAAAGTTTAATAAACGAGTTTAATAACACTTTTTATAAAATGACAAGCAATGTCAGATTCTTTTTATCAATTGACGTAACACAAAGTGAAAATCGGGTTTTCTAAGCTACTTTAATTTCATCAGTAAACCGTATAACAATGCCGCCAATAATTATGCCGAGATCATAAGCGGTCAGAAAATAGTCCCTTCATGTAAAACTTAATAAACTGTTAATTATTATCACAATTTTTTTCTATCATGTAATTAATCATGAAAACACAAACAAATAAGATATGAACAAGTAAACGGGTTGAATTAACATATTTTCAATATACACGCAAAGCCACCCTTACGTCACACTACATATACACAAGCGTGTTTACCTTCTGAGTACTAAATACATGTGTTAGTCAGAGTCACTGTCACAGATGGCACGTTTTCTTTTCATCACTACTTCTGGGCTGGAAAATGACTGAATACCAGTGTTGGTAGCATTTGCAGGATTTACGTTGATATTAAACGTGCCACCAAATATATTTCCGGCAACAACTTTTACCGATAATGGTCCCTTTACCTCGTCCACTTATCGTGACGTTTGTGTTTACCGGATACACGTTTTCAGACATTTTGTAAACATTCGCGGATGAATACAAATATAGTGATTCGGTCATGTTATATTACACACGTTCCATATAAAGAAACGCATAATGGGTGTATTATATCGGATACAAGCATTGTCATGGGATAACTATATAGTTGCAAAAAAGCACATTATGAATATTGTTATCGTACTTTATTGTTCAATAGTCGTATGCTCCAGATGCGTCATAATACGTCTGCATGCTCCAATTTTCATTGAATAAAAGTGGAAAAACTTAAAAGAGGACATTGGTAACCCGTTATTTTCACTGTTTAATATAGGGAGACCCTTAAGAGTGTTAAAACATGTTAGAGGACATTGGTACCCCGTTATTCTCTCTGTTTAATATAGGGAGACCCTTAAGAGTTAACATGTTAGAGGACATTAGTATCCCGTTATTCTCTCTGTTTAATATAGGGAGACCCTTAAGAGTTAACATGTTAGAGGACATTGGTATCCCGTTATTCTCTATGTTTAATATAGAGAGACTCTTAAGAGTTAAACATGATAGAGGACATTGGTATCCCGTTATTATCTCTGTTTAATATAGAGAGACCCTTAAGAGTTAACATGTTAGAGGACATTGGTATCCCGTTATTCTCTCTGTTTAATATAGAGAGACCCTTAAGAGTTAACATGTTAGAGGACATTGGTACCCCGTTATGCTCTCTGTTTAATATAGGGAGACCCTTAAGGGTTAACATTTTAGAGGACATTGGTATCCCGTTATTCTCTCTGTTTAATATAGGGATACCTTTAAGAGTTAACATGTTAGAGGACATTGGTATACCGTTATTCTCTCTGTTTAATATAGATAGACCCTTAAGAGTTAATATGTTAGAGGACATTGGTATCCCGTTATTCTCTCTGTTTAATATAGGGAGACTCTTAAGAGTTAACATGTTAGAGGACATTGGTATCCCGTTATTCTCTCTGTTTAATATAGGGATACCTTTAAGAGTTAACATGTTAGAGGACATTGGTACCCCGTTATTCTCTCTGTTTAATATAGAGAGACCCTTAAGAGTTAACATGTAAGAGGACATTGGTATCCCGTTATTCTCTCTGTTTAATATAGAGAGACCCTTAAGAGTTAACATGTTAGAGGACATTGGTATCCCGTTATTCTCCCTGTTTAATATAGAGATACCTTTAAGAGTTAACATGTTAGAGGACATTGGTATCCCGTTATTCTCTCTGTTTAATATAGAGAGACCCTTAAGAGTTAACATGTTAGAGGACATTGGTACCCCGTTATTCTCTCTGTTTAATATAGGGCTACCTTTAAGAGTTAACATGTTAGAGGACATTGGTATACCGTTATTCTCTCTGTTTAATATAGAGAGACCCTTAAGAGTTAACAGGTTAGAGGACATTGGTACCCCGTTATTCTCTCTGTTTAATATAGAGAGACCCTTAAGAGTTAACAAGTAAGAGGACATTGGCATCCCGTTATTCTCTTTGTTTAATATAGAGAGACCCTTAAGAGTTTTAAATAAAACATGTTAGAGGACATTGGTATCCCGTTATTCTCCCTGTTTAATATAGAGAGACCCTTAAGAGTTAACATGTTAGAGGTCATTGGTATCCCGTTATTTTCTCTGTTTAATATAGGGAGACCCTTAAGAGTTAACATGTTAGAGGACATTAGTAACCCGTTATTTTCTCTGTTTAATATAGAGAGACCCTTAAGGGTTAATATGTTAGAGGACATTGGTATCCCGTTATTTTTTATGTTGAATATAGGGAAACCCTTAAGAGGACATTGGTACCCCGTTGTGCCATAATAATATCAAAAGTCGTCTGCTGCAGATGTGTCAAAATGCGTCAGTAAGTTGGGACAAGTTAAAATAGTTATGTATTGTGTAATTTCCTATCTTGTATTTTAAGTGTTATTCTTCGTTTACCAAGATTGGGCAGTCAGGGTCGTACATATTTACTTATCAGACCAGGTAAGACATTTCCATCCTAATCTAAAGATTGATATAAACTTGGCCTATCTAAAACCCTGAAAACGCTACACACGTAAAACAACCGATCGCTCTAACGTACTATGCATTATAAGTCGCCGGGCAGAAGCCCGCGACTTATATCTTTAATAGGTTTTCGGAAATGACAATTATTAGAAAAAAACAAATTTAAATGTCTTGAACAAATAACAATTGTGTTTGTTTAAAAACACTTAGTTATGAAACATCTAAAATGAAATAAATAATCCAATGTTTTAAGTATTTGCAGTTTCTTTATTTTGATCAGCGCATGCGAATTTTGATAAGAAGAAGCGAGTGCTCGAAATATTATTTTATTTTAGATAAGTATCAACATAAACTGGTAACATAAACAAAAATAAAAAATATTTTGAAAATATGTCTCTAATATATGTTTATCGGTCGTGAACGTCTAAACGCTTCCTCCTCAGCTCGTGACCTAGTTTCATATTGCCAAAATATAAAGGGAAGTAACCGGAAGTAAAATTGTAAACTTAGAAAAGCGCTTCCATGACATTGACGAGTTATGCAGACAAAAAATGTCGCTCGAAAAATTGATTTCTTAGACGTCACGAAACGAGTGCAAGGGTCGATTGTAGGAGAAAGAAGGACAATATTACAGATAGATAGCTAATATCCGGGCCTTTACTTATTTGCTAAAATTCATCCAGCTTTCTGTGAAAGCATATTTTGGCATATAAGTACAGTAAATGCAAATACAAATATAAACGACACTGCAGAAATATCATTAAAATTATTTCTGCTCTGGGCAGTTATAATGCTAATAAACTCTGCAGTAAATGTGGGTCATTTTACAATAATGAAGCTCTACACTGCTTAATACATTGTATATCTGTACAAGAAATTAGAAGCAAAACAATGGATGCCTTGTTTTATACATATGGTATCGAGGTATATAATTATTTCTACTCATCTAGTGACGATATCAAAATATGTATTTTACTCGGAGGTCCAATACCAGAGTTTACAGAACTTTTACATGTCTGTCATATTGACTTCATAATATTGATGGTATATTACATTGATCGTATGTGGTCAATATTTCATGGCTAAATTTAATGATGGACATTCCATACTGTCCCATGCCTGAGTACAGCTGTACATGCTATGACACTTTTTTTTGTGTGTGTTTTTCCACATTTTATTAATACATTGTAATTAATTATTATGTTCATGTAACTCTCCTTTGTAATTTGGAGGAAATAAAGATATGAATGAATGAATGCTCACGGGTCTCATATCTGATTTTGGCAATCGGAACTTATCGGCTCTCGTGATGAGCGGGTTCTGTCTGACTTTGTGACTTGTCCACACACACGGCGCGAGTACTGGTTAAGTATCCAGGAAGCAGACATCGAGTGTGATTAATATAAGCTGAAAATTTGTTTCGCAGTCGATGAAAAATAAATAAGTTTAAACTATATTTTCGTTATCTTCAACGGCGTATATTTAAAATATACACCGGTTAAACTGGTATTTTCTTTTGAAATTACGGTGTGGCCCGCCTACGTCTCACATTGTTTCTATGACAACGATTTATAGCTACACTAATGACAATATTCAAAATATCAAGTCACCATAACGTAGCGGCAAAAACAAATAAACATACATATACCGTATGAATTCCATCTTTGGCTTCTGCGTAATGTATCGACACAGATGTGCCTGCGCAGTCCGCGCAGACTGATCCAGGCCGACACATTTCGTTTCAGGAAGGATAGAGGTATAGAGTAATTATTCTTGAAACAGAAAATCTTTA
The DNA here is from genome assembly GCA_031761405.1 of Serripes groenlandicus. Classification (NCBI taxonomy): domain Eukaryota; kingdom Metazoa; phylum Mollusca; class Bivalvia; order Cardiida; family Cardiidae; genus Serripes; species Serripes groenlandicus. The sequence goes on from JASEVX010000010.1 coordinate 8,805,206, forward strand.
GGAGGCGAAACGTTTCTATCCGGATTAGTCTGCGTGGAATGCTTTGGCTGATCCGGGTCGATAACTTTACGCAGAGTCCACGATGTTGGTTTTCTCGTGGGACGGCTCAGATTTATTACGTTTGGATCACCCGGCGTATCAAGGATCGTGAAGTGCCATTTGGTAAGGCACAATTCATAACCTAGTACTCGTCAAAAGATCACCCATAGGTCATTGTCAAACGTTTTGTCGACGATATAACTTAAAAACTGTTGAAAAATGCGTAAACCCCAATAAAACCAAAACAAAGGGGCAAGAGTCATTTACCCACCTAGATAAACCCTGTACGTTACAATTTTTGAACTGTTAAAAAAATGATGTCTAGATGTCCTCATATTTGTTGAAAAACATCTTCGGACTGTCGGATTTCTTGAATTGAATGTAATTGCTTATATCAAGATTTCCCAAACGTTTCGATACAGGGCCGATTTTGACCTTTCGTGAAATATTCGTCTTTACTGTTTGTTTTCAGGCAGTCTTGATCTCGCTCGATACAAGAAGGAACTAGGCGATATCGAAATCATGTCCCGAGCAATGATGACAGTTCTTGACTGGGTATGTTTAGATGAGCGTGTGCAGATAAACGGCGTGGAGCTCATCGTAGACCAGTCTAACATGACACTTGCGCACAAGACAACGATTTATTCTACAGAAACAGTGAGGAGATTCACGACTTGTATTCAGGTATAAAAAAAACCAGTTATGGTGTTGTGGTAGAACGTCCGTCTTGGGTGTTGGAGGTCGCAGGTTGGACCGCCAAGCCGGGTCATACCTTATACTTTAAAATTGGTAGTTATGGCTGCCCAGGATTGTGGGGTAAGCAAATACGACTGACTGGCTGGTGTCGGGATAAGTGAACCAGCAGTACCGGTAACTTACCCAGGAAACGCGGTGATGTAACTGAGAAAATGTCGACAGCGACGTTAAACACCAAACACAATAAATCAATCAATCAATTACTCAGCATTGACCTAACTCGGATCTTGGCGAATATGTGTAAGTTTTCACGAGTTTACGTCAACATCTGGCATTAATTAATCGTCGCCGGTCTTTGTTAACAATCGGCAGTATAACGCCGGTCTTCGTTAACAATCGGCAGTATAACGCCGGTCTTCGTTAACAATCGGCAGTATAACGCCGGTCTTCGTTAACAATCGACAGTATAATGGTGGTCTCGTTAACAATCGGCAGTATAACGCCGGTCTTCGTTAACAATAGGCAGTATAACACCGGTCTTCGTTAACAATCGGCAGTATAATGTCGGTCTCGTTAACGATCGGCAGTATAACGCCGGTCTTCGTTAACAATTGGCAGTATAACGCCGGTCTTCGTTAACAATCGGCAGTATAACGCCGGTCTTCGTTAACAATCGACAGTATAATGGTGGTCTCGTTAACAATCGGCAGTATAACGCCGGTCTTCGTTAACAATAGGCAGTATAACACCGGTCTTCGTTAACAATCGGCAGTATAATGTCGGTCTCGTTAACAATTGGCAGTATAACGCCGGTCTTCGTTAACAATTGGCAGTATAACGCCGGTCTTCGTTAACAATCGGCAGTATAACGCCGGTCTTCGTTAACAATCGGCAGTATAATGTCGGTCTCGTTAACGATCGGCAGTATAATTGTTATTGATATGGCCAGCACCATGCGATTTTGAACACTCGGACATTTTTTTGTCGATTATTGGTATATAACAATTCTAGAATCAACTACAAATACTGATTTTTTTTTTTTTTCTTTCTTTAGGTGAATGTCTTTAAAAATAAAAAAAATATGATATTTTAAAGGTGCTGAACGCCAGATGGAGATCAACATTTTGAATTGTTGAAACTTCTGCAAATATTGCCAATTGTGACAACAAAGTTAATAAATCGTTCACAAACTATTTTGGCAGTAAATGATGAAAAATAGTCAATTGAAAGTCAATGAAAATGTACAACATTTGGTTTACTGGGTATGTCTACCGTATAAAAATGAAGAATAAACGATCAATATGTAGATGTTAATAGTACTGGAAAGTGAAATTATTATTCTCTAATTTTATCTTAGATTTATGATTCTAATATTTCAAGACAACTGTTGAACAGTTTTAAAACTTTGACTATACTATCAAATGACGTTCAACAGTGAATTTACGTCACGAGAGAAGCCTCATCATGCACCAGGAAATAAAATTAAATACTTTCCCTTTGCAGTAGATTTAGTCGACTTTTGAAATCTTAATATGAATGTTTTTTTGTTTTTTCAAAACCATATTCTCATATTACCGAATCTTCTGATCATGCCTTAGAATTACATTGTCATACAGTTCATATCTATTTTAGTCCATATGTGTATACTTTCATTTTAATAATCTATACAACCAAATCACCAATTTTATTGTATTAAAATAGTATTCATGTACTTTAAAATATAATTTAAAAAACCCCAAAACATATGATTATTTTTTCAGGTTTAATGTATGAACTATGGCCCGATAATTTACAATTTTTAATATATGCACGTTCGTTTTATTTTACAAGTTTAATTAGGAAAAAATAATTCCACATAATTACTTGGTATTTATGTACTTAAAATAGCTCATTAATATTCAGCAAGTGAAAAGGTTTGACTTCTATTCCAGTACCCTCTGCGTTTGAGGAAAATCAATGTCTACAATCCGCCTGCTCTCATGGAGGCAATCCTGGCGATCGTTAAAACCTTTCTTAAAACAAAAGACCAGAGAACGGGTAAGTTAACGTTAGAGTCTAAGCCATCTCATTAAAATCAGACCATCATGCTTAGCTGTACCTTTAAAGGATCTGACGATACCGCATAAAAGGTCTTGCCTAATTGACCCTGTACAGTTAGATACTTGTATGTATGAGCAAGTGCTCGTTTTCTCTCCAATGAATTCGCATGATACAGCATACGCTCGGTTCTGCCATATACAATCGGTTCTGCTATAAAAATGGTTACTGCTATAAAATGGTTACTCTACAATCGGTTCTGCTATAAAAATGGTTACTGCTATAAAAATGATTACTATACAATCGGTTCTGCTATAAAAATGGTTACTATACAATCGGTTCTGCTATAAAAAAATGATTACTATAAAATCGGTCCTGCTATAAAAATGGTTACTATACAATCGGTTCTGCTATAAAAAGTATTACTATGCAATCGGTTCTGCTATAACAATGGTTACTGCTATAAAAATGATTACTATACAATCGGTTCTGCTATAAAAATGGTTACTGCTATAAAAATGATTACTATACAATCGGTTCTGCTATAAAAATGGTTACTATACAATCGGTTCTGCTATAAAAATGGTTACTGCTATAAAAATGATTACTATACAATCGGTTCTGCTATAAAAATGATTACTATACAATCGGTTCTGCTATAAAAATGGTTACTATACAATCGGTTCTGCTATAAAAATGGTTACTGCTATAAAAATGATTACTATACAATCGGTTCTGCTATAAAAATGGTTACTATACAATCGGTTCTGCTATAAAAATGGTTACTGCTATAAAAATGATTACTATACAATCGGTTCTGCTATAAAAATGGTTACTATACAATCGGTTCTGCTATAAAAATGATTACTATACAATCGGTTCTGCTATAAAAATGATTACTATACAATCGGTTCTGCTATAAAAATGATTACTATACAATCGGTTCTGCTATAAAAATGGTTACTATACAATCGGTTCTGCTATAAAAGTGGTTACTGCTATAAAAATGATTACTATACAATCGGTTCTGCTATAAAAATGGTTACTATACAATCGGTTCTGCTATAAAAATGGTTACTGCTATAAAAACGATTACTATACAATCGGTTATGCTATAAAATTGGTTACTATACAATCGGTTCTGCTATAAAAATGATTACTATACAATCGGTTCTGCTATAAAAATGATTACTATACAATCGGTTCTGCTATAAAAATGATTACTATACAATCGGTTCTGCTATAAAAATGGTTACTATACAATCGGTTCTGCTATAAAAATGGTTACTGCTATAAAAATGATTACTATACAATCGGTTCTGCTATAAAAATGGTTACTATACAATCGGTTCTGCTATAAAAATGGTTACTGCTATAAAAACGATTACTATACAATCGGTTCTGCTATAAAATTGGTTACTATACAATCGGTTCTGCTATAAAAATGATTACTATACAATTTGAACGCTCGGACATCACTGCTATTCTAACTCGTTTATGTACAGTGTATACGGGTTATCTTCTCTGTTGATACCTAAAGAGTTTTAAGGCGACAATTTGATTGACTGACGAAATGGTCAATTTAAGATGACCTTCAAAGGACAATAGTCTTCGAATCTGGGGTATAACAGAGCACGTGTTTTTAAACCAAGATAATTATATCAAAATTTTCTTTAAACAAAAGACCAGAGAACGGGTAAGTTAACGTTAGAGTCTAACCCATCTCATTTAAATCAGACCAACATGCTTAGCTGTACTTATAAAGGATCTGACGACACCGCATAAAAGGTCTTGCCGAATTGACCCTGTACAGTTAGATACTTGTATGTATGAGCAAGTGCTCGTTTTATCTCCAATGAATGTGCATGATACAGAAAACGCTCGGTTTTGCTATAAAATGGTAACTATACAATCGGTTCTGCTATACAAATGGTTACTATACAATCTGTTATGCTATAAAATGGTTACTATACAATCTGTTATGCTATAAAATGGTTACTATACAATCGGTACTGCTATAAAAATGGTTACTATACAATCGGTTCTGTTATAAAAATGGTTACTATACAATCGGTTCTGCTGCAACAAATAGTTAATATACAATCAGTTCTGCTATAAAAATGATTAATATACAATCGCTACGGCATGCTTAGTGTTCCCGCAACGACGAGTCGGTTAACTTTATCAGGGAAGTCCTGCCATCGGACGATACACTCCAGGTGTAAATCGAGTGCTGGAGGAATAAATGGGGTGGTGTATCACCCTTTTCTTACCAACCAGTCAACTATTGACGACTTGATTAAGGAATGTGATCCGAATGTCCACACAATTAGTTGGATAGCGATCACATTTTTGGTGACAAGTTGCGAGGTCGAAGAATTTTGTGTCACCTGCGTATACTGAAATTGTATCACCATCTGGAGTTAGCACCTTTAATAATAGTGTTAGTTTATTATAGTGTCGCCCCTACTGAAAGGGAATGTCAGCCATTTCTGACCGAGATACACTTGCCCTATAAATGCTGTCACGAACGAGGCAGGCGGGCATTCGGGACTATTATTAAACTCGCTTGTGGTATACCAACCGGCAATATCAGAACGCACCAACTGCCTCAACTGGGATTCAAACCTCCGACATCCCGCCCCGAAAATGTTGCCTTACCGCTCATCATGAGTAGTTTCTCTTTCTGTCACAAAGCCGTTTGCTTCAAATGCGTCTGAATGCGTCTGCAAGTAGGAAAGGTTTTACATTTCTAGTAGTATATCATGTGATGCGCAGATATCAAATGTTTTCAATGCAGATGTCCCTTAACCCTTCCCACATACAACTAATCTGCAGCCTTCAACTTTGAAAGCATTCATGAAGAAACATGGAAAAGCTAGAAGTTTGCCAATGCCTCGTGGTTAGTTTTTACTATAGCGGCGCTTATTTCTGTTTTACAGATTATATGTTGGAGGAATTGAGCAAACCGGAAGTAGTTTCGTACATCAAGGCCATTTCGTCGAACTACAACGTAAAATTAGACTTGAAGTCTGAAGATAAGGAACCAGCAGCATCTTTTAGGAAACTCAATGTTGATTGATTACCCGCTTTTAGCAGCAGCTTTTAGTAACAGATTGTTATGGAAGAAGTAAACAAAATGCTACATATATATATAACTAAGGGAGACAACTATTGATGAAGAAAAATGACCCGTTTATTTATTGTCTCCGATTGTTTGGTCAAGTTGGTGTGAGACAAAAACAGATTACCAAGATGGCATGGGCGAACAAATAAAATTACATTCAGCATATGCACCCAACTTTACCCTTACCTTGCTATGAAGGAGTGTAAAACTTTCCCACCGGCAGAAGCATTTTGATAAAAATAGTTTTATTGTTCATTGCAATGTCCCCCAACTTGGCCATTCATTCTTTCTGATGATTAACAGAAGGCATTAAACCTAGTGTCTCTCATCTTCCATCGATGGGTTAAATAGTAAATATGGGAGGCTATCCAGTTGTCTGGGACGAATGTTATGCGGAGTACTGGTTCGTGAAAGCCGTGTTATAACTTAATTACCGTTGAAACCTGCGTTTAACTCCAATCAATTATTGGACAGTTTTATTTTGTTGTTGTCAATGTCTTTTTTGTTTGATAAGTGAACATTTGACACCCCTTATCCTTCGGTATTCCTACAAGCATAGCTATGCATCACCCCTGATGTTTATCAAGTTTTTATATGTTTGTGGAGCAGCCTCGGAGGTGCAGTGTTAGAAAACTGTAGCGGGTCCGATCCCCGACTGGGTCATTCCAAAATCTTAAACATAGAAGTAAAGATTTTACCTCTTTTGCGCTCAGGGTGGAGGGCTAGCTTTACGTCCGACTAGACACTTGGTGTCAGGGTGGAGGGCTAGCTTTACGACCGACTAGACACTTGGTGTCAGGGTGTAGGGCTAGCTTTACGACCGACTAGACACTAGGTGTCAGGGTGGAGGGCTAGCTTTACGACCGACTAGACACTAGGTGTCAGGGTAACTGCACCAGTCGAACTGGTAACATACCCATGACACACCGAGATATAACTTCTTGAAGGCTGCGCAATACCATACAAACGTACATTTGTGTGGACTTGCTATTTATACAGAGTATACAGTGTACGGATTTGAATGTCAAATAAGGATTTTAGAACATAAAAATTCCCCTTATCTAGAGCTCTGACGTATGTTCAGATCAGCCTGTATATCAATTCCGTCTTATCACAACCTGCACAAGGGAACAACAACTTATATCAAGATTATGTTAGTAATATGCGAAAAGTGTAGATCTTGATCAGACTGTGTTGATATATACCGTTCACCAAAGTCAACTTGTACCTTTTGCCACGAATAAATACAAATATAAATACGATACCATTGTTTTATTCGGTGGTGTAGGCCTCAGGCCCATTATAAATATTTAAGATATACATAAAACATTCATATGCATGACATAAGAAGAGAATCAACCTTAAAAATAATACAAACGGGTTCATAGTGATATTCGCATAGTCTTCCGGTGGTCATAATAACTTGTCAGTGTGGACTCGGCGTAAAGTATCGACCGGGATCAGCCAACGCATGCCACGCAGGCTAACCCGGATATACACTTTTCGCTTCCTGTTGATTTTCTGTTTCAGGAATCATTACTCTATACCTCTATCCCCCTGACACAGAATGTGACGGCCTTGATTAGCCTGCGCGGATTGCGCTGGCTTATCTGGGTCGATACATTACGCAGTCCAAAATGGTTTTATTTTTGCTCGAACGGCTCACATGTTTTGAGCAAAAAAATATATTAACAAGACATAAAATGTATATAAATCGAATTGTGTTTGATATTTAATGTTTAACCCTTTCCCAAATACGATAATTTTGAAGCAGATGATTTTGAAAATATTTAAGTCAAAATATGAAAATTCTCTGGAAAGAACTGGACACATTATTGCCAAAAAAGAAATAGCTCATGGACTTCTTTTGCCACAACTTTTACAAAGTATTCTGCTGCAGACGCATCAAAATGTGTCTACAAGTGATAGAGGGTTTATTTTGAATCATAAGCGTGTAGTACTACCCTCTATGTTTGAGGAAAGATCAATGTGTATAACCAGCTTTAACAAGTGATAGAGGGTTTATTTCGAGACATGAGCGTGTAGTACAATGTTTATAACCCACTTTAACAAGTGATAGACGGTTTATTTCGAGACATGAGCGTGTAGTACTACCCTCTGTGTTTGAAGAAAATCAATGTTTATAACCCGATTTAACTATTTCGAATCATGAGCGTGTAGTACAATGTTTATAACCCGCTTTAACATGTGACAGAGGCTGAGCGTGTAGTACAATGTTTATAACCCGCTTTAACAAGTGACAGAGGCTGAGCGTGTAGTACAATGTTTATAACCCGCTTTAACAAGTGACAGAGGCTGAGCGTGTAGTACAATGTTTATAACCCGCTTTAACAAGTGACAGAGGCTGAGCGTGTAGTACAATGTTCATAACCCGCTTTAAGACGTGACAGAGGGTGAGCGTGTAGTACAATGTTTATGACCCGCTTTAACACGTGATAGAGGGTTTATTTCGAATCATGAGCGTGTAGTACAATGTTTATAACCCGCTTTAACACGTGACCGAGGGGTCATTTTGAATCCTAGGCGTGTACCATCAATGTTTGAAGAAATATCAATGTTTATAACCAGCTTTAACAATAGAGTAAGGGTAAATATTATTTTACCTTTAGGAACATGGTATAGTTGTTTGTTTTACAAATTGTGGCCATGAATGGATTACTTTGTCGTAGTATTTACGTAACATATGTGTCAAAGGGCCTGTTTTTGTCATTGGGCAGGAAGCATACTCTATTGTTATCTTAATGCTCTTAACAAAGTACATGTACGCTATTTACGTTTATTCCGTATTTTACTCTGTTGATAAAGAATATACATCAAATAAAGATTTTCACTGCATCTGATGTCGGGTTTTGGTATCGTTCTACGAAGGGCGTGGAAATTTGATATCTCGGGAGACCGAAATTCGAGAGAGATGTCAAATGGTCGACGCCCGGAGTAGACACAGAGCCAAATATCGCTTATGCAACACACTATTCCTTTTATTATATTGGCTAACGCCTGGCCCTCTATTAATTCCACAGACGCCCTATTTTTCCGTAGTGGGTCAGTAACAGACCAAATAACTAATATTATTGGAAGCGGCTTCCTGTAGGGATGCTTTTAATTTTCGGTCAAGGAGAATATTTAGACCTGCCAGCGTGACCACATATCTTGATTTCTCTTTGTCCTTTCTAAGTACATTAATTTAAGGTAATGACTTTTAAAACATCCCTTTTACACTCTATAGACATGTGTGAGTTTTACAAATTAAAAGCAAAAGACAAAGGCCAGTATATTAATTGAATATATGTACATTTTTATTTAAGCGAAATTCATACTGTATCTTGTCTAAACAGTAAACTGAATTGGTTACATGCCTCATACGCTTTGTTTAGTTCGATAGTATGTTAAACCGGGAACCACGAACAAAAGAAGGTACGCAGTAAATGTCATCTGTTTCTTGTTGTTGTTGTTTGGCGTTGTTTACCCTCGCGCTCGACATTAATGCCATTCCGTTCCTTACATGCTATAATATATTACGCAGTAATTCTAGATGAAGAAGTGCAGACATGAACAAAATATCTGTTTCACAATAAATGGTGCCGTCTAGTTGAAATGTTAATGTTTATCAAACTTATTCATACGAATCACAAGACAAGAAACCGCTAAAGACGGTAAGGCCGGATTGTCGGCAATTTGACCTTGAAAATCGACAAACCAAGGTCAAGGTCAAAGTAACCCTAGAAATCAATGGAACTTGTTACTTTTTACTTTCAGGCAAAGTTTCAAGTTTGTAACCCTTTCCAGTCCTGAGATTTTGCCTCAACCTGAAACTTTAACCAAAATGTTGACAGACAGACATCCGGACAGACGGACATCGCCAATCTATAGACCGGAATTGCTAGAGCAATCCGGCCAAAAATAATAAAATAATAAATAATAAAATATAAATAATATAAAACTATAAAACTGTTGAAAGCAAATTAAAACACAAGTCCATATAACTATAAAACTGTTGAAAGCAAATTAAAACGCAACTTGCCGTGATATAACTATAAAACTGTTGAAAGCTGAGTAAAACGCAATTTGCTGTGATATAACTATATAACTGTTGAAAGCAAATTAAAACGCAACTTGCCGTGATATAACTATAAAACTGTTGAAAGCTGAGTAAAACGCAATTTGCTGTGATATAACTATATAACTGTTGAAAGCAAATTAAAACGCAATTTGCAGTGATATAACTATAAAACTGTTGAAAGCAAATTAATACGCAAGTTGTCGTGATATAACTATAAAACAGTTGAAATCAAATTAAAACGAAAGTTGCCATGATATAACTATAAAACTGTTGAAAGCAAATTAAAACACAAGTTGATATAACTATAAAACTGTTGAAAGCAAATTAAAACGCAAGTTGCCGTGATGTAACTTTAACCAAAATGTTGACGGACAGACAGACAGACAGACGGGCAATAGGAACGTGAAGGTCAAGAGTTATCATGGAAATCAAAAGAACATGTTAGTGGCTACACACAGACCAATTTTCAAGTTTGTAGCTGTTTCCATGTCCGAGATTTTGCTTCAACCAGAAGATTTAACCAAAATGTTGACGGACAGACAGACAGACAGACAGACAGACAGGCAATAGCAACGTGAAGGTCAAGAGTTATCATGGAAATCAAAAGAACATGTTAGTGGCTACACACATACCAATTTTCAAGTTTGTAGCTGTTTCCATGTCCGAGATTTTGCTTCAACCAGAAACTTTAACCAAAATGTTGACGGACAGACAGACAGACAGACAGACGGGCAATAGGAAGGTGAAGGTGAAGAGTTATCATGGAAATCAAAAGAACATGTTAGTGGCTACACACAGACCAATTTTCAAGTTTGTAGCTCTTTCCATGTCTGAGATTTTGCTTAACCAGAAACTTTAACCATTTTGCCTAACCTAAAACTTTAACCAAAATGTTGACGGACAGACAGACAGACAGACAGACGGACATCGCCAATCTATAGACCGGAATTGCTTAAGCAATCCGGCCAAAAACAATCCTAGTAGTACTTAAAGGGAGGTAATTTGAAGTATATACGCACAATTTAATTAAGTTCCCATTTGGTCTGACACCTTTGTCTAATAATACACATGTATGACGATTTAAATAAACAATTTAAAGGGAATACAAATATTTAACACAGTTAAACATTTATTTAAGCGAAAATCATACTGTATCTTGAACAGTGAACAAGAGAAGGCACACAGTAAATGTAATCTGTTTCTTGTTGTTGTTGTTTGGCGTTGTTTACCCTCGCGCTCGGCAATAATGCCATTCCGTTCCTTACATGCTATCATATATTACGCAGTAATTCTAGATGAAGAAGTGCAGACATGAACATATATAAACCACAGAAATAGCTGTTTCACAATAAATGTTGCCGTCTAGTTGAAATGTAAATGTTTATCAAACTTATTCTTACGAATCACAAGAAAAAATTCGTGGTAGTACTTAAAGGGAGGTAATTTCTAGTATATACGCACAATTTAACTAAGTTCCCATTTGGTCAGACACCTTTGTCTAATAATACACATGTATGACGATTTAAATAAACAATTTAAAGGGAATACAAATATTTAACACAGCTAAACATTTAAATACATGTTCAGCAGCTAACCGTTTCCCACATACAACAACCAATTTGGTAGAGGAAAGTTTACGTCGTGCCGGGTTAGCTAGTTGCAATATAAAATCGCAAATATTGGAAATATACTTATACACAAACGGACGTTTCTAGTTTCAGTACATACAAAAACGGTTCACATGTTGGTATATTGAAATGGGTGTTTCTGTGAGATTCACAGACTTAGTACGTTGAAATGAAAATTTGTTTATAACATTATAAATTTTATATTCATACCTATACATTAGGGTATTTACAAACAATTAATGAAATGTGTACACATTTATCGCGGCTTAAATTTGATTTTGATGTTGTTACTAATTTAAATAATAGTTTTCATCCATATAATTTCAATGTTTATTAATCTTAATCATACGAATCACAAGGTAAATATCCTTGTATTGCTTAAAGGGAGGTAATTTTAAGTATCCAACAGTCTTCAGTGGGATAAATATGTCAGCGTATTACCGTCTACTGTTGTTTGTGGATTTAAATGTTCTTTTTTCTTATTTCTACATGAACAACGAAAAATTGCGGCTTCTCTTTGACGCTTTGCGTCAAACATTCGTCTTGTTCTTTGTTGACGTCATGTAGCATATCTGTGTCATTTTAGGTCTCTGCGTTTATCAAAGTTAAGCGATAGTTACGAAAACATGACAAATGTTTTTATCCGAGTGTATATACAATTTTTACAACATAATTTATATAGATCTAACATTGAACGCCTTTATATTTTCTGAAAGGTCATGATGGCTCACACTGACAGGTCAAATTCTACCAACACGCATGCTGTCTTTTGGCAAAATGGTATTGTCGAAGTGGAATGTTTATAACAGCCGATCAGCCAAAATATACTATCCGGGGTATTGTTGTATCAATCTATATTTAATTTTCTGAATGAGGCCACAGGGGCGGAGTCTTTGGGTTTTTGTTTCATATCTACCCCGTATGTTGATAGGGATTTTATGAAATCTGTGACTTCTGGTTTGGCCAGGCTTTCCCGCATGTCATCTGTGTAAAAGATATAGAGTTAACATTTCATGTGTGCGTTACTTCAAATTAGATAGGGGTTTTAATCATTATTTCCTTATACACACGGCTTTTGACACCTCTTAAACAATCGATTTTTCAAACATTTCGGCAAAAGAAGAATTGTCTCACCTTGAAAAAAAATATATATTTTTATCACAATGTTTGTAGTTGTGCATCAAAATTATGAGTTTAATTTAATGACTTTCTTTCTATTGTTTTATTTTGCCGTAGACAATTTCGAAGCAGACGACTATAATATGCTATATCACGTAACAAGTTTGGACCGGTGTACTCGTCTGGTAGATACATGGTGAACTTACCATAATACTCTGTACGGATTCACTGTTTGAACCTGTGTACTCGTCTTGTGTATACATAGTGAACTTACCTATACTACTCTGTACGCATCCACTGTTTGGACCGGTGTACTCGTCTGGTAGATACATGGTGAACTTACTTATAATACCCTGTAGTGACCCACTGTTTGGACTGGTGTACTCTTCTGGTAGATACATGGTGAACTTACCTATAATACTCTGTACGGATTCACTGTTTGGGCCTGATACATGGTGAACTTACCTATAATACTCTGTACGGATCCACTGTTTGGGCCTGATACATAATACTCTGTACGGTTCCACTGTTTGGGCCTGATCCATGGTGAACTTACCTATAATACTCTGTACGGGTCCACTGTTTGGGCCTGATCCATGGTGAACTTACCTATAATAATCTGTACGGATCCACTGATACATGGTGAACTTACCTATAATACTCTGTACGGATCCACTGTTTGGACCGGTGTAATCGTCCGGTAAATACTCCTCGGGTAGTACGCTCATGTCAAATGTGTTGTACAGTGAAACCATGTTCTTCCCGTGAACTATGATCTGTAAGAGAACTCGAATATTTGTTTTCTTTTGATGGTGTCTTACATCCCTTTCACAGTCTCCCGCCTGTTATGGCGTCAGCGTTCGGCCTCGGTGCGGGAGATCAAGGTTCGATCCCCGGTTGAGAAATACCAATGATAGGTAATGGTAGCTATGGTCTCCCGCCTAGGCGTTCAGGTTAGCGGGGATTGTAAATTACGTTCGGTACATCTGTGAGCAACGTTACCGATATAACCTATGATTTACATAGGAAACGCCGGGATATAATTGATATGAGCCGTACCGCGGGAATACAACATAATGGCCTCTGCGTAATGTATCGACCCAGATCAGCCTAATCATGCCGCGCAGGCTAACCCGGACGGACACTTTTCGCCTCCTGTGGATTTTCTGTTTCAGGAATCGTTACTCTATACCTCTTTACCCCTGAAACGGAATGTGTCGGCCCGGATTAGCCTGCGCGGCATGATTAGGCTGATTTGGGTCGATACATTACATCATGCCGCGCAGGCTAACCCGGACGGACACTCTTCGCCTCCTGTGGATTTTCTGTTTCAGGAATCGTTACTCTATACCTCTTTACCCCTGAAACGGAATGTGTCGGCCCGGATTAGCCTGCGCGGACTGCGCAGGCTGATCTGGGTCGATACATTACGCAGATGCCTTCATGTTTTTACACCACTCTCAACAGTATTCTAGTAATATCACGGCGTTTCATGGCTACATTAATAGTTTCACCGGTGAGTATGGAACGCCTTTACTGTCTTACTATGTTGTATTGTATTATACGCAGTACATTTTCATGTATACGAGGTACATATTTTATTTGACGTGGTACATATTTCATTTGGCGTGGTACATTTTACATGATATGCAGTGCATTTTTTATAATATATCGTGGTTATTTAATAATATGAAGTGCACAAGTATGAAGATACAGTAGAATAACCATTATATAGTGTGCAAAAAACGTCATATGCAATACAAACAACATTATATGCAGTCTATTCTTCAATACGTGTGGTAGTTCTTTGATTATATGTGGTGGTTTAAACTTTATACGCGGTACATTTACATTGGGGATGATCATACTTTCCGGCATTCTCCGGAATTATTTCCGGAAATTACCGAGCATGACAGATAGGTTTGAACATTAACACCGTCTAATCCATTTTAAAAAGGTCTTGTGGAACAATCTTTATGAAAAGTGTACACATTTTCTAAATAGACAAGATGCAGAATGTCGTCTATGCAGGCGATCTCTGATTGCTGAAGCGGACAACTCTTGAAATCATTATGGCAAAAGGATAAATTGCTCATCTTGAGAAATGTCTCCATTTGTCACAATGCGTTCAACCAACCCCTCTTCAATAATCATACTTTCATTTATTAAGATGTTCTATAGTTTTGCTTTAACGTCATCTGATGCAAACTTGTTGTATTACGGAAAAGATTTAAAATGTGTTTAGGTTACCACTTTATAGTAATGTTCCCTCATAAAAACAACTTTAAATTCCTCAGCAGCTTCTGGAAGTAAGAGAAATAACTTGAAAAGTGATTTACATGATATACATGTATTTGATTTTGTCTTTGGGAAAAGGCATTTTTTTTCTGAAAAGTGTAGGTTCAAATCAGCCTGCATATTCTCTCTGTCTCATCATAATCCTCACAAGCTTCTAATAAGCATATGTAGGTACATGTATTATTCTAGTGCTATAACATTATAAGACTCCGTTGACAAGCACTCGAGCTTGTGAGAGGTCATATATTATTAGACTAGTAATATTCAGACTTTAGATTTTAGATTATGATCAGACTGCAAATCATGCCGAACGAACAGACCAATTTCGTCTAGAGCGGATATCAGTGCAGACGACGACATTCTGCCACTCGTGTATTCAGAACATGTGAACACATCTATTTATAAATTATTCAAGCGCTTTTTTTGAAATTGAGTAAACGGTGTAAATGTTAATATCTATCTGTCTGACTCGGTATTTTCCGGATAAATAATAACGGAGAATGCCGGAAAGTATGATCATCCTAATGAAAAATGCACCGCTTATAAATCTGTTTACACCATGTATAAATTAGTATGAACCGAACATATTGCCAAATGCATTGCGTACTATGATTGTTTATGAACACATACATAATAATTCACCAGGTCTAAAGATACGTGCAGGCACTTCATATATTAAAACATACACCGCATCTATTGACCAACATACAACGTATAAATGTAAAACTACTGCATACACAAACAAATACACCACATATAATGTCATTTGTACTGCATAGTATATAGTTTGTATTGCACATAACGTTTTTTGTACAACGTATAATGGTTATTCTACTGTTTAAACATTATTTTGCACTGCATATTATTCAATAATCACCACACATAATAGAAAAGGCACTGCATATCATGAATAATGTACCACGTCAAATGAAATATGTACCTCATATACGTGAAAATGTACTGCGTATATTACAATACAACATACTAAGACAGTAAAGGCGTTCCATAGGTGAGTGTATCGTTACATTGGATTGGTTCGTCGCTATAGCAGACATCGAGCGTGATTAATATAAGCTTAAAGCTTGTTTTGCAAATCGATGTAAAATAAATAAGTTTAAACTTAAAGCGCATCCAAACCTAGAAATGGGAGTAACGCATGTTCCTCCTTGGCGTTCAGAATTGCGGGGTTAGCATTAAGACTGACTCGCCGGTGCCAGGATTAATTGACCAGTTGTTTTGTTTGTTTGTTTGTTTGTTTGGAGTTTAACGCCGCTTTCAACAGCTTTGGTCATATCACGGCGGTCAGTGCACCTACCCATGTTTTCCTGGCTTTCCCACACCAGTACTTACACAGCATTCTTTCGAAGCCACTGACTACTTTCTCACATAGATCAGAGGTGAGAGGCAATGGAAAACATCGCCCGAAAGAATGTCGCCTCAACCGGGTATCGAACCCGTGACCTCCAGATCACGAGTCAGATACGCTACCAATTGAGCTACCCGGCCGGGTCTTGACCAGTTGTACTCGTAAATTACCCAGGAATTTACGAGATTAAATAACTGAAAAGTTGTAGCAAGCGGCCTTACTGGTACTATACAAACAAAGCTGAACGCTAAGGGGATACACAATTGACCTCTCCCTTCCCCCCACCCATATTCTACAGTATTGTGTATGCCTGGACCCGGCTCAGGAGGAGCTATGCGTCTGTGTCGGAAAACATTTTAGGCCGCCCATCCCTTTCGCTTGATGTGATTTTAGATTTAACCCTTTCACTCATACACTAAATCTGCATCAGACGACTTTGAAAACCAAAAAAATAAATATGAAAACTCTCCATAAATGAAAGGATAATTATTGATTAAAGTTGAAACATTGTGGCGAAGGAAGAACTTGGTTAGTATTCATTCATTAACATTGTTCTATGAGCGTATTAATTTGTCCTTCAAATACTAGAAATATCCAAAGGAATGTAAATCTTTAAACACTTCCTGTAAGGTGTGTACATAATATCAACTTGTATGGTTAAGTAAACACGGATTTACAATTTATTACTGACACAGTCAGGCCTTTTAACCCTTTTCCACATGCAGATGAATGTTGACGCATCTGCAGAAGACGAATTTAAAAAAAAAAACAGTGTGGCAAAGGAAGAAGAAATTGATCACCATGAGCCATTTCTCGGCTTGTCACAATACTTTCAACTCTATTCAATAACTTAAACTGTCACTTAAAAAGATTTGCCATAGATTGCACATCCAGGTTAGGGATCCAAATGGATTATGCTTTTCCTAATTTTCCATGACTGATAAGTGAACCATATCGAGCCAGAGAAGACTGCGAGGGTGCGAATGCATTACGGTTGGTTGTTTTTCGCAAAGCGACACTATGATATCATACTGTACGTACCCTCTCCTTTAACTTTGGTTTCATGAGTCCTCGAGCGATAGTAAACACAGCCTCAAAGACTGCTGTAGAATTGTAGAAATTAATCTGTTTAATTCTAAATGGGTAGCTGTTCTGTAATATAAAATCATATCAAAGATACAAGCCAAATATCATTAAAGGGAGGTAATTAAGACATTTACCTTCTACAGATGTTGCGGTAAATAACTCTTGGAAACCTTGTAGAACTAAAACACTTTCTCAGTTTCGACGATGTGTCTTTTCGACAATGTTTTCAAATCTTTAATTTAAAGGATTGCTCAATTTGTTTGAGGGGTGGCTTTCATTAAAAGAGATGATTGCTGACATCCAATTGCCACTTGCGGGTTGCCCTTGTATAACTTTTCACTAGGAAGGAATTATTTACTTAAAACCCTTTCCCACATACAGAACTTCGCAGAAGACTTTGAAAACATCTGGGCAAAAATATGGAAAACGTCTATAAGTAAAAGTGTCATGCTTATATTTGGAAACATTGTGGAAAAGGGATACATTGCTAATTATGAGCTTACAAGCTTGTGTAAGTAATGGGTGAAAAGTGTAGATCTTGATCAGTATGTGTAGACGCTCAGGCTCATCACTTTTCACAAAAGCCATCCAGTATTATTTTACATGGATGGGCTCAATTCTACATTTGTTCCATTCTCCCAAATAGTTTAATAATATCAACTATTATTTATCATTGCATGTGTTACTAAGGACGTTAATTTATGCATGTACTGTATTTAAATAAAACGCTTGAAGCATTTGCTGTATCAGTGTGCGTATACCACGTGACTTTGACGTTACAAATGCTACGGTGGACAGAAATATTTTTCTTCGGTTTAGAAGTAAAAACAAAGGTAACTTTTTTACTTCTTCATCATTTGTAATGAAATATGGCGCAGTCTACGCCGCTTACAGAGCCCTATCTTTTCAACGGAGATTGATTAGTGATTTAGTTTCTTCAAACACTTCGATGAACCTTTTCTCGCATTGTATTAATGTCACCGACCACCGGAGCATTATCAAAACTGGACTTTGAGAACACGTTCGTCGAAGTTTTTGAAAAAACTAGACCACCAATCAAACTCCTGTAAACAATGGAGATAGGACATTGTAAGCGGCGTAGACTGCGCCATATTTCATTAAAAATGATGGTATTAAAAAAGAACAAGAGCACCGCGTACGGCACAGACGCTCGACTGATAGGGAGAAAACAGAAAAAAAGCTGAGCTGAACAAAAAACCTTAACCGGACGACCACGCCGCCGCCGCCGACGCCAGGGTCATGACAATAGCTCTCGTTTGTTCAAAAGTCGAGCTAAAAACCTATATTTGAGTGGAACTAGAGGAAAACCAACCTTACGGTTATTGTGACAGAACAAGGTAACGATTTGGTTATGCATGTATACACTCTGACCCAAGTTGTTAATGTTCAGTGACACACATGCGAACAGACAAGAGTCAGGTCCATTTACGAGAAAGCACATTTTAGTCTGGATATACACTGGTCGCAAAAGTCGTATTTTGGGTGGTTTTCGTAGATCACATCTCATATAGATATATGAGCCGCCCTACGAGAAAACCAACAGTGTGGACTCTGCGTAAAGTATCGACCCGGATCAGTCTAAGCAGGCTAACCTAGACAGACCCTTTTCAACTCCTGGGGATTTTCGGTTTCGGAAATATTTTTTCTATACCTGAGACGGAATGCGTTGGCCCGTATTAAGCCTGCGCGGACTGCACAGGCTGATCTTGTTCGATATTTTACGCAGAGGCCATACTATTGGGTTTTCTCGTGGAACGACTCATATGTACTTGCAATGCTCCTATCATCCGCTTCAGATTGTCCATTGTATACACTTGTGTTTTGTGGGCCAGCGTGAACCCGGTTTGGTCAACTATGACCACGACTCCATTCACTTGCGCTCGTTCGTCCATTAACAGCATGTCCAGTACAGTCATAAAAGTTCTAAACACCGTGTCTATGCCCCCGAGCTCTTTTTTGACGCGTTTCACGTCGAGATATCCTGGAATATAGTTTCTAACTCAAACGCAAAGTCGATTATCGGAAAATCAGTTAGAACAGTATACCTATGTTTCCCACACAATGATTGATTGATTGATTGATTGCTTGGTGTTAAACGTCGGTTTCAATCATGTTTCAGTTATATCACGGCGTTTCCTGGGTAGGTTACCAGTACTATTGGTCCATTTATCCTGACACCAGCCAGTCAGTCGTATTGCTAACCCCGCAACCCCGAGCACCTAGGAGGGAAGCCATTATTACAATTGTTAAAGTCCTGGTAAGACCCGTTCCGGGATCGAGCGCTCGACCTCCCGCTGTGTCACTACACCACCGAGGGCGTTATACCACACAATGAAAGCATAGCTAAGCATATCCGCGGGAAAGGGTATACGTTGGCATTTCTGAACAGATATTTGAGTCAAGGTGTATTAACTCTTTTAGCGCCGAATTGTTTAAAGTAGACTCTTCCATGTTCAAAATCGGGTGTGTCCATTTCTCAATTTATGACAGTTTGGACTATTTTGGTAACTTAAAGGCAAACAATGCTGATTTCAGGTGAGACAGCTCGTTACGAGCAAACTCACCTGAATCTGCATTGTTTGAAAAAACCTTAATATTGCCTGTGGCGCTGAAAGAGATAATCACGCTCGATGTCTGCTTCCTTGAAACTGTATAAGTTGGCATTTCTGGACTGTGAGTTCGAACTCAAAGTACTTATCCGGGTAAGCCTGCGCTGCACGCTTAGGCTGATCCGGTCGATAGTTAACGCAGAGTCCACAATGTTGTTTTTCTCGCGGGACGGCTCAAATATTTTGAAAGTGGTCTGCCACTGATTTATTGTAGGTATGAAAGAAAGGGCGCGTTGATAATTGTCATATTACATACCGGGTCGACTCATGAGGTACACTCGTCCATCTTTATCGGTACGGGGTAATCTTAGACAAAACCTAAAATATAACGGTGATATCATATCAATTTAACAATAACATTTATGAATGGTATGATCTACAGCCTAAAATCATATTTCAATGACGTCACATCATATTTCAATGACGTACAATTACATATTTGGTACCGAATTCAAATATGGAATGTTGTTCTGTCGTGTTGTATTTTGCGTGTGAAAAACTGCATGTATTTGTACCGGAAAATGTGCAAACAAGTATGTTTATTCTGATCAATATGTTTACGTTCACCATACGTTGTATCATTGAACCAATGGAACAGTGTCGTTTAGAACGGTAGTCTCTGGACCTGCATATGAATTAAATATTATTTTATCCTAGATCAAAGATTCAATCTCTAGATCGAGGGCTTGGCGTGAAACAGTTGTAACTAAATATTGGTATTTTCTTTACCAAGGTTAATCACCTCGCCATGAAGTCTTTATAAGCGTTAAATCATTTTACTTGGTAAACAATGGTAATTTAGGTGCCATTGCTCGTTCTGAGCAATGGCACCTACATTTGCATTGTTTACAAAAGGGTCAAAATCGCACCTAATCCAGTGTTTTCAAAATGGGTTTTGAGTTACAACCGTTTCACGCCAAGCCCCCGAAATAATGTTAATGCATCTAATCTGAATTATTTTAAACAGTTTGTTCATAGTCATTGAAATAAATATTACTTCTCCATATCATTACGTAACTTACTACAGGCAATGCCGCCTGACTTTAATAAAGGCGTTTGTAGTATTATTGATTAACCAAGTCAACGCCGTAAAAACCACATAAAACTCGGCCGCAAATGCGACAGATGTCGTCTGTATCAGATTAAGGGTCAACGAAACTTACCCACATTTTAAGAGCTCCTGAATATTTTTATCCTGTGGATCTTTCTTAGCAAACCATTCTGGAGTTTCCTCACGTATAGTGAGGAATTTCTCAAGTCTGTTTCTAGCCTCAAGTTGGCTGAACTTCTGAGTCCTTAGGTATTTCAACAGGAAACGGGTACCTGTAAGATAAAGAGGTCATCAACCGGGTAGAGACTGTTAACCAGGCATTTATATGAAATCGAGACTGTTAAGTGACTGTTAATCGGGTACCTATACGATATAGGAGGTTAACCAGGTACCTATACGAGACTGTTAACCGGGTACCTATAAGATACAAACTGTAAACCAGGTACCTATATGAAAGAGGTTGTTAACAATGTACCTGTAAACTATAGAGGCTGTTAACCGGGGACCTGTAAGGGGCTGTTAATACCTATACTATAGAGGCTGTTAACCGGGTACCTATACGATAAAGAGACTGATAACCGGGAACTATATGAAATAGAGACTGTTAACCGGGTACATATAAGATATAGTGACTGTTAACCGGGTACCTATACAATATAGGGACTGTTAACCGGGTATCTCCGGGTACCTATAGGATATAGAGACTGTTAAAAGGGTATCTATAAGATATAGGGACTGTTAACCGGGTATCTATAATATATAGAGAATGTTAACAGGGTACCTATAATACATAGAGACTGTTAACCGGGTAACTATAAGATATAGGGACTGTTTACCGGGTATCTATAAGATATAGAGAATGTTAACCGAGAACTTATAAGATATAGAGACTGTTAACCGGGTATATATAAGATATAGAGACTGTTAACCGGGTACCTATAATATATAGAGACTGTTAACCGGGTACCTATAATATATAGAGACTGTTAACCGGGAACCTATAAGATATAGGGACTGTTAACCGGGTAACTATAATATATAGAGACTGTTAACCGGGTAACTATAATATATAGAGACTGTAGACTGTTAACCGGGTAACTATAATATATAGGGATTGTTAACCGGGTAACTATAATATATAGGGATTGTTAACCGGGTAACTATAATATATAGGGATTGTTAACCGGGTAACTATAATATATAGGGACTGTTAACCGGGTAACTATAATATATAGGGACTGTTAACCGGGTATCTATAAGATATAGAGACTGTTAACCGGGTACCTATAATATATAGAGACTGTTAACCGGGTAACTATAAGATATAGGGACTGTTAACAGGGTACCCATAATATATAGAGATTGTTGACCGGACGGATACCTGTACGATATACAGAGACTGTTGACCGGGAACCTATAATATATAGAGACTGTTAACCGGTTACCTATATGATATAGAGACTGTTAACCAGGTACCTATATGATATAGAGACTGTTAACCGGGTACCTATAATATATAGAGACTGTTAACCGGTTACCTATATGATATAGAGACTGTTAACCGGGTACCTATAATATATATAGACTGTTAACTAGGTACCTATAAGATAAAGAGACTGGTAACTGGGTACCTATAAGGTATAGAGACTGTTAACCGGGTACCTGTAATATATAGGGAGTGTTAACCGGGTACCTATAAGATATATAAAGACTGTTAACCGGGTATCTATAAGATATAGAAACTGTTAACCGGGAACCTATAATATATAGAGAATGTTAACCGGGTACCTATAAGATATAGAGACTATTGACCGGACGGATACCTGTACGATATACAGAGACTGTTGACCGGGAACCTATAATATATAGAGACCGTTAACCGGGTACCTGTAAGATATAGAGACTGTTAACCGGGTACCTATAAGATATAGAGACTATTGACCGGACGGATACCTGTACGATATACAGAGACTGTTGACCGGGAACCTATAATATATAGGGACTGTTGACCGGGAACCTATAATATATAGAGACTGTTAACCGGGTACCTGTAAGATATAGAGAATGTTAACCGGGAACCTATAATATATAGAGACTGTTAACCGGGTACCTATAATATATAGAGACTATTAACCGGGTACCTATAATATATAGAGACTGTTAACCGGCTACCTATAATATATAGAGACTGTTAACCGGGTACCTATAATATATAGAGACTGTTAACCGGGTACCTATAATATATAGAGACTGGTAACTGGGTACCTATAAGATATAGAGACTGTTAACCGGGTACCTGTAATATATAGAGAATGTTAACCAGGTACCTGTAATATATAGAGACTGTAAACCGGGTATCTATAATATATAGAGACTGTTAACCGGGTACTTATAAGATATAGAGACTGTTAACCGGGTACCTATAAGATATAGAGACTGATAACCGGGTACCTATAAGATATAGAGACTGTTAACCGGATACCTCTAAGATATAGAGGATGTTAACCGGGTACCTATAAGATATAGAGACTGTTAACCGGATACCTCTAAGATATAGAGGATGTTAACCGGGTACCTATAAGATATAGAGACTGTTAACCGGGTACCTTTAAGATATAGAGACTGTTGACCGGATACCTATAAGATATAGAGAATAGATGCAAACGCCGGCTCGGCCATTCATTCTTTCTGATGGTTGTTTATAGCCTGTTTGACTAGCGTCATTCGTCTTCCAAAACGAGTTTAATAGACTAAGTCAATGTGTTGTTGAAAACGGCGTTAAACTATAAACGATTAATCTACGAATACAGAGTAAAAGAGACTTGTCATATGTTTCAATCCTCTAACCACCAACACTAAGCACTCAAGCTGGACTCTTCAACAAAAACAGTTAACGTTGGTTAATTGATGGCGATTTTCAAAACATCTCCACCAATGCATTTCCCTACGGAAAAACCCCGTATATAAAGCCCTAAAATATCGAACTCGCCAAATTAAAAGCCACACAAAGGCGCACATATTTGATCTCGCAGAAAATAATGGTGCTTACGTACCAAGTGGTGCCCTGAGCCAGGGTTGTTGCTTCACGAGATTACGGAAGGCGCGTATACTACCATCACGGTCTTGGTCTACTTCATTCAGCTCTTTCTTAGCCCGCTCAGCACTGTTCTCATCTAAGGAACATGTGTATTCACTCTCGTCTGAAAATAGTATTACACACTTTCACACATACAATACATCTGCAGCAGACGACTTTGAAAACACAGTGACAAAAACTTGAAAATCTCCATAAAAGATAAGAACAGAACAGAACAGAACAGAACAGAAGTTTATTCATACGACTTGAACACATACGGTTCATCGTCAAACAATTTACAATATACATGTGCATACGAAAAACGATAAGGTTAATTGTTAAACAAGAGATGTTAGGTACAGTTCTTAATCCCATTGTGATGATGACTGATATTTGCAGATATTATGTATCCTCCAGGTCCAGGCATTGTTGAGTTATCATTCCGACAAGCTTAAAAAAGGTTTTTGTGTTCAAGGTCACTGTGACCTTGACCTTTGACCTCAAAATAAATAGAGTTCATCTACTGGTCAGGCCCAACCTCCAAGTCAACTTTGAGAACCCATAGGTCCAGGCATTATTGAGTTATCACCGGACAAGCTTAAAAGGTTTTTTTGTGTTAAAGGTCACTGTGACCTTGACCTTTGACCTCAAAATAAATAGGGTTCATCTACTGGTCAGGCCAACCTCCAAGTCAAATGTGAGGACCATAGGTCCAGGCATTGTTGAGTTATTACTCGGACAAGCTTAAAAAGGATTTTTGTGTTCAAGGTCACTGTGACCTTGACCTTTGACCCAATGACCTCAAAATAAATAGGGTTCATGTACTGGTTAGGCCCAACCCCCAAGTCAAGTTTGTTGACCATAGGTCCAGGTTTTGTTGAGTTATCACTGAGACAAGCTTAAAAAGAGATTTTGTGTTCAAGGTCACTGTGACCTTGACCTTTGACCCAATGACCTAAAAATAAATAAGGTTCATCTACTGGTCAGGCCCAACCTCCAAATCAAGTTTGAGAACTACCATAGGTCCAGGCATTGTTGAGTTATCACTTGGACAAGCTTAAAAAAGGTTTTTGTGTTCAAGGTCACTGTGACCTTGACCTTTGACCCAATGACCTCAAAATAGATAGGGTTCATCTACTGGTCAGGCCCAACCCCCAAGTCAAGTTTGAGGACCATAGGTCCAGGCATTGTTGAGTTATCACTCGGACAAGCTTAAAAAGGATGTTTGTGTTCAAGGTCACTGTGACCTTGACCTTTGACCCAATGACCTCAAAATAAATAGGATTCATCTACTGGTCAAGCCCAACCCCCAAATCAAGTTTGAGGACCATAGGTCCAGGCAATGTTGAGTTATCACTCGGACAAGCTTAAAACAAGTTTTTGTGTTCAAGGTCACTGTGACCTTGACCTTTGACCCAATGACCTCAAAATAAATAGGGTTCATCTACTGGTCAGGCCCAGCCCCCAAGTCAAGTTTGAAGACCATAGGTCCAGGCATTGTTGAGTTATCACTCGGACAAGCTTTGGACGGACGGACGGACCGACCGACCGACCGACCGACCGACAGACATGTGCAAAGCAATATACCCCTCTTCTTCGAAGGGGGCATAATAAAGTTGAAAACATTGCTGCTAAAGGAGAAATTTCTCATTAAGAGCAATTTCACTTTTGGCCACAGTGTTTTCAAAAGTTGTCTGCTGCTATTGCGTTAAAATGCGTCTGCAGGTGGGAAAGGGTTCAACCTTTATCTACATACATGTACAATACATCATCAGCAGCATACAACTTTTAAAAAAAAAGTCTCTGCAAAACAATGGAAAATCTTATATAGTGTTCAACAGACTTATATTCATAATAAAATATTAACCCTCATACAACAATTCTGCAGCAGACGACTTTGAACGTATTTTGTCTAAAAATAGAAAATCTCCATAATTGAATGGATAACCTATGACAAAAGGTGGAAAACATTGTGGCAAAAGGAGAAATTGCACGTTTTGTGCAATTTCTTCTTTTGTCACTATGTTTTAAAAAAGACGTCTGCTGCAGAGGCGTCAGAAAGCGTCTATATGAGGGAAAGAGTTAATAACAAATCTTCTCAACACTTTCTGACATATTGAACACTATAAAATCATTAATATTCTTTGTACTTTTGTAGTTTGCTATTTGTTAGATGTATGTACATGATTGCAATTAACATATTTTGTATTGTATTGGATGGTATTGAATAGATTAATTGATTGGGGTTTAACGCCGTTTTTAACAATCTCTCAGTTATATCACGGCGGCCAGTTCACCTACTCATGCATTCCCTGGTTGTCTCACATCAGTACTCCACACAACAATCTTCCCAAGCAACTGGATGCTTTTCCACATAGACTTAGCCTATTGGTGGAAGACAAATGACGCATGTCGCAATGACTTTTGTCAATTCCCGGGATTCGAACTTTCAATCCCTGGATTGACAGCCCGCGTCGCTACCGACTGAGCTACCGGGGCTCGGCGGTATTGGATAGAGCTGTGGCATAAAGGAGAAAATACTCATGATGAGAAAGTTCTTATGTTTGTTCTCATCTAAGGTACATTTGTATTCACGCTGGTCTACGCTGGTCTGAAATTAGTATAAGACCTTCCCAACATACAATACAAAAAACCGTCTCTGAAAAAACAATGGAAAATCTTATATAATTAATGTTATTTATTTATGTTATTTATTTATTGGAATTTTACGCCGCTTTCAACATTATCTCAGTTATATCACGGCGACAGTTTACTTATTCATGATCCCTGGGTAAACAAAACAGTACTAGGCTATACAATGTGCCTTGCCCAAGGGCACTCCACCATGACCCAGGGGTGTAGAAATGATTTGAAGAAGCAGGGTAAATTCGTAAAGTAGCCGGGTGTTAAAGGGTCTAACCAAATAGGTAATTAACAAGGGGCAAACCGAAAAAGTTGCCGGGTGAGGATGCTTAAGTACCAGGGTGATTTTACCGCCTCCCTCCCCATTTATACACCCCTGATGACCGTAGTGCCGCGACTGGGGATCGAGCCCCATTGTCTAGAGCTCTGCCTTTCGCCTTTCCCACATACAAGACATAGAGGCTTCATAAATCGTCTGTATGTGGGAGAGGGTAAAGCAGTCGTCTAGTGATTGAAACATGAGTAATGCCCATGATGAGCAATTTCTTCTTTTGCCAAACTGTTTTCAGCTATATTCTATGAGTATGCCTTTATTTTTTAGAGATTTTAACGTATCAACAAATGAGTTTTCATATTCTGTAAAATAATGGTTATTAATAATTATGTTATGAAAGGATATCTGTACTGATACAATGTGCTTTTGCTTGTATTATCCAAAATCAAAATAATTAGTGGAGCTTAATCAGGCGTAAAATGTTAACATTACCATTACAACATGGGAAGGGTAGCACGAGTACATTTCGATACAGATACAAGTAGATTTTGATTTATGCTGAGGACAATGCGCAGTATACATGTTCACTGACGTCGTGCATAATGAAACCACATATGAGCCGTTCCACGAGAAAACCAACAGTGTGGACTATGAGTCAAGTATCGACCCGGATCAGCCTAAACATGCCGCGCAGGCTAATCCGGACAGACACTTTTCGCCTCCTATGGATTTTCTGTTTCAGGATTCCTTACTCTATTCCTCTATCCCACCGAGACGGAATGTATCGACCCGTATCAGCCTAAACATGCCACCCAGGCTAATCCGGGCAAACACTTTTCGCCTCCTGTGGATTTTCTGTTTGAGGATTCCTTACTATATTCCTCTATCCCCCTGAGACGGAACGTATCGGCCCAGATTAGCCTGCGAGGACGCGCAGGCTGATATGGATCAATACATTACGCAGAATTCATAAAGTTGGTTTTCTCGTAATTCGGCTCTATTATAGGACTAGATACGGGGGAGTAAACCGTGGTCTTTTTTTTAACAAACAATATCTCTCTTATTACTCAAATAAACCCTATGCTGTGTGTACTCGAAAGGATCGTCACACTCAAAACATAGGGTAAGAGTGTTCAAGCCATTTAATATAAATAAACGCTATTGACAAAACTCGATTTTGTTTGCATTATTAAAACATATAAATAAAGAGCGGTTGCCAGTCATATGTTTAATGTTAATATTGTCATGTAAAAAGGAGAAGTTTTTCTTAATACTACCATTTAAATACTCTTAATATTAACCCTTTCCCACATACAACAAATCTGCAGCAGACGACTTTGAAAACATAAGTGTCAACAACCTGAAAAGTCCCCATGAAAGAGAGCTTAATTGTTAAATAAAGTTGAAAACATTGTGGCCAAAGGGAAAATTGCTCATCATGAGCAATTTTTCCTTTGGTCACAATGTTTTCAAAAGTCGTCTGCTGATATCGTATCAAAATGCGTGTGCAGGTGGGAAAGGGTTAAATGGCAATGCTCTTCTCTGAATATAACGCTTATGATGATGTTACCATTATATAATTCAATTTGTTAACAAAAGAGCCAAGATGGCACTAATACGATCACCTGAGTGATAGTATAGAAACCAATGTTACTTCTATTATAGGTATATATTTTTCAAGAATGGGAATGAACTGCAAATTAAACAGCTTATCAATAAAGGCTATTTGTAATCATGCATTAAATCTTTGATCAATTTGATTGATCGATTGATTGATTGATTGGGGTTTAACGCCCTTTTCAACAATTTTTCAGTCATATCACGGCGACCAGTTTACCTACTCATGCGTTTCCTGGTTTTCCCACACCAGTATACCACACAACATACCTTCCAAGCAACTGGCTGCTTTTCCACATAGACTATTAAACAGCCCATTGGTGAAAGACGAATGACGCAGGTCACAATGACTTTTGTCAAACGTCGGAAAGAATGTTGGCCGAGCTGGGATTCGAACTCACAACCCCTGTATTGATAGCCCGCGTCGGCTTGAACAATTTGAAAGAGGACTACCACATGAAAATTCCTTTGAAGTTTCGTTGATATCTGTCCACTCGTTTAGGAGGTGATGTCGAAGCTTAAAGTGCCTTGTACCCATTTTCTGATGCCGTCTGACAGCCATGTTTTTCAACCAATCAATATGGCGTGAACGCATTTTTGTAGAGATTCAATCCAGGACCATTTCTATCGAATTATATAGGAATCAGACGAGCGGATTCAGAGATTATTTTTTTTATGTCCTTTTGAACATTTTGAAAGAAGATTCCTATGAAGTATGGCTGAATTAAGGAGGAGATGTCATTTGAAGCTAAAAGTTAATTTTACCCCTTTTGTGATACCACCTGTATGCTTTGTCTTTCAACCAAGCACTATTGATTGGAAACATTATGTAGAGGGTTATCAAAATAACATTTCTACACATTTATCTTAAATCAAACAAACATTTTGCATTTTAAAAAAACATATCATGTTGCCCTTTTTCTTATACCGCCAGGCGGCCATGTTTTTCAAACAAGCAATATGGTTTGAACAATTGTTGTAAAGGGTCACACAAGGAATATTTATATCAAATTATAATGGAATCCAAAAAGCGGATTCAGAGGAGATGAATTTCAAATATTGGCTATCTCCCCCTTTCTGATGCCGCAGCTACCAAAGTTCTTCATAGAATTTAAATCTTTTGAACACTTTTGAATAAGAACTACCAAAACTTCGCTTTATTGATGTTTGGTTAAAATTGGTCCAATGGTTTATGGGGAGTTTAACTCTTTCAGCGCCACAGGCAATATTGAGGTTTTTGCAAACAATGCAGATTCAGGTGAGTCAGCTCGGATCGAGCTATCTCACCTGAAATCAACATTGTTTGCCTTTTAGTTACCAAAATAGTCCAAAACTTTCATAAATTGAGAAATGGCACACCCGATTTTGTATATGGAAGAGTCTACTTTAAACAATTCGGCGCTGAAAGAGTTTAAAGATAACAATTAACGAAGAAGGACGACGGACAGAGAGTGATCAGAATAGATCACCTTGACCCTTCAGCTCAGGTGATCCAAAACTTTCCTTTTATAATATGTACCCGGCTTACACATAATTAAATAAATCGTCTACATTTAAAAAAAAAGAATTATTGTTAAATAAACCTATAATTTGACACCTGAAATGCACCAATAAACGTGATTGTATTGTATTGTATTGTAATGTATTGTATCACTAGTGTTGGTCACTTACCTGTAAGTGTAAGTGTTAAAATCAAATTCCATCAAACCGAAACACAAATATGACATACCTGTTAATTCAGCCATTATAGAGATATATTTATAACTGTGTTGTGTAGATCATACCCTTAGCACGGTGTAGCAGAAGAAATAAAACATATACACCCTTTCCTATGTCTGTGTGTTGTATATTTGCTCGTTTGTTTTAGGGGTGTTATATACCACCCACGACATTTTTTCAGCTATATCACGGCGTTTCCTCGGTAAATTACCTGGGTACAATTCCACCAACCTTCCTTAGCGTTAAGAACAGAACAGAATAGAACATTGTGTATTCCTTGACTCGTTATCGTTATGCATCGTCATACAATCAATGAATGTATATTGTTTTATGGCGCATCGACAGCTAAGGTCATTTAGCGCGCAATTAAATTTAATTATTTATGATCCCTGGGTAAACAAACCAGTACTAGGCTAGAATATGTGCCTTGCCCAAGTGCACTCCACCATGACCGTAGTGCCGCGACTGGGGATCGAACCCGGGACACCCGGTTTCGAAATCCACGACGCTAACCACTCGACCACAGCGGATTCCCATACAATCAAATGCAAGATACAAACTATACAATACATCAAAGGAAAACATGAAACGAACGGAAATGAAATAGTAATACTTAATACTTTTTAAAAAAAGCACATTCGAGCCGTCACGCGAGAAAACCAACATTCTGGACTCTGCGTAAAGTATCGACCCGGATGCCGCGCAGCCAAACCCGGACATCCTATGGATTTTTTGTTTCAGAAATCATTACTCTATACCTCTATCCCCATGAGACGTAATGTGTGGGCCCGGATTAGCCTGCGCGGACTGCGCAGGCTGATTTTAGTCGATACATTACATAGTCTCAATATATCGCTGTTACATATTGCATTGTAGGATGCGAATAGTCAAAATAAAAAATCGCATTCCTATAGTACAGAAACCTGGACTAATACGATGATTACACAGAGGCCATAATGTTGGTGTTCTCGTTATTCGGCTCATTTCATCATGTGTTTTCCCTAATAATCTATAAATTATGAAAGCTTTAATATATTCAGTGAAAAGTTTACATAAATAGCTATCCTTCTTAACCCTTTCCCTCATATAGACGCTTTCTGACGCCTCTGCAGCAGACGGCTTTTTGAAAATATAGTGACAAAAGAAGAAATTGCACAAAACGTGCAATTTCTCCTTTTGATACAATGTTTACCACTTTCAGTCATAGGTTATCATTCAGTTATAGAGATGTTCTACCTTTTGACAAAACATGTTCAAAGTCGTCTGCTGCAGAATTTTTGTATGAGGGAAAGGATTAACAATACTTGTAAGAAATAGAATATCTCGGCATTTTCATTAGGAAAACAAAAATGATGAAATATACTTTAAAGTGTTTAAGTATTGCTTAGCGCTACCATCAAAGTAAACAATAAATCAATCAATCAATCAATCAATCAATCAATCAATCAATCAATCAATTAATCAATAAATCCTATTATGTGAATGATTTGAGTGAGTACTAGGAATAAATATATCATTCTGTCAACTGAACAAAATAGATATACAATTAAGCCGTCCCGATTCAGTTTCAGGAATAATTACTCTACTATACCTCTGTCCCCCTGAGACGGAATGTGTCGGCCCGGATTAGCTTGGGCGGACTGCGCAGGCTGATCTGGGTCGATACATTACGCAAAGTTTGTAATATTGGTTTTCTCGTGGAAAGGCTCATATCTATTCTATTTATAGCACTGACAGTACATAGAACAAATATACAGCAGACGACAATGATACACATCTCTGAGCGTTTTCGACTTCTTTACTCGCGTAGCGAGAGTTACTGGAGTTGAAAGTCGAACGTATCGAGTAAGCGAAACTGCGCATGCGCTTAATCTCTAATCTACTCGACTAGAACGACCCCCACTATTTGACGGGTAACACGAGATCAGAGATGGCGACGGCTGATGCACAGAAGGTCGCCATTTTGTAAACAACACAAGACTGGGGTTAGGCGTTCGTGAATGGTTACTCGTGTCGTGTGCTGCGCATGTCCAGATTTTATGCTCGAGTAACTGGATTGCAAAAGCCGAAAACACTCTCTGTAAATGAAAGGCCAGTTATCAAAAAAAAAAAAAAAAAAAAATGAAAACATTATGCTAAAGGTGACATTGCCCACAATTTCTCCTCATGCAATGACTAGTTCAAAAGTCTGTTTCACATATTTCACTACTATAAAGTCACATTCTGATGATCAACACATTTCAAAGCCATAGATATAGTTCATTTGTTTTGTGTGGGTTTTTCCCCCCCAACATTTTTCAGTTACGTCATGGCGTTTCCAGGGTAAATTACCAGTACTACTGATCAACAAGAGAAAGTTGATGCAAGGCATCAATGTCGCCGGAAAAGACTGCATTGATTTATTTATGTATTCTTGACTTTCCTTAGTCTATTCAAACATTAGGAACGTTGAAATGAAAACATTTGCTTATAAATTTTATATTCATACCTATACATTAGGGTATCTATAAAAAATTAACGAAATGTGTACACATTTATCTTGGCTTAAATTTAATTTTGCTGTTGTTACTTATTTAAATAATAGTATTCATTCATATAATTTCAATGTTTGTCAATCTTATTCGAATCACAAGGTAAATATCCTTGTATTGCTTTAAAGGGAGGTAATTTGAAGTAAACAAAAGTCTTCAAAAGGAGAAATATATCAGCATTACCGTCTACAGTTTAAATTGTTCTATTGTTTGTGGATTTAAAAATGTTCTTTTTTTCTTATTTCTACATGTACAACGAAATATTGCGGCTTCTATTTGACGCTTTGCGTCAAACATTCGTCTTGTACTTGTCTAAAATAAAATAATATCACTCGCTTTTTCATATCGAAATGCGCATGCGCGAAAATCGATGTTAAAGGTCACGAAACTACACAACAGAATAGGGTCTATATTTAGCTTAGAAACAGTTCCTACTTTAGATATTCATGGATTAACATTATTAAATGAATTCTACACAAATCAAGACATCTCTTTGAACATGAAAACAACATTTAGTAAGTTAAAATTGCTATTAAAAGGAGAATCCGAAATTGACCTCAATGATGACACATAAGAATCTGCATTAGGGGGTGTTGGTTCACGTCTTGAAGGGACCACTTTTGTCTTCGTAAATAAGACAAAAAACTTAAATGCGAGTGAAATAAAAAAAACTGCAAACATTAAAAAATCGGAATATTTATTTCATTTTAGATGTGTCATTTATTAGTGTTCGTAAACAACCACAATTGTAATATGTTCAAATCATCTAGATTTGTTTCTTTCTAATAATAATCCCCCCTCCCATGTGATTTCAGAAAAGCTATTAAAAATAGAAGTCGCGGGCTTCTACCCGGCGACTAATTAATCCTGATACCAGCTTGTCAGTCTTAGTGCTAACCCCATAATCCTTAGCGTCAATGAGGGAAAGCCATTACTTCCATTTTTTTAATTTCACTACACCAGCGAGGTTGTACATAGATTCGTAGTTTAGAAGAAAAGCTGATTTAATTACAAAACTTAATCTTAAGTTAAAGCCGAAAAGGTCTATAATTCATACAATATGCGTTATTAAGTTATGTCCCTTACACTAACCATGCATCTCAATCCCTATTCATATGTAGTTAACCCTTTCCCTCATACAACAGTACTGCAGCAGACGACTTTGAACATATTTTGTCAACAAATGGAAAATCTCTATAATTGAATGGATAACCTATGAATAAAAGTGGAAATCATTGTGGCAAAAGGAGAAATTGCTCGTTTTGAGCAATTTCTTCTTTTGTCACTTTGTTTTCAAAAAAGTTCGTCTGCTGCGGAAGCGTCAGAAAGCGTCTATATGAGGGAAACGGTTAAAGAAAAATGTGGATTTATTTCAAGTTTCATATCTTACATTGAGCACATTCGGCCTTAGCCAACGATACAACTCAAGTTGACTCGAGTGGCGGTCGTTTTGATAAGAGACAGCCTACTCGGGTTAATCCGAGGTTACCCTTCCCCCAAAAGCTACCCCATGTAATATCGGGTAACTTATCCGAAAACTATATCATTTTCAGTCTGGCAACATGGCGGAAGACTTGGTTGATGAACATTTGAACAGGTTGATGATAACTTAATCAACACTTTACCGTTCGGTCCAGATGTGAGGGTTTACCTGGGTAAGTTAACTCGGGTGATAATATTACGGAATACCGTTAGGGCGATCGCCTATGAATGTGTTGATCTGAAACGCGATACTCGACAGTATGATGATGATAACACGACAGTACGATGATGATAACGCGACAGTACGATACTACAATATTACGATGGTGAAAACGCGACAGTACGATGGTGAAAACACGATAATACGACACTGAGTACGAGGATGATAATGCGATATACTATCGTGTATTCACCATCGTACTGTCGCGTTTTCACCATCGTAATATCGTAGTATCGTACTGTCGCGTTATCATCATCGTACTGTCGCGTTATCATCATCGCACTGTCGCGTTATCATCATCGTACTGTCGCGTTATCACCATCGTACCGTCGTGTTATCATCACCGTACTGTCGCGTTATCATCATCGCACTGTCGCGTTATCATCATTGCACTGTCGTGTTGTCATCACCGTACTGTCGCGTTATCACCATCGTACCGTCGTGTTGTCATCATCATGGGCAAATTGGCTAGCGAAACTTCGTAAAGCATGCACCACGAATTCCTCCGTAACTACTGTAATGTTCGTATTGCATGAGGGTTATGTCATGCGGCCAATCAAGCGGCTGCATTTCACCTCATAAATTATTCATGAGTACGAGATTTTTACAGCCAATTTGCCAAGGGTATAATATATTTTATGAATAGCCTGGGTACCGAGGATGGTTCCCTCCATGACATTAAGAAAACTACAGGACATGATACGCCTGTGGCTGAACAAAAACTTCACATATATACACGTTTTTCTCCCAAGTTATATCGTTGACATTTATTAAGTTTATATCGGATTCTAGCTTCAATGATCGATTACCAGTTATAAAATCATGAACAAATTGAATTTACCACGGACTTGGATTACACCATTAGGTCCAATGCCCTCGATAGAGAAAGATGTATAAATAAGGGAAGGAACTCCAGACTAAGTATAACACGCTTACTGCTATATACACAACCCAGTAATGGGAATCACACTTTGAAATTCACGGTCACAAAGCTATTGTTCAAAGCAGTTCAAATACAATAAAGCTGTTGACCAAATTTATATCTATCTTACCGGTCGCAAGTTCACGTGCTCTTTGTTTGATAAATACCTCGTATGCAAATAGACATTAATCTCTAACTTTATTGTTGCCTTTACCAAAGGTATACACCTAACGTATATCTAACCATAGACCTCAGTTCAAATATGTTCTTCATACATTAAAACTGTACGTGGTCGCAATATTGTTGTATCCCAAACGATGACATCTGTGCTGGAGGACGACTTCCGGACCCGTGATTTACACTCACCTTTTGGGTGTATAAAAGACGTCCTCAGCGATATCAGCTCGCCAAATGGCTTTATGCCGAAAGGCGAGGGTAAACAAACACATATGACGATGGCTCCCTCACTTTGCTACTTGCGAATCTAGAAACCACTGTATACCTTCACGGACAGACCACGTTGACGGTTGTAACCAGGCCGGACAGCTGTTTGGCGAGTTATTTGCAGTATACAGTTGTAATTGTATTGTAAATTACAAAGCTACAATAATATTTATGAGATTCAGGAATTAATCAAATCGGAAAAGTTATAGTTTCAATAAGGAAGAGTATTAACATACCCAGAATTATGTCAGTACGCATAAATAACAATATGAAACATCATGAACATGTAACCTATTAATTTTGTAACCGGTAAATCTACTTTCTCAACTAACCGGATGTAAACACATCCAAATGTGACGTCATTGTAAGGCAAGTAATGAATAAATAACAAAAGGAAAACGACAGAAATGGTAGGAAAGAATAGTCTGACTCGTCACAAATGTAGTTCCGTAAATTATGGATTTCGCTCATAGGAAGTACTTTATGAAGGATAAGTCGACTATTCTTTTTTACCTGTCAGCATTATTTCATGGATTTTATATCTTGGAAATATAGAGAAGCAATAAACACTTGGAAGTTATCGTTCGTTACACTCGCCGCGGATATTATTTTAACTGAAAGAAGAAGAATAGTTATGTTTCTGTATTGACATAACTTCATGTTATGTAATATATTTATTATATCAATAATTTGCTTAAGTTATAACTGCATTTCTAAATTATTTTGTATTATCTATAAAGAACTGCTTTTCGTCACATCGCGTGACGTCACATCGTGTGTATTGTTGTTGTCTGTATTTGCGGGGACGTAGATACGATATCGGTCATCTTTCATATGCAGCCGAAGCCGTCCTGTCAAATGTTGACCTAATTTTATTTTAAGAAAACATCTAAATTATAATATCCTCGACTGTCCAGTTGTATTGACCTTAAGAATGCAGTAAATGTAGCAAACAAACAAAATAACAGTCAATTTCGAATTATTTGCCCTCAATTTACATTGTTTGCGTTGTACAGTTTATGTGTATGAACTACTCTTTGTCAAATTATTAAAGTAAGACCAGAATCAGTGCAGTCTGGTTTTGGGGTATACATATTAATGTATTAAGCCATATATCCTCCAACCTGATATAAAGGAAAACACTTTCATGCCTTCAAATGAATCCCCCAGCTCGGGCAACATTCTTTTTGAGGCTTGACAAAAGTCACTGTGACCTGCGTCATTCGTCTTTCACCAATGAACTAACAGTCTATGTGGAAAAGCAGCCAGTTGCTTGGAAAGTATGTTGTGTTAAATACCGGTATGAGAAAGCCAGGAAAAGCATGAGTAGGTGAACTGGCCGCCGTGATATGACTGAAAACTTGTTCAAAACGGCGTTAAACCCCAATCAATCGACCAAATGAGTCCATTCACAGTTTGAAAGAAATGATATCACATGTGGGCAGCAGTACGACACATATATCGAGGGCTTGGCGTGAAACGGTTGTAACTAAAATTAGTATTTTTGTACCAAGTTTAATCATCTCGCCATAAAGTCTTTATAAGCATTAAATAATAACCAATGGACATTTATGTGTCATTGCTCGTTCTGAGCAATGGCATCTAAATTTGCATTGTTTACAAAGGGGTCAAAAACCCTAAACCTAAACTGCCCCTAAACCAGGGTTTTTAAGATAGGTTTTTAGTTACAACCGTTTCACGCCAAGTCCTCGATATATTATCTTTCAACATGCTCAATTTCAAGTAGATTCATCTTTTGCTTTTATCCAAAAGTTGTATACTGATCAAACTCTAATATCAGTTTGGACAAAATTGGTACTAAGAATTTCAACATTATTTTCACTAGGTTATTTAAAATACTCAGAATACATATATATGGGCCGCTCCATGAGAAAACCAGTGATAGTGACAAAGCGTAAGAATGACGTAATCATCACTCAAAGTTTAACATCATTTGTGCGTGTGTACGCTGAAGTATACTAGCAAGTTTACACAGAGTTTGATCTGGTTAATAAACACCATGTTCATCGGCGGATGAAATGAAGATCGACATACTGTTACAAATCCGGTTAATCTGCCCCTATTATTGGAATAATGTATTAATAATTCAAAACATTCAACAAACAGGAGCATGTAAGATTAGTACACAGATATATATGTAGATCTATATCAATATTCATTTAAACTATTTTGTTTTTCATAATTTGTGAATTCCCCCTTTCAATGATCCATTTATGCTTTAGAGTAGTTTCTGAGGTTAATTTGAAATGGTTTTTACCATTGGCACATACGCATTTTCGTTCATTCGTTCTTGGTCTTGATTATGTGAATTTTGGGTACCTATTTATTGCCATCACATTTCAATTCAATTAAAAACTGAATATATTTTAACGCTGTTATGGTGTTATACAAGATTGTATGAAAACAGTTTATCTGCATCTGCGAAAAGTTAATTGAATAATATATAGCCCCCAATAAGGTTTTGAACTTGTAGTCATAGAAAAACAAAAGTCTTTGAAATAAAACCGTGTGAATCGGTTGAAATTACGGATACAAATCACATTTGTTGTGTAATTATTATTCAATAATAGATGTATAACTGAGCGTTGCTTAAAGGAAACAAACTTTCATGCATTTACGAACCTTAAAGCAACTGAACTCCAGATACCGAACTGTCGAAAAAAAAAATCCAATTTTAAGAAAATAAGTGTTATTTTTGTATTTGGGGCATTAAAATATGATAACTGACATATTATATACCCCTATAATCGGTGAGATTTTCTTGTTTTCGATACTTTTTCCATCGCAAATTCAACCCTGTCATTAATAGGGTAAGTATTTTTAAATAGGAAACCCCTTCATCGGGACAATTGAAAACGACTCAAGTTCACTTTATTGATAAAAAACGATACATTTTCTACTCTGGTTTTACTTGGATAACATAAAGAATAACATTTAGGGCGAATTCGAGTTGTTTTTTGTTTTTTGTTTTTTTTGTTCTCGTGCCATCTTGATTTCAGTCGCTTTAAAGTAACAGATCAGCTTGCAAATCCATACAACTTAATCCGCATCTAGGTGTCAAAAGGAACATTTCTCCAAACTACAATGTTTTCAAACCTTTTCAATAATTTTATTTTCATTTATTTCCATCGTTGCATCGGCCAATATGTGATATGAAGCTAATAACAAACAAAGATACATTGCATGTAGGTTTAACAGTAAGTAACATAGGGTTATAACAAGCCCCATTACATCAATGTTTTACCGATAGATGAACATAATTTCCATCAAATTCAAAAATAATTGATTTGCGCCTGCCTCACCCTTCAGTCAAATGAATGAAAAGAAAAATTGCCAACACGCGTTTAATTAACCACAGTGAGTAATATTTTAAATGAACGACAAGGAATAAAACTGAAGGGAACAAGATAGGTTCTCGGTTCTGCACAGTCCCTGTAAACGGTTTTGACCCTTAATGTTCAAAAATTATTAAAAAGATTTTCCATTGTTTTAACTAAATGTTTTAGAAGTTGTCTGCTGTAGATTTGTTCCATATGAGAAACGGATTGAAACAACATATTCAATATATACATTTTATAAAAAACATGTTTAAGCACCAACAAAACAAAAACAATATTAATCTCTTAAATATATCTACATATTTCAAACAAACACTTCAGAGTAAACTTATAGTATGTCATACATTTATATCACATGATTTAAATTTGAATAAAAAATTATTACCTTTAATCCTAAAAGAATAATAATTGAGAAAACCAACATTATGGCCTTGGCGTAATGTATCGACCAAGATCAGACTGCGCAGTCCGCGCAGACTGAACCGGGCCGACATATTCCGTCTCAGGGGGATAAAGGTATAGAGTAATGAGTACTTAAACAGAAAATCCACAGGAGGCGAAAAGTGTCTATCCGGCTAAGCCTGAGTGGCATTCTTAGTCTGATTCGGGTCGATACTTTACAAAGAGTCCACAATGTTGGTATTCTCGCGGGACGGCCATATTTCATCTGTATTTAAATGAAAGTAAAATGATTGAAACGATTTGAAAACATTCTGGTTTTGAAAAACTGTTTGTTTTGAGCAGGGTCTTTCA
The DNA here is from genome assembly GCA_031761405.1 of Serripes groenlandicus. Taxonomy (NCBI): domain Eukaryota; kingdom Metazoa; phylum Mollusca; class Bivalvia; order Cardiida; family Cardiidae; genus Serripes; species Serripes groenlandicus. The sequence goes on from JASEVX010000010.1 coordinate 8,845,404, forward strand.
AATAGTACTATTTGAAAGACCCTGTTTTGAGCAATTTCTCCTTTTGTCTCAATGTATTCAAAAATATATCATGTAGAGGTGATAAAAAGCATCTACATGTGAAAAGTGGTCCCTTCTCACATATAGATGCTGCTTAATATCTCAATATCCGATAAATTTTGAAACATAATGATAAAAGGAGGGATGTGAGAGAGAAAGGGTTCAACAAAACATATAAACTTATTATTTTGTGTTTTAAAAGTTAATAGTTTATATAATTATTATTTCTTTTAATGACACAGTAATTCTTTATAATTATATCATCAATCTTACGTTGTGAAAGAAAGCCTTTTAATTAAAAGAATTGAAATATATTTCGCTTTGTTTGTTTCTGATTTACAATGTTGTTGTTGGTGGAAAAAGGGTTACAGGTTATGGGTTAAATTGTTCACTTGTCATCTAATATGACACTGATAAGATAATTCTATGAACCGTAAATAGTTTACAGTTCATAGAATAATCTTATCAGTGTCATAATAATTAGTAAAAACATACACTGTTATCAATGTACGCTTTTAATATTTACAATGACAAATCACTGTTTTGAATTTCTACAAAGATATTTTGATAATAAAGGGTTTGAAGACATAACCTGTTCATCAACCACAAATCGAATAGAATGTTAACTTTGTGAATCGTTTTCATTGACTATGGATGAAAATGGAACCTGCTCGCAGTTTAACCTACCCGTGGATCCTTGAAAGTAAAAGTAATTTCGATCGAACCGTATTTGTGTCCATTCTTCTTATACTCTTTACTATACATTCTTCAACACTTGATTAATTATGAACGAGTAGAGACTACCATACTCATTCCCACATATAGCCGCTGTCTGACGCTCCTGCAGAAGACGAATTTTGAAAATATATTGAGACATTTCTCCTTTGGCCACAATGTTTACAACTTTATTCAATAATTATTCCTGCATTTGTAGAGATCTTCTATATTTTTGACTTAATGTGTTCAAAGTGAAGTGTTATTCTGGGATTAGCAAACATTACTTTTATGTTGTTTTGCTATGTTCACGATGTTTTGCTCTTTTGTAATTCTTTTACTCTTTTATGATTTCCGGCTGTTTTGAACTCTTTAAAATGCACCACCATTCGATGTAGTACTGCTTTACAGGTGAAGTTATACGTTGAATGACTTAAAATGTACTCAAACCATTTTGATAAAATTAAGAATAACGTTGCTGTAAATGACGAAATTGTTTGAGCACAAATTATCAAAATAACTTCGACGTCATTCAACGATAAGTAGCACATGTCTTTCTTTGACGTCCCTTACGGCGTCAATATACCTAATACGAATTCCACATATATATCAAACAAAGCAAGACAGGTTGGACTATATGAAAATGTGAAAATCCAAAAATCGAAGAAGTTGTAACTATCACCGGTTTTCTCATGGAATGGCCCATATAAACATTTTGTTTGAAAAATGAGATAACTTAGTCTGTTTTTCAACAGAAAAGGTTATATTATAAAAACTTAAAGGCAGTTCATAATGTCATAACTAATGTCAGCAATAAGTCACCTAGAGACCTCACATAAGTGTTCTGTATTCTGATATTACTGAAATACCACAGAAATGTATAATGTGTAATTTATTGTGATTTCCATTTTTCTGTGTGAAATTGTCTAATCTATACAATAGAAATGGTAAAAACTGGTATACATTGTATCAAATAAATTCTTATACTTTGTATTACTTACTGGTAACATATTTTCATGAACAGCTGCTATTAAAAAGTAAAAACCCATACTATAGTTTAATTGTAAAACACCTGGTCTAACAAGAGTTCTGAGTTCAAATCTCAGCAGGAACATAATTTGAAAGAAGCAACTAAACTTAACAATGTATACACGAAACCATTATGTTGTGGGGAATCATCAGAGTTGTCTTACTTCAACACTTATCACACTATTATCCAGGCTTCTAATGAAAACATTTTATGAAAACAGTTATTTACTCCCTGTATCTTTTTCAAAAGCTTTTATAATTGGAGCAATAACAAATAGAAAAAGAAACTTGATCAACAATGATGACTTTGGGAAGCTACACATGTCCAACGTCTGATCGGATCATTCACTATACATATTGTCAAACGACATATAATCAGTTGTTGACACTAGTACTTATTAACAAATAACCTGATGCTGTTTCATGTTTTACAAATTAAAAACCAGCAAGGAGATATAAAATATTGTTGGGTACAGATATTGTTCATTTTGGAGCAATTGCACCATTCCGATAATGTGTTCAGATTAGTCAAAGACATCAAGTCATTTACATCAGCAAAGGGCTAAACCCTTTCCAACATAAATCAAACCTGCAGCAGATGTTTTAAACAATGTTCATGAGCAGGTGGTAATTTTCTCCACAGTGAATGCCTTTTAACCTTTTTATGACTTTCCTTGAGTGATTAAAAGAAGTATGTCAGGTCAATATTTTAAAGAATGATATATTTGGAATTTCTTATCATCCTACAGAATTGAACTCAGTTCCATTATATAGACACATACTATTGAAACATCTTATACATGGGACGTTTGAAAATATTTGTCAAAAAGTACGGTTTTCTCAGACTTTATGCATAGTGTTTTCATCTTTGTCTCAAGAGTATACATTCAGCCAGATCATGCAAAGGTAGCCAGCTGCCTTTTAAGATTGTTGTGTGTCGTCCCTGGAAATCTCACTCCTGACCGTAATAAAAAAAGAAAAGAAAATGTACTAATTCAACTTAAATACATGATAAGTTTAGGTTTTTTCAATATGTTTTTTCAAATTATTTTCTTGTTTGGGGACTGATACTGCTTGATTATCGTTCTTGCTTTTACACAACCTAGGCTTTGCCTATTAACATATTACGTGTGAAAGTTCGAACCGAAGGCGAAGCACGCCTATAGGTTACCCGTACGAACACATCATACGAGATATATAGGATCTGACATGAGTTGTCATTTCATATAAAGTTTTATTAAACGAGTTCAAGATTTTTTGTTATTAAGCGAGCCTGTGGCGCGCTTAATAACAAATCGAGGGCTTGGCGTGAAACGGTTGTAACTAAAATTGGTATTTTTTTTACGATGTTAATAACTTCGCCATAAAGTCTTTATAAGCGTTAAATCATTTTTCTTGGTAAACAATGGAAATTTAGGTGCCTTTGCTCGTTCTGAGCAATGGCACCTAAATTTGCATTGTTTACAAAGGGGTCAAAATTGCCCTTAAACCAGGGTTTTTAAAATAGGTTTTTAGTTACAACCGTTTCACGCCAAGCCCTCGAAATATCTTGGACGAGTTTAATAAAACTGTTTACTGAAATGACAACGAATGTCAGATTCTTTTTATCACATGGCGAAACACACAAAGAAAATCGGGCTTTCCAAAGCTATTTTAATTTCGTCAATAAACCGTATAACAATGCCACAAATAATTATTCCGAGGTCATATTCAGCTTATTTTATTAAAAGTAATAATGAATAACACTTATGAGATATTATATCTATCACATAAAGTGACTTATGAGGCGTATTTCGATAAAAATGTACTTAACGTTTTATTTACAATATTTCTAGATGAAATTTACAGGTTTTGGCGCCAAAGTGACTAACGTATGACGTCAAAACGATGACGTGACGTCATTTTTTCCTAGTATCAGGTCATGTTATATGACACACGTTGTATATAAAGAAATACGTAATGGGTATATTACATGGGATACAAGCATTGTCATGTGATAAAAAAAAATATTATCCTAACCTATTAATTTCGTAACCGGTAAAGCGCGCAGGCACGATATTCGTATGTTTTGACAAAACAAAAAATACTTAGAACTAGAGGGAATATTTAAATTAAATTCCTTCTCGATAGAGGAATAAAAACAAGGAATCTGATAATGATAATTTGCGTGTAATTGCAATCGTTTTCTATTTTTAAAATAATATTTTCTCAACCGGAAGTAAACACATCCAAATGTGACGTCATTGCAACGCAAGTAACGTCATTGTAAGGCAAGTAATAAATAAATAACCACAGGCGTCCGAATTTCTATTACAGTAAAAAATGCGAAAAATCACACAATACCTCGTTAAAATATATATACGTCCATATAGTGTAATAATAATGACAAGGTGTGCAACGGCATTTTACCCCCTCGCTCGATTCGGTCTATAATTTCCACAGAAAACCGTCTAAGACGACCTGGTCCCAGGTAGAGACAGGTTCTTAAATGACTTTTCTCGTGATCCACCACATCAATATTTGCCAACCGACAAATACGCTGGCGTTTTTAAGCTAATGTTCATTATATTTGGAAATTTGCATGCGCTGACGTCACAATGATCACGTTCCGCAGCGAATATTTAACGCGAAATGACGCGCATTTTCTAGAATATTGTACCTGAGCAATGTTTGTTGGGGTTGGTATTTAATCATTTTTCTTCCAAAAATAATATTATTCATAAAAAATACGGTATTTATTTGTACGTTTTCGAAAGGAGTATAAAAAATGATTTTTAGACCGTGATTTAAATCGTTGTTTGATTAATCTGTCGCTGCGGAATGTTGCAAATTGTGGCTTTGCCTATTAACATATTAAATTCAACAAGGAAGAGTATTAACATACTCAGAACAATGTCACTACGCATAAATAACAATATGAAACATCACGAACATGTAAATGCTACTAAAATGTTTTCGAATATTTAAAACAAAAATCAGCTGGATGGTTAAAGAAAAATATATACCTACTTGAGATAGCCTTAATTAAACAAAAATCAACTTTAGAAGATAAGAGTGTAATATTTGCTACATTTACTCAATGGATATATTTAACACATGTTTTAAAAGTATTGAACACTTAAACGATAAACAAAATAATGATGTTTAGAAAATATTTGAGTACGAACTACCCTGTCAAGGAATTTCGTCATCACTTTACCAGTGACGTCATTAAAATTACATTCGTCATATTAAAATATAAACTAGAGGTCGACAAAATATGTTTCACGTAGATCTGCAGTTTCCTGACTTCAAAACCAAACCAAGTAAGTTAAATTATTTGTAACGGGAATGGTTTCTTTAAGCCACCGTACATGCTCATTCCTTTATCCGTTCTTATGACTCTGCTATTAACTACATTTAAACTGTAGGCATGAGTCATGTGATTAGTATGTTAACACATCTTCTTATCTACTTTATAAGGCCTGTCTCTTTGTTTTCTCTTCCCAGTTGTGACAAGTAATGTATCATGTTTGGGACTAAAGATATACAAATAAAATCGCTATCGTCCATATATATTACAACTAGCTCCAAAGGTAACGTTTACCTACTAGCTTACATAGCTGAGCTCTCTCTCTGTCTCTCTGTCTCTCTCTCTGTCTCTCTCTCTCTCTCTCTCTCTCTCTCTCTCTCTCTCTCTCTCTCTCTCTCTCTCTCTCTCTCTCTCTCTCTCTCTCTCTCTCTCTCTCTCTCTCTCTCTCTCTCTCTCTCTCTCTCTCTCTCTCTCTCTCTCTCTCTCTCTCTCTCTCTCTCCATTCTTCCTTACAAAGGCTTTGTTTTACAAGCCTTTCCTCAAATTAACCCTGAAGCGAGGCAAATATATTTAATTAACCAATTTATACATGGACTGGCCCGTCCATAACTAAGAAGTCATGTCAATGTCGCCATCTTCATACAATTGATGCTGCGATTACATTAGCAGTAGCATTTGAGGCTATATTAGCAGAAGCATTTGAGGCTACATTAGCAATAGCATTTGAGGCTTTTGAGAACAAAATCCCATTTTGAGAACGAAGGACAAATTATTTCCCTTTAAATCTCAGAAAATGCTAAGCCTTAAGGACATTCAAGCAGGTCAGAAAATGTTACTTTACATGATATTGCAAAAATGCTTCAGGATCTTTTGATAACTGTTAAAAGGTCAAATAGTTTGAGGTGAAGGTCAAATAGTGCAGATATGACAAATATGAATGTTTTAATTGCCACAAGAAAGGTCACATTGCTACCTATTTCATTCTAAAGCAGGAAAACCAGGTATGGCTGAATTTAGGCCCGAAGTTCCAGGCAGGGTTAAGGAAACACAGAATGGGCAAGCAAATACAATAGATGACTGTCAAAATAAAGCATGTCACTTCACAAAAGTAATTATTAATAAGTCGAGTATTCACACTCTCGTTGATTCTGGCTCTGCAAGTACTATCATTTTTAGAAATGCATTCCGCATGTTACATTTAGATAGGAACAAAATACAGAATGATTATATTAAACTAACCGCAGTAGATGGGTGAGTCACATTATAGTTTGAACTTGTCCATGCAAACTTTTTATATGATTTTTTGATAGCAGAACGTGATGGTTTAGACTGCATTCTAGGAAGTGATTTCTTGGAAGATTTTGATATTGCCATTAAATTTAGTAAAGAAATGAGTATGTACGGTGACTTAAAGAAATCATTTCCGTTACATATTATACAGCGTATTTCGTAATATATACGGAATATTACGTTGCGGGAGCGATAAAAGGGTTTGTATTGCACGACAAGTAGCGTGGAAAAATCGATATCTTACGAGACCGAAGGTCGAGTAAGATATGGATTTTCCCACGCTACGAGTCGTGCAATACATACCCATTTATCGCTCCCGCAACGTAATATTCCTTTTATTATATACCTACGATCTATGAAGAGCGAAAAAACTATTAAATATACAGATTCAATACATTGTTTATTGGGGATACCTCGCTGAAAGTATTCCGCGCACTGTCTGACGTCACAATCTTGTATTTACACCGCATATAGATACGGAATTTTAATCTGTCGTGGTGTATTTGCGCATGTCAATATGTGTGTATTTCCACCGGAAAATAAACAGGCATGTAATAAAGCCATTTACATCTATAGCATAAGGATCTATTTAATGTTTTATTAACCACAATTCCTTTTTAACCAGGCATGGTTATAAAACATTTAAAACAGGCACGGTATCCTCCAGGTATGTTAAAAGATCAAAACGCAAATGATAATTTAACGACAACACACACGCGAACGGTCCCAGGACGAAACTATGAAGACTTGGGAAAGGGCCAACGAATTTAAAGACGAATGAACCCCGATAATAAATAAACTAGCGTTTAAGATTTATAAGTTATTGTTGCGGCGTTTTAGCTGCTTTCTTGAAAATAATGGCCATTCTTTTGCACAGTTGACAAATGCAGATGAAAACATAAAAATAGCAAATACGTGATGTGACTAAAACATCGTGTTAAAAGTCTCTCTCCTTTTTATATATTTAGTCTAATACTTGGAAACACAAAATCTTACAATAAAACCAAGCAGAATAAGTATTTTCCCCAGTCAAGATGATAATAAGCGGATCGCGTCCTCGCTTGGTTCGCACACTGACTTTGCCAATGTAACTATGTTAGACTGGATTACGAATCAATGGTAAAGATGACTCTACTATAACCCAGATATATTCTAACAAACGGGACATAAACAAACAAAATGATATCGAGCGTGTGATCCATTGCTGTTAACGCTTTCTGACGCTTTCTGACGCCTCTGCAGCAGACGGCTTTTTGTAAACATAGTGACAAAAGAAGAAATTGCACAAAACGTGCAATTTCTCCTTTTGCCACAATGTTTTCCACTTGTAGTCATAGGTTATCCTTTCAATTTAAGAGATTTTCTATGATTTGACAAAATATGTTCAAAGTCGTCTGCTTCAGAATTGTCGTATGAGGGAAAGGGTTAATAACAGCTTGGCCAACGCCTCTTCGGGCTCCCTACCAGGTTGGTCTTACCAAAGACTTTAAAGGGACTGAATCCCATATGAGAAAAAAGCGAAAGAAAAAAGAAAATTGTTAAAAATTGCTATTACCTTGATGTTTTTGCATGTAAGGCATTGAGATTTGCTGACTGATGTACTACAATATATGCACACTATTAATATTGCGGAGATTTTTCGTTATTTTGCATTGTAAAATCGACTGGGTTAGTAACCCAGTAAATCTAAAAATATCGCTGTATATTTATCACGTGATCACTACGACCGAATTGAGAGTTGTTGTTCCTTAGACTCACGCATACATGAATGTAATGAGTCGATAGTGTTAGAGAATGCCGAATTGAATCTACAAATTCAAATGAGCAAGAGGAAATTCCGCGCTATTTTTAAACGGGAAAACACGAAGCGGACGTTTTTTTAACTTCTTATTTCCTATGAAATAATACAAAACAAGACTTGTACGACCTTCTACAACATTCCGTTACATATATATCGACGTATTTTGGATTAATTAGAATAAGTATAAAATATAACGATTTTGGAACATAATGGTGTTCAGTCCCTTTAAAATGGTAGTAATGGCTGCACTCCTTAGCGCTCAGTGCTGTGGGGCTAGCATAACGACTGACTAGCTGGTGTCAGGATAAATGGAAGAGGAGTACTGGTAACTTACACAGAAAACGCCGTGATATAACTGAAAAGGTGTTGACAGCGGTGTAAAACATCAAATAATCAATAAGCGTTACCGTCTGCTGGATAAGCGTCAAGCGTACTAAATGGTAGACACTAGACGTATCGATATCATATCGGGTAATAACAAAACTAAACTGCAATAAGGGAAATGATTTAGTCAGTGTTTGTTTCATTCTTCCCAATACTGGACGTGGATACATTTACATACTAAGACTAGTACACTGTATTTTTTCAGCAAATGAAAAGATCAGTTATACTGAGAGAAATGGTGAAAAAATGGAAGATGTTCTGTGCTGTTTGTCTTGCAGTGACGTGCTTGTTTTCCGTGTTTAAACTGGAGTTAATTTCTCGGGGAAAAATGGTGAAAGTCCCTTGCGGTGAGTTGCTTTTGATATATTTGTATCGTCGATCTGAAACCCCCAAGTCTGAATATTTAGACGTAACATATTGTTTCATTAAATAGGGTTTCACGTTCGGCTGTTAAACCACGGCCACAGTTCATTTATTCGTGACCCCTTGGTACGCAGAACTGGACTAGAAAGTGTGCATTGCACGAGGACAATCCACCATGACCGCTTCGGGCCTGTACGATCAGTCTTGCGTTCAGTGAGGCCGTTTGGTAGCTAACGGTGTGCTACCGTTCGTATCAGGGTGAATGATCTGTAGTTTGATTGATGACTTGTATAATCGAACGTTAAGTTTCACTGAACGAACGGACGTGAAAAGCTGAGCACACGAGACATTGGTCGTTTCTAAAGTGTTTTTTACTTTTCATTTAGCCCACTCCCTTATTGTCAGTATTAACATACTACGTGATGCGAACAGTCAACAATAAAATCGCATTCGAGTACGTAACTAAACAGCCCGCTACCTTTAGGTTTCAATCGTGATCGTCTTTCCCACTTGCAGACGTACCATTAGCAGACGACATTTCAAAATAGGGGGCCTATAACGAGCACTTTTTCCACAATGTTTTCAATTGTATTTAATAATTTTACTTCAATTTATTGTAATGTTCTACATTTTAAAACTTATATGCCGCAGATTTAGTTTATGGGGGAAAGATGAGTATACCGATTTCTCCGAGTGTTCATAAGAGAGCAAAATGGAACACGGAAACAATACGACGCATATGACAAATCTGCACCAGACGATTTTTAAAACTTCTTGGCAAAATTACGGAAAATCCATAAATGACAGTATAATTATTGAATAGCGTTGAAATCAATGGACATATCTATCTTTAATAAACAATTTCTCTATTTGCCACAAAGTTTTCAAATTCATTCAAAAATTAAACTTGCATTAACAGATATGTTCCATAGTTTTCCCGAATGTTTTCAAAGTTGTCTGCTGCTTATTTGTTATACGTGGGAAAGGTTTAAAGGGTTTATGCAGGTATAAATACAAGTATTATACTCCTATTACACCAGGTTCAGCGAAATATGACCGGGGTATTTTGTAGTTGATAAGATCAGATCTCCAGATAAGGGGCGTTTTGCATGTTCTAACATCCTTATTGACTCTTATCCTTTGTTTTGAGTACCCACAACATAGGGTTTAGTTGAGTCATAAGGGAGATATTGTTGGAAAAGGGCCATTTTACCCCTCCGTATCCATTGAGGTGTTCTGTGGATAACAAGAACGACCATAAAATAGGGTTTAGTTTGGTCATACGAAAGATATGGTTGTGAAAAAGCCAGTTTACGCCTCCTTATATATTGACGTATTGTGCAGTTAACAAGAACGTCCACAACATAGGGTTTAGTTTAGTTATAAGAGAGATAAAGTTGGGAAAAGGCCAGTTTACGATATTATATATTGACGTGTTGTTCAGTTAACAAGAACGTCCACAACATAGGGTTTAGTTTAGTTATAAGAGAGATATAGTTGGGAAAAGGCCAGTTTACGCCTCCTTGTGTTAACAAGAACGTCCACAACATAGGGTTTAGTTTAGTTACAGTACAGCTCACGCGGAAGAAAACGCGTTTTCCGCGATCCCACGATGGACAAATATTTTTCATCGCGGATAATCACCGAAATTCAAACTACATGTATATGATCACCGCAATACCGCCTACGGGCTAATTTGATCACCGCGATTGACATTTCTTCGATTCGAGCTTCTTATCTATTTTGAAATCCACGATTATCGGTTTTATTAATCCCCTGGGGTTATCTTGTTGCGTCCGCGATGGTACATAAAATCAAATCGCGGTGATGGGTGGAATTCCACCCACCTTCGCGGACCAAAATATTTGTCCGCGTTGAGATTTGTCCGCGGTGGCTCGCGGACGATGCGTTTTCCGCGTGAGCTGTACTGTATAAGAGAGATATAGTTGGGAAAAGGCCAGTTTACTCCTCCTTATATATTGAGGGGTTGTTCAGTTAACAAGAACGTCCACAACATAGGGTTTAGTTTAGTTATAAGAGAGATATTGTTGTGAAAAGGCCAGTTTACTCCTCCTTTAATATATATTGACGTATTGTGCAGTTAACAAGAACGTCCACAACATAGGGTTTAGTTTAGTTATAAGAGAGATATTGTTGTGAAAAGGCCAGTTTACTCATCCTTTAATATATATTGACGTATTGTGCAGTTAACAAGAACGTCCACAACATAGGGTTTAGTTTAGTTATAAGAGATGTTGTTGTGAAAAAGCCAGTTTACTCCTCCTAACTATTGAGGTGTTGTTCAGTTAACAAGAACGTCCACAACATAGGGTTTAGTTTAGTTATAAGAGAGATATAGTTGGGAAAAGGCCAGTTTACTTCTCCTTATATATTGAGGTATTGTTCAGTTAACAAGAACGTCCACAACATAGGGTTTAGTTTGGTCATAAAATAGATATAGTTGGCAAAAGGCCCGTTTACTCCTATTGATCTAAAACATCAATTAGATTAACGACAGCTAAATACTCGTTGTTCGCCCAAAGTGCTAACTTAAACCTATAGCAACAGATGGTCATCTGTTACCTAAGTAATCAGAATCACTTCACTGTATCCATTAACCCTTCCCCTCATATAGACGCTTTCTAACGCCTCTGCAGCAGACGGCGTTTTGAAAACATAGTGACAGAAGAAGAAATTGCACAAAACGTGCAATTTCTCCTATTAACACAATGTTTTTCACTTTTAGTCATAGGTTATCCATTTAATTATTGAGTCTTAACCCTTTTCCTAATATAGACGCTTTTTAACGCATCTGCAGCAGAGGGCTTTTTGAAAACATAGTGACAAAAGAAGAAATTGCTCAAAACAAGCAATTTCTCCTTTTGCCACAATGTTTTCCACTTTTGGTCATAGGTTATCCATTAAATTATAGAGATTTTCCATTTTTTGACAAAATATGTTCAAAGTCGTCTGCTGCAGATTTGTCGTATGAGGGACAGGGTTAAAACACGAGGCGGTTTGGATTTGTACAACGTGGCCGTTTCTAGTAATCCGTTGGCTTAGAAGCGGTATAAAAATTCATGAATGTTAACTGTTTGAAGCTTATTTTAAAATAATCATTGATATAGTTTGATTTTTTTTTTCCAAAAAGTAAACTTACTTTATGTGGAAGATTGACATATTTTAATCCCGAAAGTTCAGAAAGTAACCTGAAATACAAAAATGTCAATGTAAAGGCCTCATTAAGCTGAGAAACTACATATTTTTGTTATGAAATATGGGCCCCTGTGGCTGGTGGGCGCTCAATAAGAATGGTAGGCACAGTCTGATCCTTGCTTGAACCGTAAGAGCCGGCTAAATGGGTCAGAACGATTCGAGTCAATGCTACTCTTGAGCTCCAGCAGGTGGGGTGGTATTGTTTTCATACCTTATAATGTTTGATCTCGATGTAAATATAAGGTGTGTATCTAATACCATCTATGCTGAACGCAGCAATTTAACCTTAGTTTTTGGGCGTGAAAAACTAGGTCACTAATCCAATATTTATGAAAATTAATCATAACATTTGTCTCAAATTCGAAACTGGGTTTGGGGTAAAAATCTAGGTCACTATGTCCAATTCGTAAAAAAATATAAACACTAGGTCACTAGATCAAATTTAAGAATAACTTTCTGAACACTCTAGAGGCCACATTTGTTATCGAATCTTGGTCGTGGGGGTCAAAAACTAGGTCACTTGGTCAAATTTGATAGTAACTTTATTTACACTGTAGTGGCCACCTTTTTCTTCCGGTAACTCAGTCGGTAGCAACGCGGGCTGTCAATCCAGGAGTTGTGAGTTCGAACCCCATTTCGGCCAACATTCTTTCCGATGTTTGACAAAAGTCATTGTGACTAGCGTCACTCGTCTTCCACAAATGGGTTAAGAGTGGGGGTTAGCATTACGACTGACTGGCTGGTGTCAGGATAACTTGTAACTTATCCAGGAAACGCTGTGATATAATTGATAAATTGTTGAAAGTGGCGGTTTTTTTTTTAAAGTTTTGTTCTTGGTAGGATTGATCGCCGGCTTAATCGTCATGAGAATATTCATGCACGATCTAAGCCTCGATTTGAATAAGACGTTACTATTCATGCACGATATAAGCCTCGATTTGAATAAGACGTTACTATTCATGCATGATCTAAGCCTCGATTTGAATAAGACGTTACTATTCATGCACGATATAAGCCTCGATTTGAATAAGACGTTACTATTCATGCACGATATAAGCCTCGATTTGAATAAGACGTTACTATTCATGTACGATATAAGCCTTGATGTGAATAAGACGTTACTATTCATGCACGATATAAGCCTCGATTTGAATAAGACGTTACTATTCATGCATGATTTAAGCCTCGATTGAATAAGACGTTACTATTCATGCACGATCTAAGCCTCGATTTGAATAAGACGTTACTATTCATGTACGATATAAGCCTCGATATGAATAAGACGTGACTATTCATGCACGATCTAAGCCTCGATTTGAATAAGACGTGAATATTCATGCACGATCTAAGCCTCGATTGGAATAAGACGTTACTATTCATGCACGATCTAAGCCTCGATTTGAATAAGACGTGACTATTCATGCACGATTTAAGCCTCGATTTGAATAAGACGTGACTATTCATGCCTGATCTACGCCTCATTTTGAATAAGACGTGAATATTCATGCACGATTTAAGCCTCGATTTGAATAAGATGTGAATATTCATGCAAGACCTAAGCCTTGATTTGTATAAGACGTGAATATTCATGCGCGATCTAAGCCTCGAATTGAATTAGACGTGAATATTCTGAAGGAAATTATTAGCATGCGGGAAATGTTTGTTTCTTGCATTTCTGCTTAGTTGACATACGTAAAGAACGGTTACTGTTTTAATTAGTTATCCTTCCTTAGTTAACCCTTTCCCACATACTTCAAATCGGCAGCAGATCTTCAACATATAGATGAATATATTGAAAACCTCTATGAAAGGAAGTATTATTATTGAATAGAGTTGAAAACATTGTGGCAAAAGCAAAAAATGTTCATTTGAGAAATTTCACCTATTGTCACACTGTTTTCAAATAGTTGTCTTGCGCAGAGGAGCCATAAGGCGTATGTATGTGGGAAAGTTCTCAATAGAGTTTGTGTCAAACATGGATATTCTTAAAAATAAATTACATGCACATGACACTAATTCACACATTCATACACTCACTCCCTCGCAACCACACCCACTCACATATTCATACACTCACTCACTCGCAACCGCGCACACTCACACATTCATACACTCACTCACTCGCAACCACACCCACTCACACATTCATACACTCACTCCCTCGCAACCACACCCACTCACACATTCATACACTCACTCACTCGCAACCACACCCACTCACACATTCATACACTCACTCCCTCGCAACCACACCCACTCACATACTCATACACTCACTCACTCGCAACCGCACCCACTCATATATTTATACACTTACTCCCTCGCAACCACACCCACTCACATATTCATACACTTACTCCATCGCAACCACACCCACTCACACATTCATACACTCACTCACTCGCAACCACACACACTCACATATTCATACACTTACTCCCTCGCAACCACACCCACTCACATATTCATACACTCACTCACTCGCAACCGCACCCACTCACATATTTATACACTTACTCCATCGCAACCACACCCACTCACATATTCATACACTCACTCACTCGCAACCGCACCCACTCACATATTTATACACTTACTCCCTCGCAACCACACCCACTCACACATTCATACACTCACTCCATCGCAACCACACCCACTCACACATTCATACACTCACTCACTCGCAACCACACACACTCACATATTCATACACTCACTCCCTCGCAACCACACCCACTCACATATTCATACACTCACTCACTCGCAACCGCACCCACTCACATATTTATACACTTACTCCCTCGCAACCACACCCACTCACACATTCATACACTCACTCCATCGCAACCACACCCACTCACATATTCATACACTCACTCACTCGCAACCACACCCACTCACATATTCATACACTCACTCCCTCGCAACCACACCCACTCACATATTCATACACGCAATCACTCGCAACCACACACACTCACATAATCATACACTCAATCACTCGAAACTACACCAACTCACATATTCATACACTCAATCACTCGCAACCGCACACACTCACATATGTATACACTCACTCACTCGCAACCACACCAACTCACACATTAATGTCGATGAGCTCGATACACCTTTCAGTGTATTTGAAATATCGTATGAACTATGAGTTCACTAGAAACACACAAAATCTGTGATTATTGCAGCAATGGATCAGCCTTGTTTATTGATTCAAATGTATTTATGTCACCTTATCTCAAAAGCTCACATCAAAGACACAACAGCTGTGATTATAGAAATAATGTATCAGACTTTGTTATTGATTCTAATAAATTCATTTCACCTTATCTAGCATCAATTGTTAACCCTTTCCCTCATATAGACGCTTTCTGACGCTTCTGCAGCAGACGGCTTTTTGAAAACATAGTGACAAAAGAAGAAATTGCACAAAACGTGCAATTTCTCCGTTTGCTACAATGTTTTTCACTTTTTGTCGTAGGTTATCCATTCAACTATGGAGATTTTCTATTTTTTGACAATATACGTTCAATGTCGTCTGCTGCAGAATTGTCGTATGAGGGAAAGGGTTAATACAAAATGAAACTGTTGTTAACCTCCGATGCCTGGTACACTTAATTCATTCAATTGTCGAGGGATTACCCTTGTACACGTAATTTTCCCTAT
The DNA here is from genome assembly GCA_031761405.1 of Serripes groenlandicus. Taxonomy (NCBI): domain Eukaryota; kingdom Metazoa; phylum Mollusca; class Bivalvia; order Cardiida; family Cardiidae; genus Serripes; species Serripes groenlandicus. Next base: position 8,861,210 of record JASEVX010000010.1, read on the forward strand.
TATTAAGAAATAGAATTTGCAAGTGGTGTGATTCAGAACAAGATTTCATTGAATCGCAATCTTGATGATCAATTTCTCATTTTGCCACAATGTTTCCAACTCTATTTAATAAGTATACTTCGATTCGCAGATTATTTTGTTTTAAATGTCCGTCTTATACAGATTTGTTGTAAGTTGGAAAAGGTTCAAAGGGTAACGTGGTATAGTACTAGTACAGTTACAGTTCTAGTTCTAGGAACAAATGTGCAAGAAACTCAACACTGTGCACTCTGCGTAAAGTATCGACCCAGATCAGCCTAAGCATACCGTGCAGGCTAACCCGGACAGGCACTTTTCGCCTCCTGTGGATTTTCTGTCTCGGGAATCATTACTCTATACCTCTATCCCCCGACACGGAATGTGTCGGCACGGATCAGTCTGTGAATGTGAGACTGTGCGGATGCACGTGCTCGCATGAGTCTTCACTTTACGCAAATGGACAAAGATATATCTAGGACTATGTTACATATAGACGACCAGTGATTGTGATACTGTGTGGATGCACGTGCTCGCCTGAGTCTTCACTTCACGCAAATGGACAAAGATATATCTAGGACTATGTTACATACAGACGAACAGTGAGTTTAATCAGGGTTTTCAAAATCGGTTTTTAGTTACAACCGTTTTACGCCAAGCCCTCGACGTGACGATTCATAAACGTTAATATTATTTATATCCCGCCAATATTGTCGTCTGCTACTGAGGTGTCTTCTGTCGTATGTATATTAGGAAAAGCGGCAATCTTTTGACTGTTGGGACCTTTTGTGCGAGGCCTTCGCTGACAGTGCCGTTTGACCAGTCTCTGTTGTTTTGGCTGCTAAACTCAACATTTTATCTTGGTACTTATAGAATTGGATATGGACTCTTCAAAATGCAAACAATGCTGGACGATTTCATTTTAAATCAAAGTACTGAAAGTACTGGTAACGAATTATTTTGAAAATGTAATTAATAATTGCATTTGATCATGTTTTTTGTTTGTTTTAAACTTGCTTTAAAACTTAGTAGTTTTTTTAGCTCGACTATTCGAAGAATATGAGAGCTATAACAGTCACTTGTGCGTCGGCGTTGGCGTTGCAACTTTGGTTAACTTTTGAAACTTCACTCACTTATTGGACATCATCAAATGACCTTGCAGGACAAGTCCCATAACTCTATATCATATTTTGACACAATTATGCGCCTTTTCTAACTTAAAATTTTAGTTAGAGTTGTGCATGCATGTTGACATTCCTTATTGTGGGATGATGGGCTTCCTGCATTGATTCACTCTTTAATAATTATTTTAGGGATTGAAACATATTTGACCCAAGTAATTATCTGGAGCTCTGTATCACAGAGATGCCAACAGATTTGTGGAAGTATCGTTGTGCAATTCTATTTGTTTCCTTAAGATGATAGAAGAAAAATAAAATGACAAATAACACTTAAACGCACACAGGGAAATCTCACCGTTTTGTCTCCGTTTCCAACTTGAAAACGATGTTCTAATTATGGACCATTAATTTATATTTATCAGCCATTCGGGCAAAGGTGCGCGTCAAAATGCTTGTTTTATCAAGAAAAGCGTCTATTTGTGGGAAAGAGTTAAGTATGCTTGTCATTATCTATTTTTGTTACCATCTGCAACATGTTTGTCATGATGCATTTGATTTATCAGGGTATTCATACCATTACAGTATTGTCTATTCTTACTTGAACACATTTAACCCTTCCGATGGATTAAAGTCAGGTCTCCAGAATGATTCATTGGTATGCGAATTAAATATTAAATAATATTGGTAAATCACTTAATCTTGATGAACTTTATTATTTGAGGGACACATTGTGTATAACTAGGGGAGAGAAAAAACAAAATACATCACTGCATCAGTCAAAATCATCCACGGGAACTCCCGTATGCAAAGATCGATTGTTTTGGGGGGAACTTTTTCATGATGTTTTCTTTAAATTGGCCGTTGTTTATTTACCATGTCATCGATTAAATTATTAAAAACGTATTCTGCTATTGCAGAACTCAGCAGTTCTTCCATTTTGATATATTTTAATAACGAACCAGGTTTAATTGGTTGTGCAGACGTATCTTTTTCGCTTGGAGCAGACATTATTTGTGTATAAATTCCGAAGCGTGAGAACTCATTGTTCCGTAAAAACTGCACATACCGGTGAAGTAGGCGAATTACAGACGGTGTTAGGGTAATTTATTCGACCGCGATTATATTTAACGATCGGGATTTCTCTTGAAAATACGTCACTTTTTCATTTTGTCTTATGATTAAAACGACGCACAGAAAATGTTCTATATTCGTTATTCCGGATTTAAATGCGTGATACGACGAACAGGAAATATTTTCATTCGTTTTTCCTGCATTTCAATGCGGTGATAATGTATTCACGCACCTTATCTGGAGCTCTGCAGATACATTGCTCTACAACGTTGGGTCGAAGGTCAGGTTTGCTAGCGTTACATAATGGGCACCTGTTAACTACGTCACTCACTAGTCAATGGGCGTACAACTCAAAATTCATACATGCCTGCAGACACATGAAATATATGCCTTTATTATTAAATTGATATTCTCTTGAGAATTGATTCTCTGTGTTGATTCGGCATATCTGTGAGATTTACATGGTTCTTCAGCATGGGTTCGACTTCCGTTAACTACGTCACTCACTAGTGAATGGGCATATAACTAAAAATTCATACGCTGCCGACAAATGAAATATATATGCATTTACTGTTAATTTGATATTTTCTAGAGTATTGATTATCTATGTTGATTCGATAGTATAAATATGACTTCACTGTATTGAAAAAACACGTAGAAGTCATTTTAATATCGAAAAAATACTAGGACTATTTAGGTACAGCTAATGTGTATTCTAAGCGGAAGTGTAGTTTAACCGTGACTTCCGCAAAGCAACACGATCGCGTTAACCGCATTATTTTTTGAGAAAAAATAATTCGTTAAAAATCAGCATTGAGGGTTTTAACATTGTCCCGACAATTAAGTTATCGTTACCTGTGTCAGTAAAAATTCTAACGAATTATTTATTTATTTGTTCACTATGTTTTCAAACTTCATTTACTGCTATTGCAGTTTGACTCATTCCCACCTGCAGACGCTTTTTGACGCAATAGCAGCAGATGACTTTTGAAAACATTGTGGCAAAAGGTGAAATTGCTCATGATGAGCAATTTCTACTTTGGCCACAATGTTTTCAACTTTGTTTTACAATTAAGCTATCCTTTATTGAGATTTTTCAGGTTTATTCGGAAAGGGTTAATCTTAAACAAAGGATTATTCAATCAATAACGATCCTATTATGCGCAATGGTTAATGTGTTAATTTTGGTATTCATTACAATTTAATAACATTGTTATGTCTTCAAGTATGCAACAGCGGTTTGTTTATTCCCTTAACGACCACTGGAATTAAACTCTTCCTGGTCGAATTTGGGGATTAGGGGCCATTTTAAGGGGTAAATTATAAGGGGTAGATTTAAGGAATGTTGAATTTATTGCATTTTAGCTCGTTTGTTTTTCGAAAAAAGAAGGTCGGGGTATTGTGATACCCTTTACGTCGTCGTCGTCGTCTGCGGCGTCACAAAACCTAAACCTTACCTCATAACTCAAAAACCGTTCAACATTTTCAAATGAAACTTGGTACACATGTTCCTTGGAACAATACGCATGTCTATGCCAAGTCACATAATTTATGGCTGAAATAATTATTCAGAAAAGCCCTTTTTCAACTTAGAAAAAAGAAGACGAGCGTTGGCGTTCGCTTGCGGCGCTCTTGTTTCATTTGTATTCTCCCTATAATAAGCTTAATCAGGGACATATAACTACGTATCATATCATAAATATGTATTTATATCACATGGCAATGCTTGTATCCGATCTAATATACACATTACGTATTTCTTTATATGTAACGTGTGTAATATAACATGACCGAATCACTATGTTTGTATTCATCCGCGAACGTTTACAAATGGCCGAGAACGTGTATCCGGTAAACACAAACGTCACGATAGACGGAGGTGGTAAATCGACCATTATCGGTCATAAAAATATTTTTGTTGTGATTAGTGATTTAAGTTTATTAAGTATTACATGTTGGGACTATTTTCTGACCGCGAAAACTCGATTTTTCTTTTTGTGTTTCGTCATGTGATAAAAAAGAATCTGACATTCGTTGTCAATTCATAAAGTTTTATTAAACTCGTCCAAGAAATGTGTTATTAAGCTCTCCGAAGGCTCGCTTAATAAGACATTTCTTGAACTCGTTTAATAAAACTTTATATGAAATGACAACTCATGTCAGATCCTGTATTTATCACTTGGCAATGCTTATATCCGATGTAATATACCCATTACGTATGTCTTTATATGTGACACATGTAATATAACTTGACCAAATCACTATTTGTGTATTCATCCGCAAATGTTTACAAATGGCTGAGAACGTGTTTTCGGTAAACACAAACGTCACGATAGATGGACGAGGTAAAGGGACCATTATCGGTTATAACAATATCTTTTTGTGTGATTAGTTAACAGTCTAATAAATATTACATGTTGGGACTACTTTCTGACAGCGAAAACCCGATTTTTTTTTTGTGTGTTTCGTCATGTGACATAAAGAAATCGATACTACTGTCTTTTTTGAATTGGTATTCAGACACCAATAACACCGAATTATAAAGAATAAGGGTACCTGTGTCATGATATAAGTTACATGTATCTGTCATGACGATTCAGATAACAATACCCGATTTTTAATGAAAATTTTGCTGGAATATTTTGAAAGTAATAACATAATTTTGAATTTGCTAAATATTTAGAGATTATTTTAAGAAGTGCATATCATTGCCATCACCCTTTCCACTACAAGTACAATGTAATTAGAATTTCAAGAACATCTGTGGAGCAGATATTTAGTAAATCACAATGCCGTTTTACCGAGTGTATGGTATCATGAAATTACTCCCTACAAACAATGGATATTTTAATTTATTTCTTCCCTAACAGTTATTTTATTTTAAAATCATACAGTGTATTTATAAATAGACATATACAGGATACAGTATAATCATACTTGGAAATATGTTTAAATATATTATTTATATCTGTATTCATATACATGTATACGAGGGGAGATCTAAAGGAAATAGGACTTTCTTGGTAATTCTTGTATTAGTTAATATATATTAAGGAAATTCGTACCATATGTATATTTGTTTTTGCTCTACCTTATGGCGAATTCATATTTTTAATATTGTCATTAGTTTAGTTATAAATTGTTGTCATAGAAACGAGTTGATGCATAGGCGGGCAACAACGTAATTTTAGCACCAGTTCAAGCTGTTTATATTTCACATATGCACAAACAAAAGATACCTAAAATTTGCAATTGTTGTTATGTTGTTCTTATAACAAGGGTTTAATGTTTTTGTTCCATAATAACCATCAACATTGTAAAAGTGTTTACCGACGTGCAAGAACGTCACGCACAAAATGATGTCAAATGAACAATTGAAAAATGCTTAATAGTAAAATTATATCACAACGTAGACACAAATCAAAATCAACATTTGAAATGTTATTCAGTGAAGTTCACCAGGAGTCAAGCAGTCACTAGCGATGTATACATACAAATATTTTCATGGTTGGAGGGCAGAAATCAGTTGAAAACTAAAGTCACTTGCAAAAAAAGCCAGTTCTGATGTGGAAAGGAACAGTGTGAGAGTCATTTATTACTGATCACATTTTACGCATTTTGTTGAACAAAGTTTATGGAATGTCTTTAAGCAATGTCTTGTGGGGGAGTTGATATAACTGTTGTTAAAATATTTATTCGCATGTTCAAACCTACTCGTTTCCCTTCAAACGTCGACGTCAGAGTGACGTTACTACCTAAGGATTATTCTCTACAAGTTTGATTTGTGTCGAAATTATAACAAAATTTCTATTACATCTGGATCACTCCTCGTATATACCGACAAATCTTATTTGTTGCGTAATTACATGCAATGTAATTATCTTCGCATGAATAAATATCAACCCGTCACAATTCACGTCAGTTTTATATTAGTTGAGTTACGTATGCACAATTTTCTCGATAGGACTTCGAGGGATTGGCGTGAAACGGTTGTAACTAAAAACCTATTTTGAAAATGCTTGTTTATGGGCAATTTTGACCCTTTTGTAAACAATGCAAATTTAGATGCCATTGCTCAGAACGAGCAATGGCACCTAACTTTCCATTGTTTACCAAGAAGAATGAGTTAACGCTTATAAAGACGTTATGGCGAGGTGATAAACCTTGGTAAAAAAAATAGCAATTTTAGTTACAACCGTTTCACACCAAGCCCTCGACTTGTCTGATGCAAAGTTTTCTGACAAATTATCAGTTATAATAGTTTAGTTTGTTTGCGGGAGTTTAAGTTCAGTTTAATGTAATATTCTGTGGTAAAACGTGCACGAGGAACGCGAGCACATTGGCTATTTTCGGACCTACCGTTCCGCATTGAAGATTTTGTACATGAATACGTGTTTTCTTTCTTTAAATCGATAGATTGGTGTGTACAATACAAACATAACCAAACGTGAATCAAAGACTGCGCTTTTTCCAAAATAGATTCTGTCTGTGAGAAGGGAATACCGTTCGCTATTACGGTGAGGTCGGGTCATGTAATAGGTAACTGCCAGTAGTCTCGGCTCTCGATACCGTCCATTCGGGAATGAAGTTCGTGAACACTTTTAACTAAATTGTCAATTCTTCCACTTCATAACCATTTCGGGTAACACGTTAACAACAAAAACAAACTGCGATAAGTTTGGTCAGTGTTTGTTTCATTCTTCCCAATACTGGACGTGGTTACATTTACACACGCTATCTAACTACACTGTATTAAACGATCAATTCTATCGAGAGAAATGGTGAAAAAATGGAAGATTTTCTGTGCTGTTTTTCTTGCAACAGTGTACTTCTTTTCGGTTTTTAAACTGGAGTTACATTCTCGGGAAAAAATGGTGAAAGTACCTTGTGGTGAGTTGTTTAGTATTTACTATTTATATCATCGATCTGAAACCTAGTCTCAATATTCCGACGTAGGGCAATCCACCATGACCCGCCACGGCATGGACTTGAACCAGGGACGGATTCCTTTAAATATTGCGTCGGATTCGAATAGTCAAACGATAAAATCGCATTCGAGTTCAAAAACATGGACTACGACCAGCCTTGAGTTCAGTGAGAAAGCTTGGTACCACACGGTTTGCTACCGTTCGCATTAGGGTGAATTAGCTGTAGTTTGATTGATGGCGAGTATTAGTTAACGTTAAAGACGGACACTGAATGAGGTCGTGGGTTCGATCACCGGTCGGGCCATACCGAATACTTTAAAAAATGTAAGTAATGGCTGCCCTCCTTGTTATTCGCCGGTAGTCAGATTGCACATGGGAGGACGAGTTGTTATTAGGATAAACTTAATGTAAATGCCTCGAAAATATTACGGTTGGGATTTCTTATGATATATTTAAAAGAAAATCCTGTTTCCAATGTTATAAGTTTGTGTTTGATTAACCTCGTATTTCATTTTAGTGCATGCTATTCAGGATTTTTTTTCTCGTACGGTCCCTGATTATACATGCAGTAGGACGGCGCGCAAGCTAACCCGTGAAATACACCTACCACGAGGACAAAGTTAGTCCTTGATCATTCAGTTTTAGAAATTATTGTAAAGTTTTATATATCAAATTGTGCTTAACAAATCGTAGATAAATATGGTATGAATTATTTGATAAATTATTTAACAGTATTAAAAATACAGCGTAATAACCAATACAAAACATGATAAACACGTTGTGTAAGATGTAACAGTCGGAAGCACATTTTTGATATTCACACATATGATTTATGAACTTCGCGTGCTAAAAAAACACTGCACGAGTTTCCGGAGATACGGTGATTCAACATCCTTTTAGAAAATAGAAATATGCTTAAACGTTTTTTTGGCAAATTTAGTAAATTATTTCTTAAAAAACATGTAAGATTTGAAAAAAAGACGTCTGAAAATAAACATCGAAGAGATTGCATGTACATTGTTAATATTAATTTCACTCCAACCGGGTTGAAATCTTTACTACACAATATTATTTTTCTTTCATTAATGTGTTCTAAATTATACAGAAATTGACTTCATAGTTTTCAAGAAAAGAACGAAAATGTGTGTGGAGAAAAATTGTCACGTTTTGTCAAAATACGTTGTTTAATAATGAATGCGAAAAATCGGTGCCCCGGAATTTAATGATATAGTCAAACGAAAACCTTACAATTAAAATGTAATAATATTATTTGTCTATATTTTCGATATAATTAATTTAAGACGTGACAAGCAACAAAGGAAAATTGTCACGCTTGGTCATTTTGACGTCTTAAACTTGTATATTGTTCCTGTATTCGCTACATCGGCCCTGTAGTAAAATCCCTGTAGTAATAAACAAACAAAATAAAACAATCGTATCACGTTATCCGACTGTATGTTAACGTTAATTGACGTTACGTTAATGTGCCGAGTTAGTTTACGCTACGTCTAGACGCTAATGCTAAACTATCATTACATTATCATCATTTAATAAAGTCGATTTCCCTTTTTAGTAGTTGCTCCACATATATATTTAATTAGTTCTCTGTGAATCAAATGAAGAAAACAGTAAAGAATCCATGGTAAATAATGTAACCTAAGAATAGGCAATTGATATTTGATCGATCCTTAACACCATAGTCGAAATAACATATTGCATCTGTGTGCTTTGTAAAATAATGAATCCGATTGTTCATGACCGATTAAACCGTTACGAATTGAAAGGTCTTCCAAATGGAAATTCATCAAAGTTGACAATCAATGACTAAGTCTTATTTATAATTGGAAGCGTTTAACTTTCGAAAGATTACATCATGGAAAACATCATATGTTATAACTATGAAACTTTTAAGTTTTAAGACTGTTGTTGACAAGTGTATTTTAAAAAACAAACATGCATGCATATTGGTTTTAAAGATCATTGTCATTAAAGCGTAAAAGTTGTAAGTCCTATCGATCTGCACAACATCTAACACACTGATACTTCATCTTATATTTCCTTCAATCGTGACTTCAACATCCGTGTTTGGTCCCTTAACTTCCAAATATATAATATTCACAGCTCAACGCACGGATATGTTTACGCCATTTGATTGTGTTTATAGGAATGGCTTACGGTTTAAGTTGTTTAATTTGGGAGTTAAGGGAAACATGTTGCGAATCTTTCGAGATATGTATTCTAAGGTTGAATATTTTAGGAGATAATCTCACCTACTTATAGATGACCTTGATCTTATATTTGCAGGGAAATATGCGTCTGTGTTGAATATTGGAGATATTTTAAAACATTTGCGCCGTCCCCGCGAGAAACCAAACATTATGGCCCCTGCGTAATATATCGACCCAGATCAGCCTGCGTGATCCGGGCCGACACATTCCGTCTCAGGGGGATAGATGTAGAGTAATTATTCCTGAAACAGACAATCCACAGGAGGTGAACAGTGTCTGTCCGGGTAAGCCTGCGCGGCATACTTGTTCTAATCCGGATCGATACTTTACACTGAGTCCACAATGTTGGTTTTCTCGCGGGACGGCTCATATCAATACTATCTGCGTAATGTATCGACCAGATCAGCCTGCGCTGTCCGCGCAGACTGATCCGGCCGACACATTCCGTCTAAGGGGGGATAGATAGAGTAGTGATTCCTGAAACAGAAAATCCACAGGAGGTGAAAAGTGTATGTCCGGATTATCCTGCGCGGCATGCTTAGGCTGATCCGGGTCGATACTTTACGCAGAGTCCACAATGTTGGTTTTCTCGCGGGCCGGCTCATTTTACTCATACTATTTGCAGACCCCCTGGCTGTTTTGAGCAATGATCCAGTATATTTGCAAACTAGTTTAAATAATGTGTATATATTCTGTAATCAATGGGGATTAGAGGTCAAAATTGACAAAACAAAAATCGTTGTTTTAAGAAAAAGAGGTGGTTTAAAGGTTAATGACTGTTGGACATATAATTACGCAAACATAGAAATTGTAAATGATTTAAACTATCTTTGTACAATATTTGATTATACTGGATAATTAATTTTGAACCAGAAAACATTCGTTGTTTTGACTTCGATACTTCGACCTTATTCCAATTATATGATGCATTTGTAGGTTAAATCCTAGGTTTTTCAAAACTTATTTTTGTGACAAAATAGAAGTACAACAAGGGACATAACTCTACAAATATGGTCGGCAGAGCTATGTGACTTGCTGTCGTTGTTTATGTTGGCATTAGAAACAATTATACCAAGTTTGAAGTAAATAATGGTTGATGGTACAGAAGATATGAGATACAACAACAACAATTAGCCGACGGCGGGGTGAGTGAAATAGCCTCCTTATCGTTCGAATTGTCGAGCTACAAAAGTACCATGTGGACCGAATGATATATTCGGAGTTGGGGTCAATTAATTGTCACAAGACCAACAAGAAATTTTGATCTTGGAAACATTTCATTCTGGCCTGATGTATCCTTACTTGTCATGGTGGGTATTTTTCTTTCTTCAGATAAATGTTTCTATATACTCTTTTGCATCTCCTCTTAAACGATTGTAATTCTACCTGCAGTACATTCAGTACTTTGATATTATATTGGAAGATGTTTCTTTTAATAAATGTTTTGATTCAAAGAGCATTGTGATTAATATTATCGAAAGTTTTTTTCTAAAAACAACAAATGCACAATATAGTTTCTTGTTTTCAGTATATAAAATCACGTCAATTATGGAACAGGAAGATCATATAAAGGATCATATAAAGGTAACCTTTCACAACTCTCCCCAAAATTGAAAGGCTATTTTTAGCAAGATTTCTAAACTTCTTCTATCATATGAACGTGGTTACAGTTACTCGCTCAAGTACGCTGTATTTTTCAACACATGAAACGATAAATATATCTTAGAGAAATGGTGAATAAATGGAAGTTTTTATGTGCTGGTTTTCTTGCAATAGTGAGCTCCTTTGCGGTATTTCAACTGGAGTTATTTTCTCGGGAAAAAATTGTGAAAGTTCCTTGTGGTGAGTTATTTAGTATTTACTATAATTGAGCCGTCCCGCGAGAAAACCAACATAATGGCCTCAGCGAAATATAACGACCAAGATCAACCTTAGCGGTCCGTGCAGACTGATCCGGGCCGACACATTCCGTCTAAGGGGGATACAGGTATAGAGTAATGATTCCTGAAACAGAAAATCAACAGGAGGCGAAAAATGTCTATCCGGATAAGCAAGCGTGGCATGCTTAGGCTGATCCGGGTCGATACTTTACGCAGAGTCCACAAAGTTTTCAAAATCTTTCAAAAAATAAACTTACATTAACAGATATGTTCCATAGTTCTCCCCGAATGTGTTAAAAGTCGTCTGCTGCTTATTTGTTATATGTGGGAAAGGTTTAAAGGGTTTTATGCAGGTATAAACTGATTCAGGTAGAAATACAGGTATGATACTCCTATTACATCAAGGAGGTCCAGCGAAATAATTGAAGTGCTACTCTTCTATAAATTATTAGTAGTATTGAGGAAGTATTTTTCTAATTTCTTTCTCCTATTTTGTCTTTTTTTTTTGTTCTTCTATTTTGAATGGTAAACTTTCGATTGTGTGTATATTTCATGTTTATTGTAATTGATTCCTGGTCGAATTTGGGGATTAGGGGGCCTTATTGAGGGGTCATTTATAAGCGGGAGATTTAATGAATGTGGAATTGATTACATTTTTGCTCGTTTGCTTAACGAAGAAAGAAGGTCGGGGTATTGTGATTACCTTGACGTGGTCGTCGTCGTCGTCGTCGTCGTCACAAAACCTAAACTTAAAACAGATTTTCTTTTCGTGTTTTATCATGTGATAACAAGAATCTGACATTCGTTGTAATTTCATAAAGTTTTTATTAAATTCGTCCAAGAAATGTGCTTCCTTTGGAGTTAACTCGAATTTCCGAAGATGGATATTAAGAACGTTCATGGCTTAAAGAGCGTTGACAGAAATATACTGTTGGTTAAAAAAAAAAGGAACCGTTATGATTAAAAACAACGCCTAAGTATTTGAAATCATTGACCATAGTTAATTCTTTGCCGTTATAGTACCAACTGTAATTTATCGGCGTTTTACTTCGTTTTCGAAAGACAATTATTTTAGTTTTCTCAGTATTAACCGATAGGCTCCACGTTTGGCAATATATTTTAAGGTGGTCCAAAGAAAGTTGAAGATCCTGTGGGTTATAACTAATAAACGAGTTGCTTGAAAGCGGGTAGCTCAAAAACCTTTTGAGAAAATCCCTGCAATGAAAAATACGGAAATACGGCTGTCGTGCATCGTCAACGTTTTCCCTTGTTAACACTCTACAGGCTACATTTTGCATCGGATCTTCATGAAAGTTTATCAGAACATTCATCTCCATCAAATCTTGGACAAGTTCGAAACTGGGCCATTTGAGGTAAAAAACTAGGTCACTAGGTCAAATTGACGGAAAATCTTGTTAACACTCCACATTTTAAGCTTGAGCATGTTGAAACTTTATCAGAATGTTTGTCTTGATGATGTAAGTCAAGTTCGAACATGAGTCATGTCGGGTCAGAAACTAGGTCACTAGGTCAAATTGAAGGAACATCTTGTTAATACTGTAGAAGCCACATTTTTTGCTAAGGCAGCTTGCAACTTGGTAAAAAAAAAATTCTATATAACATCTAGGTCACTAGGCCAAATTGAATGGAAATCTTGTTAACACTTTGGAGGCCTTATTTTCAACTTGAGCATGTTGAAACTTTATCAGAATGTTTGTCTTGATGATATATAGGTCAAGTTTGAACATGTGTTATGATGTGTCAAAAAGTAGGTCACTAGGTCGATTTGAAAGAAAAGATTGTTAACACTCTAGAGGCAATTTTTGCTTCAGCAGTTTGAAATTCTGTCAGAATGTTTGTAATAATGATATCTAGGTCAATTTCGAATATGGGGCACATTGGGTCAGAAACTAGGTCCCTAGGATAAATTGAAGGAAAATATTGTTTACTCTGTAGAAGCATCTTTTTTTTAGCTACATCAGCTTGAAATTTTGTCAGAATTCTACCTAATCATATCTAGGTCAAGTTTGAATATGGGTCATGCCGGGTCAAAAACTAGGTCACGAGGCCAAATTGAAGGAAAATCTTGTTAACACTCTGGATACTGCATTTTTAGCTTGAGCATGTTGAAACTTTATCAGAATGTTTTTCTTGATGATATCTAGGTCCAGTTTTAACATGGGTCATGTTTGGTCAAAAATTAGGTCACTAGGTCAAATTGAAGGAAAATCTTGTTAACACTCTCGAGCCAACATCCCCAGCCAGCATTGTAGTACTTTCAGTAATTTGATTATTATATTCAAGACGAAATTAGCATCCGAGTCTTTATTAGTCGCCGGGCAAAAGCCCGCGACTTCTATTTTTAATAGCTTTTCTGAAATCACATGGGAGGGCGGCTTATTATTAGAAAGAAACAAATCTAGATGATTTGAACATATTACAATTGTGGTTGTTTACGAACACTAATAAATGACACATCTACAATGAAATAAATATTCCGATTTTTTAATGTTTGCAGTTTTTTTTATTTCACTCGCATTTAAGTTTTTTGTCTTATTTACGAAGACAAAAGTGGTCCCTTCAAGACGTGAACCAACACCCCCTAATGCAGACTCTTATGTGTCATCATTGAGGTCAATTTCGGATTCTCCTTTTAATAGCAATTTTAACTTACTAAATGTTGTTTTCATGTTCAAAGAGATGTCTTGATTTGTGTAGAATTCATTTAATAATGTTAATCCATGAATATCTAAAGTAGGAACTGTTTCTAAGCTAAATATAGATCCTATTCTGTTGTGTAGTTTCGTGACCTTTAACATCGATTTTCGCGCATGCGCATTTCGATATGAAAAAGCGAGTGATATTATTTTATTTTAGACAAGTACAAAACGAATGTTTGACGCAAAGCGTCAAAGAGAAGCCGCAATATTTCGTTGTACATGTAGAAATAAGAAAAAAAGAACATTTTTAAATCCACAAACAATAGAACAATTTAAACTGTAGACGGTAATGCTGATATATTTCTCCTTTTGAAGACGTTTGTTTACTTCAAATTACCTCCCTTTAAAGCAATACCAGGATATTTACCTTGTGATTCGAATAAGATTGACAAACATTGAAATTATATGAATTAATACTATTATTTAAATAAGTAACAACAGCAAAATTAAATTTAAACCAAGATAAATGTGTACACATTTCGTTAATTTTTTATAGATACCCTAATGTATAGGTATGAATATAAAATTTATAAGCAAATGTTTTCATTTCAACGTTCCTAATGTTTGAATAGACTAAGGAAAGTCAAGAATACATAAATAAATCAATGCAGTCTTTTCCGGCGACATTGATGCCTTGCATCAACTTTCTCTTGTTGTACCATATATAACAATACATGTAAATATATATGATTGTATATGGATGAGACTTAAATAAAATATGAAATCTACATTGCACAAATAACCCTTAACATTTTTCCCTTTATTCCAATTTTGTTTAATTTTGACCAAAGAGCGTTTCGATAATCTGAATCGAAGGCCGTTTTAAGTCTATAAATGCACAATACAGTTTTTGATTGGTGTCTTAAATTCTGTCAATAATCCATTTTAAGATGAAAACCGCATCGGTTTCGGATTTGCCTTTTCTAAAACCGAACTACGCATCTGATAATACGTTGTGTGATTCGAACCATTCTGAAATACGTGTAGTAAGGATACTGGTGAATAGTTTGCTCATACAGCTTATGCCCCGGTAATTGTCTACCGAATGTACATCTCCCTTGTTATGCGGGGGATTCAGCTATGCTGAATACCTCCGTAAATTGTCATGCCCAGCTTTCAGGAAGTGAAACCGCGCCAGCATATTGCTGAAATCGTGACAGTCATTAAATTCTTCGACGTCGTCTAAAGTGTTGCATTCTATATTAGAAAATAAATCAGAAAAATATGAATTAATATGAATTATTTCATAATTATGTTTTTTTATACAAACGCTTTTTATCTGCCAGGGTTTTCCTGTTTTCGTACGTTTTTGGTAGGCTGTATAGTCGTAGGGCATTTTTTATAAATCTCTTTTATATTGTAGCATTCCTGATCAAACCATTTATTCGTTTTGGCATTTTTATCATGACGCGACTCGTTTATCAAGACTTCTTTCTTAAATAATGGATCCGCAGTTTTACGCATTATAGAGGTAAATCCTTTGATCAGTTCTTCCGTTCAATTGGGATTGTTGCGATCTATTTGAGTAACTAATGTATTGAACAGTGGCAAATCGGAAATTATACCCCTTCTAAACATATCTGATTGATGTGCGTCCCCCTTGATAAACTCGTGCTAGTATGAGTACTGTTCACTTAATGCATACCTATTTTTAGAAAGTGTGGTAAACGTTAAAGGGGCATGGTCGCTGAAAATGTTAAAACTGCGTATACAAAAATCGCTTATACAGCCAAAATCTTTCTCTCTCAACAATAAGTAATCAATAACACTGCTTCCTTTACCACTAACGTATGTCTCTGCACCTATAGCATGGTAAGATCCTAATCTGCCATTGGCTATCCTAAGAGAAGTACACTTGCATAAGTCTAAAAGCTTTAAACCTTGACAATTTGATACATTATCTTGCGATATTCTAGGCAATGCATTGTCTGGTATATAATCCACATCAATGCTGTGTATAGCTCTATCGCACATAACGTAGTCATTCTTTATCGAAATTTTTCCATTAAAATCGCCCATTATGATAATTTTGCCTTGTGACTCGTAATGGAAAACATCATTTTGTAGAGTTTCAAATAAATCTGCTTCAATCATTTTACATGCTGGCGACTCGTCTGACCATAAATACACACCTGAAATAAACGTATCCTCTTCATTATTAAAAAAGTGTTTATCTAGTTTTAGCCATTTTATAGTGCCATAATGGTTTCTAACAATTGTTACACCACCTTTAATACTGTAGTTAACATAAACATATATACCACCGCTGTTGCGCCTTGCTCGTTTATGCCTAATTTGTCTGTAGAAATTAAATTCGGTATACCCCGGAAGGGGAAAATTGCTAGTTTTGTCAGTCCAGGATTGTGTTAGGAAGATTATGTAATTTTTTGTTAGAATGTTGCGAAAGTCCGCATCTTCGTATTTGGTTAGGGATAGTCCATTACAGTTCCACGCGATTACCTTAACACCACCCGTAGACCTGTCCTACTCTGCTTACACAGGTTTTCCGTCGATATAAAGAGTATCATAGCTGATCCAAGCCTAGCGGTTTTCTTTTTTGGCTTTCTGTAACTGTGGTGTTAGTTCTTAATTGTCCAACCACAAACGTTTAAGTGAGCAAACGTTATCGTTCGTTGAGACCGGGTGGTTCCTAATGCTGAGTATAAGATGGTCCATTGCTGTTCCTACTTGACTTTTCCTTTATTTTTCCGTTCGCATCTACAATCAGAGTGTGTGCCTCTGGGAGATTCTTAAGAATCGCTCTTGCATTAAGCTCAATAAGTCTTTCTGTATGAGACTTGCTGCTTTTGAGATGAACGTTTCTGTATATTGTGGAATCCCTCAGGACCGATTTATTTCTCAGAACACGTATTTTCTCTGATGTATTTGTTAAGGAAATGTTCACTAACCCGACACTTTATTACCAAGAGCGTGAATCAAAGACTGTGCGTTTTCCAAAATAGATTCGTCTGTGAGAAGGGAATACCGTTCGCTTTTACGGTGAGGTCAGGGTCATTTAATAGGTAATTGCCAGTAGTTGTTATAACGGGACCTCGGCTCTCGATACCGTTTATTCGGGAATGAAGTTCGTGAACACTTTTAACTAAATTGTCAATTCTTCCACGTCATATGAGTGCTTAAAGGGTAGACATATCAATTTCGGGTAACACGTTAACAACAAAAACAAACTGCAATAAGTTTGGTCAGTGTTTGTTTCATTCTTCCCAATACTGGACGTGGTTACAGTTACACATGCTATCTAGTACACTGTATTAAACGATCAATTATACCGAGAGAAATGGTGAAAAAATGGAAGATTTTCTGTGCTGTTTTTCCTGCAACAGTGTGCTTCTTTTCGGTGTTTAAACTGGAGTTACATTCTCATGAAAAAATGGTGAAAGTTGCGTGTGGTGAGTTGTTTAGTATTTACTATTTATATCATCGATCTGAAACCTAGTCTCAATATTTCGACGTAGGACAATCCACCATGACCGCCGGCACGGCAGGGGATTGAACCAGGGACGCGCGGTTCGAAATCCACGACGGATTCCTTTAAATATTGCGTCGGATGCGAACATTCAAACGATAAAATCTCATTCGAGTACAGAAACATGGACTACGACCAGCCGTGCGTTCAGTTAGACAGCTTGGTACCTCACGGTTTACTACCGTTCGTATCAGGGTGAATGAGCTGTAGTTTGATTGATGGCTGGTATAAGCTAACGTTAAAGACGGACACTCAATGACCTGGCGAGACAGAACGTATTTTCTTTCTTTCTTATTATTTACCAAAGGATGTATTTAGGACTAAGTGAATGTCCTGATGGTGAGATTGTACGGATCTACGTGCTCGCCTGAGTCTTCACTGTACGCAGATGGTTTAATATCGAACTCTACACATGGTCCACATATAACGTCACATAACATAGCTTTTAAGGTGGAATCATACTTTGCTTTTAAGGTGGAATCATACTTTGCTTTTAAGGTGGAATCATACCTTTGAAAAAGCGTCGTTTTTGACGTCAAAACGTATGTTTTTGCGACAATTATAGTGTGGTTAATGAAACCGCCATCACTTTCTCGTTTGAAGTGGTATTCGGATAAAACAGACGGCAGACAGTAGGGAATATAATGTCCTGCGTGCTGATATAAATTTCATACATCTGCCTTGACAAATTATATAACAAAATGCGAATTAAACTAAAAGTTTCGCCAAAACATTATAACAGTTATAAGATTATTTCAGATTTATTAAAAAATTCACTTGAGATTTTTATTAAAAAGATATGTGATTTAGGACACTGTTTCGTCTGTCATTTGCCAAAATGTCATGAATATCTATCGAGCCAATCTTTAATAAATCACAATGCAGTAAAACGTCTGCTGCGCTTCGGAACGTACACTGCGATTCATAGCTAGATACGCATCCAAGTTAATAAAATGAATACACATGTTTTAATTATAATCATCAATTTCAATCTTTTAAGTAAATAACCCCCTAATAAATAATGGAAGTTTGTATTTATTTGCTTCTCTTTAAAGATTCAAAGTAACTACGGTATTGCAATTTATATAGTAAATACATTAAACATACAACACACGAATACTTGGATTTTTATATGTATTAACTGACTTGTTTACTTCGATGTTCTTTCTAAAAAGGATAATTATCACACATTTTATTTGTCTGTTTGTTTTGTTTTATCACGTATTTCAGAACTGTTTAACAAATACCATTCTCCCAATCTCGACAAAATGCCAGTTTGATTGATATTTTAGTAATTTTTAGTAATTGATCAATACTTTGTTTCATAGTAATTGATTGATATTTTGGTTCATGATTGATTTTTGTTTCATAGAAATTGATTGATACTTTGTTTCCTAGTGATTGATTGGTATTTTGTTTCTCGTAAAATGATCAAACTTGCAAATGATTATGTGCAATGCATACAACGATGTAATAGCACCACAGCCGATATACATCGTGTCGGTATACATCTTCATTTGAATTGTGTAACATATATTGAATAACACAACTGCATGACAATAATAAGGTAAAAACATCCCGCAACCAAACTAAAACATTATAACTGATATATTGTCAGAAAACGTTGCATCAGACAAGTCCTATCGTGAGATTTGTGCACGCGTTACTCAACCATATAAAACTTTCCTGAATTAATAAGTAGTGACGGGTTGATACTGATTCATGCGAAGATAAGTACATTGCAGGTAGTTACTCAGCAAAATAGATGTGTCAGTATATACGAGGGGTGTCCACAGGGACTTGCTCCTCTAAAAATAGATATGACCTACTATGCATAGATATTAACAAGGGTGGACACAGATTTCTGGGTCGCCTCGCTTCAACTCATTTTATTCAAAGTATTCGAACAAATATATGAATTTGAAGTAGGGAATCAATCAATAATGCTTTTCTCTATCGAACTATACCAAAATAACGTGTTTTTTCCTCCCTACGTATGTTTATTCCCTTGAAATATTCGCGATTTCGCCAAAAGGACAACAACCTGGACACAAAACGAAAGTACGGACAATTACCGCAGCGAAAAAATCCGAACCTTCCGAAAATTATTTTAACGGTCTTTTTTTTTTACAGTTGCCGGGGAAATAATCGCAATATCACTGACAATTTGACAATTACCGCAACGAAAAAAAACGAACCATTCCGAAATGTCGATCGCAGGTACTTTCGTTTTGAATCCAGGTTGTTGTCCTTTTGGCGAAACCGCGAATATTTCAAGGGAATAAACATACGTAGGGAGGAAAAAAACTCGTTATTTTGGTATAGTTCGATAGAGAAAAGCATTATCGATTGTTTCCCTACTTCAAATTCATATATTTGTTCGAATACATTGAATAAAATGAGTTGAAGCGAGGAGACCCAGAAATCTGTGTCCACCCTTGTTAATATCTATGCATAGTAGGTCATATCTATTTTTAGAGGAGCAAGTCCCTGTGGGGTGTCCAGAAGTAATAAGAATTTTGTTATAATTTCGACACAAATCAAAATTGTAGAAAATAATCCTTATTGTTTTCAACATTTAACATTTCTCTTACATACAAGACAAATATTTCAATAATCGGTTGACATCCAACATTTCTGGGAGATTATGAAAATTGTAAGTACAATTGGGGCGGGCCAATGTAGTAACGTCACTCTGACGTCGCTGTTTGTTCAATTGTTCATATGACGTCATCTTGCACGTCGGTAAACAACTTTACTATTTTGATGGTAATTATGGAACAAAACATTAAACCCTTGTTATAAGAACAACATAACAACAATTGCAAATTTTCGGTATCATTTGTTTGCGTATATGTGAAATATACACAGCTTGAACAGGTACTAAAATTACGTTGTAGTCCGCCTATGCCTCAACTCGTTTCTATGACAACGATTTATAACTAAACTAATGACAATATTAGAAATATTAATTCGCCATAAGGTAGAGCAAAAACAAATAACATATGGTATGAATTTCATAAATATGTATTAACTAATACAAGAATTACTAAGAAAGTCCTATTTCTTTTGTATATATATATGGGCCGCTCCATGAGAAAACCGGTGATAGTGACATCGCATAAGAAATGACGTAATCATCACTCAAAGATTGACGTCATTTGTGTGTTTACGCGGAAGTAAACTCACATACATGTATACACAGAGTTCGATTTGGTTTATTAACATCATGTTCATCAGCAGATGAAATGTAGAGCGACATACTGTTACAAGCCGGTTTAATCTGCCCAATTTGTTGGAAGAATGTATTAATTATTCAAAACGTCCAATAAACACGAGCGTGTAAGATTAGTAAACAGATAATATATAATTATGTATATCAATATTTATTTTAACTATTTAGTTTTTCATGATCTGTGAATTCCCTTTTTAAATGATCCATTTATGCTTTAGAGTTAAATATGTTTCTGAGATAGATTTGAAACGTGTTTTACAATTTAAACATGTATACGCATTTACGTTCATTCTTCTTTTCTTCTGTTTTTGATTATGTGAAATTCCTGTTTATTGCCATCACCTTTCAATTTAAATAAATGCGCGTATGTACATACAGACTAAATGCAAAAACTACATATATATATATATGGGCCGCTCCATGAGAAAACCGGTGATAGTGACATCGCATAAGAAATGACGTAATCATCACTCAAAGATTGACGTCATTTGTGTGTTTACGCGGAAGTAAACTCACATACATGTATACACAGAGTTCGATTTGGTTTATTAACATCATCTTCATCAGCAGATGAAATGTAGAGCGACATACTGTTACAAGCCGGTTTAATCTGCCCAATTTGTTGGAAGAATGTATTAATTATTCAAAACGTCCAATAAACACGAGCGTGTAAGATTAGTAAACAGATAATATATAATTATGTATATCAATATTTATTTTAACTATTTAGTTTTTCATGATCTGTGAATTCCCTTTTTAAATGATCCATTTATGCTTTAGAGTTAAATATGTTTCTGAGATAGATTTGAAACGTGTTTTACAATTTAAACATGTATACGCATTTACGTTCATTCTTCTTTTCTTCTGTTTTTGATTATGTGAAATTCCTGTTTATTGCCATCACCTTTCAATTTAAATAAATGCTTAATATAGTTTAAGGTAGAACGCGCCTCTAAAAAAATATTCGAATTTCCTCACGAAATTTTGCATCACCATAATACAGCATATGCCCAATAAAATTCTGTTCTTACTTTTTTCGTATCTAAAACAGTTTTTAAACTACGAGACCTCAAAGTATACCACTGACGTCACTTTTTAGACGTCTCTCAAATGTCCCTCGTTAAAACAACAACAGCTGATAGTTTGGTCAATTCTAGGTTGATAGCTGCGAAATTATATCACGATTTGCACCTTAAGAATACCTTCACGTACATGTAATCTTTTTCTTTGTGTCGTACGTTTAAAAAGAATAACGCATCTATAACGTCACTTTTCAGGAGCGAAATAACGTCGCGTTTCGCGTAAGAAAAGGCGCCTTGTTTTCATTTTAAAAAAATCTGTACATTTAATTTTTGATTTTTTTTAATCTAATCATTTATAATTTTATTAAAAATCGTTTGATATCAAGAAAAATATACCTTACCGACTTTGTTTTTTCACAATATCAGTTTATCTCACCCCTTTACCTATTCAGTTATGACGTTAAAAAGAGTGTATTTTAGATATACATTATGTGTAAGCTGGAACAATGGTCCTTGTTGCAGTTATGTTATTCAGTCGGCAGTAAAATTTAATAATATATGATCCTCCCTATCCATACTTATAAAATATGTGTAACGTGTTATAATGTTTTTACGTGGGAACGTGTTATAACTCGTTTTCCAAAAACTGCGTATATATATATGATTCGAACTGGAGTTACGTGGGCGTACATTTTATTGCGAAAGTTGTAGAAGCATATGTTTGTTTGTTTTATTGGGGTTTTACGCCGTTTTCGACATTATTTCAGTTATATCACGACGACAGTTCAATTATTTATGATCCCTGAGTAAACAAACCAGTACTAGGCTAGAAAATGTGCATTGCTTAAGGCACTCTACCATGACCGTTGTGACACGACTGGGGATTGAACCAGGGACGCCCGGTTTTCAATCCCCGACGTTAACCACTGTAGAAGCATTTGACTGAATTGTGTATACAGAAGAGAAGAAAGAAATGCATACCGATCTTGGTATTTAATAATGATTTGTTGATAAACGTACATTGTGTCGTGTCACGTAACCATCTCTCATTTTTTAGGAGGGAGGAAACTAGAACACGTTCAATCATCCATCCGTTCTATTGAAACAGGATTGCGAAATAAAAACCACATGACATGACTAAAACTTGTCTTTTAGCTGAAAAAAGTGATCTCACACTTAAGTATTACCATGGTCAGCTATATCCAATTATAACACAATTTGAATGCAATTTTAATAAAAGGTAGAGTATAAATCGTTATAAATGGAAAATAAAGCGAACAGTTTTTAAACAATATCGTATTTATATACAGACTGAACGTGACTTGTGTTAAAGAAAAAAAATAATAACACAACAGAAAGAGTAAGGGTACATTATAGGTCACGGATGGACCTATATATTTCGAAATACAGTACAAAAGATCATATCGTGAGTCGGTCGTAATAAAACCCCAAACACATTAATCATTTTATTACCCCACTTTCCTCATACATTTATGTAATGAATCCTATTTGAGAAACATGATGTTTTCCTTTATAATCGCGAAAAGAAATGTTTTACTTTAAAAGTGGTGCATATGAAAAGAGAGAACAGAATAAAATGATAAACGTGGGGGTATTTTCGGATTCCACATTTAATTTGATGTAGATCAGCATTTTCAGACACATAGAACAGAAGAAAAAAAAAAAAGAGTAACATTTCTCAAGCAATTCAGCATCATATGTTTACGTAGGTAATATGAATTATCATATTAAAATGACTATTTACGGGTATGTCAATGTCGACGGAATGACTTCGTTTAAACTGGAAAGCGTGGGAAGAAAATGATAACAACATATTTCTGTTTACAAGAATAAACTTCTTTAGTTAAATGTCATCATGAACAAGACGGGGGATTTTTAAAATGTGAAAAGGTGTTTCATAAATGTGTACGTGAATTCTCTAATAAAAATGCGACCACTGTTTTAAGAAGTTGAAATCGCTGACATCTTTAGTATATGATGAACATTAGAATCGTTATTTCTTGTTCAAAGCGAACGTCGCCTTTTTTAATTCAAACTGATAATGAAAGCGTTGAGTTAGGTGTCAATTCAATAAACACTTTTTGTGGACCCATATATGCACCCGCATTTTTAGGATTGAAATAATACTTTTCCAAAATCGTCTCTTTTTCTGATTTATTCATTGTAGACGTTTATCAATAGACTATACACCCAAACTATACACTGTTTGTTATGTACATGTACATTAATTAAAAACATATCTTACATGTAATGTTCCCAATCAGTTCAAGCCGGCTCTATACCAGTTTTCTTTTAATCAGTGTCAGTTTACATTGGCGTTTTAAGACGTTGGGAAGGCTGTTGTGTTTCGAACGGTGTTTCGTACAGAAAGTCAACTTCATCTGTTAAAAAAAGCGTCTTTTCAGTATATCTTATTACACCATTATTTTATAATCAAAAGACAAATTCCTATTTACTTATTCAACGACGGATATAGAATTGATTTTAGAAATATCCCCACTCCTTTGAAATCCCTAAAAACAGAATAAGTAGAACGTTATTAGTGGGAGCTCTATTGGTGTTTTTGTGAAACACATTTCCGTTAGAATAAAACATTTTTGAGCCATCATAGTGAAGGACATTTTACATTATTATGCAAGTGTTCAGTTCAAAATGTCTTCAGCAGACGACTTTAAAAACATTTAGTAAAACATATGGATATTCTCTATAAATGTAAGTCTCATTATTGAATATAATTGAAAACGCTGTGGCAAAAGTAGAAGATGAACAATTTATTCTTTTGTTGCAATGTTTTAATATTCGTTTGCTTCAGAATGCGTCTTTAATGGGAAAGGGTTTACTTTACCCTAATTATTTAACACAATTAATGCATTATACGCTTCAATATGTTACAGATATCGGACATGGCCCATATTCGTGGAAGGGGTAATGCAAATGTCACATGCCTGTTTTTAAATTTCGTTTGACCGGAATCATAATTATGATAAAAAAAATGATAATAGTAACAACGTGAATCGTCTACCGCTGGAAATGTAGAAAGGGTAGCCGATCTCATCAAAGTGTTTTCGAGCGCACGTCCTTTCACAAGATTCACGGGCCTTTGTCTCTACAATAGGCCCAACTATTCGCTCCATTCTTTAAAAAGTTATTTGGTGGAAGCCATTCGTCATCTTGTGAATAGGTCAACATTTCTGAAAGATGGTAAGAATTTTATTACAGCAGGTGTTGACCTATAACTGAAAATTATGTTAGTCTGCACTTTACCGGGCGCAATGTATCGAGGCGATACAATTGGGAATTAAATTGAGTAACTTATAGGATGTATTTAGATTTCTTTACAAATCACTTTCCCACGTATAATAAATATGCTCCTTAAAACTTTCAAAACATTTCGAAAAAAAAAAAAAAACATTAAATACTCAAAGAACAAAGAATAATTATTTAATATTGCGAAACTGTTGTGAGAAATATAAAACATTTTTATAATGAGCAATTTCACCTTTTGCCACAATATTTTCAAAAGTTATCTGCTGTATGTTGGAAGTGGTTAACAAATAGGAGAGACAGTCATGATTAAATTTGAGAGAAGGATGTTCGGGAATGTCCTCCCGCGATATATAATTATTAATTCCCGGTAAAGTGCATGTGCAACGAAAGTTATTATTTTTCTCTTATAACGAGTGTTGTACTATATGGTTATATGCACATATATCCTTATTTAAAGATGTATGAAGTAAGATAATAAAAAAAGCTTTACCTTGCTGAAGGATGCCTTGATGCTATGTGTAAAGGACCCCTTCCTTCCTTTCGATCGGTTTCATGTATGTATAGCAGACACAGCGCGGCAATGCCGGCAGCGAAAATGTAACTTAGTTAGTGTTTTCCTTTATAAAATCTACGATATTTAAATAATTTTCACAATTTTACAGCTGTTTGCAAAATGTTGGACAAAATGTTATATGTCCACAATACGTTTTCTTGGTAAAGGATAGAGTTCTCTATTTGCTTGATGTTTTTCGGTAACTTTCTTCAAGTTAAGTTATCTCTGATGAGTAGCTTTCGAGGCAAACCTGTCATTTTAATGCATTTCACGCTCCGTGATGCACTACAGTAGGGGTTAGATAAACTGATATTGTGAAAAAACGAAGTCGGTAAGGTATACTTTTCTTGATATCAAACGATTTGTAATAAAATTATAAATGAATAGATTAAAAAAAATCAAAAATTAAATGTACAGATTTTTTTTAAATGAAAAAAGGGCGCCTTTTCTTACGCGAAACGCGACGTCATTTCGCTCCTGAAAAGTGACGTTATAGACGCGTTATTTTTTTTAAACGTACGACACAAAGAAGAAAATTACATGTACATGAAGGTATTCTTAAGATGCAAATCGTGATATAATTTCGCAGCTATCAACCTAAAATTGACCAAACTATCAGCTACTGTTGTTTTAACTAGGGACATTTGAGAGACGTCTAAATAGTGACGTCAGTGGTATACTTTGAGGTCTCGTAGTTTAAAAACTGTTTTAGATACGAAAAAAGTAAGAACATAATCTTATTGGGCATATGCTGTATTATGGTGATGCAAAATTTCGTGAGGAAATTCGAATATTTTTTTAGAGGCGCGTTCTACCTTAATGACATTAAATTAACAAATTTAGTGACAATTATCAAAATCCAAACTTGACATGTTAACATG
The DNA here is from genome assembly GCA_031761405.1 of Serripes groenlandicus. Lineage (NCBI taxonomy): Eukaryota > Metazoa > Mollusca > Bivalvia > Cardiida > Cardiidae > Serripes > Serripes groenlandicus. The sequence continues at coordinate 8,887,639 of JASEVX010000010.1, forward strand.
TATGTTTTCATATCAAAGTTCGGTTAAAGCTTCTTCACATCGATATTCAACTTATACTATTAACAATGAATACAATCTACCAAAATCCATTATCAAAATAACCACACAGAAACGTTGCGATTCAAATTCAAATTCAGATTCTTTAATTCTCAGAATCAATTCAATGATTTACATGAGATTAATACAGAAATTATACATTGTTGATGGCGAAATATGTATAAAACAAAAATAATACCTTACAATGGAAGACGACGTATAGATAGATAGGTAATGTCCAGACAGTATAGGTCAATAAGTAAACATGTTATATATATATTTATCTTTATTTAAGTCTCATCTATGTACAAACACACATATAAATCATATCAATAACACATACAATGTACATAGCCATTCAATATTAAAATTACAGGAGACTGTATAATTAAAACTAATTGACACAAAATAGATACATCTATCGCAGATTTTTTATGCATAAGATTTAAAAAAACAGTATAGTATATCATTATTATATACACCGATAAGCAACCGATCAACTAATACTTACCACCGATAGAAAAAAGATGAGAATTAAAATGTGGGATTTCGTCGGTTTTGATCGGTGGTTAATAGGGATTCAATCTGTGATCAATCGATTGCCGCCATCGTGTCATCGGTGGGTTTGAATTTGTAAGTGGCCAATCGGTCAACTCAACTGCAAACAAATCATCGGTTCTCATCACTTAAACATATTGTTTTAATAAAAGAACCGACAGCAACCTATATCACGAGATATGCAAGCTATTAATCGATCGGACAAAGATAACCAAATATGAATCACCGCCGGCCATATCTGACGGAAAGTGTTTAACCACAGATGACTAGCTATCAAACACCGATTAATCAGCGTTACGCCCGATTTAGCTCCGATTTACAAACGATAAAAACCGATAGTATTTCAGCATTGTTATCGATGAAAACATCCTTATCACCGATCCAACCCCGTTTGAGTTGCTTTCGGTCACCTACCAGCAACCCATGAAATGTTTGTTTAACCGATTGAACACTTGTCCATCACCGATGGCCGTTTACACAGAAAACCAGAAATAATCACGCATGACAACCGATCAAAACAGCGAGTAAATTTAAAATAAAATGACCGATTGGGGACCGACCGTCTGTGTAACTGGGGCATATACTGGTCTGTTAGGCAATAGTCGGAATAACATATTGCATCTGTGTGCTTTGTAAAATAATGAATCCTTTTGTTCATGACCGATTAAACCGTTACGAATTGAAATGTCTTCCAAATGGAAATTCATGAAAGTTGACAATTAATGACTAAGTCTTATTATACCCTCGATAAACGAAGTTTAGAGGGTGTATATTGGAGTCAACCTGTGGTTGGTCGGTCGGTCGGGCTGTCGGTTGGTCCGTTGCGAATTTCCTTGTCAGGAAGATAACTTTAAAACTAAAGGTTGGAATTTAATAAAACTTAATATGATGATAAAACACATTGAGCGGAAGTGCGGTGTACAGGAACCATAACTCTATTTTACCTTAATACAGAGTTGTTGCCCTTTGTTTCTTTTTCTTGTCCGGAGAATTACTTAATAACTAATACATGGAATCTAATAAAACTTCATGCAATGTTAGAGCACAATGAGAGGAAGTTCAGTGTACAAAAACCATAACTCTAATTTACATTATTATTAAATCAATTTATTTAATGATTTTGATTGGCACAGACACGGTCACATGATATCTGATAAAAAGTGGAATTGACTCTAGGGCGGAGCTAAAAAAGACGAATTGACTTGGAGCGCGTGGCCGCGAGCGAAATAGCACGGGTACAAGTTCTATGACGTCATACTGTAAACAAACATAATGGCTGACGGACGCTTTGTTCATCTGTCAGACGAAGAAAAACAAATTATCTTAGATAATGTTGATGCAAAGAACACCAAAAGAGGTACTGCAACTGCAGTAAAGTGTTTTACGGATTATTTAAATTCTAGAAACGAGGATATTCACTTTGAAAACCTTTCAACTAATGAACTTGATTCGCTTCTAAGTGACTTTTATCTGGAAGCACGAAATCACAAGGGAGAACATTACAAAAAAGGGACTATAATGGCTTACAGACATGGCCTGCAGCGGCATATTGAGGCCAAAAGGACAACGGGGAGGATTGACATCACAAAAGGAGAAGAATTTACCTCTTCAAAGAAAGCATTCAAATCAATGGGGAAGGAGTTTCATGTCAACAAAATTTAATAATAAAACTATTATCGCCTTTTTAGGTTCGGTCGATACGTGTTTTTGTCGACTTGATAAAAGTGATATCGACCTCGGACTTCGTCCTCGGTCGATATCACTTTTATCAAGTCGACAAAAACACGTATCGACCTCACTAAAAGGCGATAATTGTATATAATTACATATTTATTAACATTTGTTACTTTTTCTTGTTTGTAATGTCTTGTCCGGAGCATAACTTTAAAACTAATTGTTGGAATTTAATAAAACTTCATACGATGATACAACACATGAAGAGAAAGTGCAGTGTACAGGAACCATAACTCTATTTTACCTAAATTCAGAGTTATTGCACTTTGTTACTATTTCTTGTACGGAGAATTACTTAATAACTAATACATGGAATCTAATAAAACTTCAAACAATGGTAGAGCACAATGAGAGGAAGTGCAATGTACAATAACCATAAATCTTATTTATATTATTACAGAGTTATTGCCCTTTGTTACTTTTTCTTGTCCGGAGAATTACTAAATTACTAATAGATGGAATCTAATAAAACTTCATACAATGGTAGAGCACAATGAGAGGAAGTGCAGTGTACAAGAACCATAACTCTAATTTACATACTTATAGAGTTATTGCCATTGTTACTTTTTCTTGTTCGTAGAATAATTTGTTCATTGCCCTTTCTTACTTTTTGGAAGGTGATTATTATGTAATAATCTCCTTCCTATGCGATTGCCTGCTGACCCTAATGGAATATGCCCTATAACATTTAATTATACAAGAACTTTTTTATACATACGCTAATCAATATAGTGCGATGAATTCAACGTAAAATCTACCGAGTATAGTCTTTTCATGTACAATCAGTTGAACGAAGAATATAGTTTGTACACTTTATGTTCAAACTGAAAATGTATTTTCGTCTTTTGAAATGAATTTTATTTTAAGAAATACAAATATTTCTGCAGTAAACATTATTATGTATATTCCTACGCGCCACGCTTTTGTGAACAACACCGATACACCGGATCAGAGATATATTCACGAACTATGTCAATTCGAGGAAAGACCGTGTCGTCGAATTAATAAAAAAAAAAAATCGACATTTCGTAGAGAAGCAAAAGTTATATAATTCAATATGCAAACATCATCGTTGTTTAGATTAATGATGAAGTTATTGAATTATTTTCATACTTTAATTTATAATTATATGATGAGCGATGTTACAGGAAGGTAGATAGTCTACGTTTCTGATGTTTCGTAGCACCGCCTTTATGCAATTTGACAATGTCGGTTTCGTACCACTGCCTATACGCAATTTGACATTGTCGGACATATACATTTTTGTATAAACCAACTATTTGATAAACGATTTTCCATAATTTTGTCCATATGTTTTCAAACTCATCCGCTGCAGACTTGTTGTATTTGGGGGGAAGGGTTAGTTTAAGTGTTATTGCAAGTAATATTTCAGTTGGGGGGAAAATGGGGACAAATCAAAGGGTAATTTTCAAGTTATGTTTTAACTTTATGAATTGATAATAAAGGAACGAAATCAACGGTAATAACACCAACACACCATTGAATGATTAGTTATATTTTATTTCAAATCAATAGCTTACTTTCAGTTATGGATGCGAAATGTTTTCAAAGCTGCTGCAAATTTCATAAAACATTGTTGGATAAAGAGAAATTATGTACAATGAGTAGTTTCCCCAAAAAAGTGCTAATCTATCCTTAATTACGACTTTCAGTTATATTCTTTACATTTCCTTTACTATATTCATTTATAGGTATTTACATCATTCATACATATTATATATGTATATTTATATTTACTAGTTGAAATATTGTGGGAAAAGGAAAACATTCCCTCTCAGATATTTTCCAAATCGTCTGCTGCAGGCTTCTAATATTTACCTCATAATTTATTAAATACATATTTTCCTTGAAAGTAGTTTAATGCATTTACTACTTGCAGTCGCAACATTTGGAGACCTGGGATAAATGTCTCATGTTTTGTCACAATGTTGTCAATAGTTGTGTGCTAGGGAGAAGTGTTAGTTATCTGGTAATATACGAATGGTGTGTTCCCCGAACGCCGCCTACTCGACATAATATGTATAAGGGGATTATAAAGGGGAAATTACAGAATGATTATATAAAAAGGATTGATTGATTGGGCTTTAACGACGTGTTCAACAATTGTTCAGTCATATCACGGCGGCCAATTCACATATTCATGTGTTTCCTGGCTTTCTCACACAGAGAATCCACACAACATTCTTTCCAAACAACTGGCTGCTTTTCCACATATACTGTTAGCCCATTGGTGAAAGATGAATGACGCGTGTCACATTGACTTTTGTCAAACGACGGAAAAAATGTTGGCCGAGCTTGGATTCGAACTCACAACCGCTGGATTTGACACCCCACGTCGCTACCGACTGATCTACTGGGGGAAAGGAGAAAGATGTGGAAATCACGTTTCCTGAATTGGTATGGTAAAATCGAGCTCATGCATACTGGATAAACACCATAACACATTGCCTCTTTAGATAGTGTAGCTCTTGAAAGAAAAATGTTGTGGGAAAAGAAGCCTTTGGTTTTAATATGCATTTGCTCTTTTTATGCCCCCGGAATCATAGATTCGGTGGGCATATAGTTTTTGGCCTGTCTGCACGTATGTCTGTCTGTCTGTCTGCACAATTTTTTTTTTTTAACCTTGACCACTACTTTTGAACCATAACAGGTACGGCTACCATATTTCACATGTGTATTCCTTGTGACATGACCTTTCTGTCAGTACCAACATTTTTGACCTTGCGACCTTGACCTTTGACCTAGATGTTGCCATTCTCGAAAAAAACTTTAACCTTGGCCATTACTTTTGAACCATAACAGGTACGGCTACCATATTTTACATGTGTATTCCTTGTGACATGACCTTTCTGTCAGTACCAACATTTTTGACCTTGCGACCTTGACCTTTGACCTAGATGTTGCCATTCTCGAAAAAAAACTTTAACCTTGGCCATTTCTTTTGAACCATAACAGGTAGGGCTACCATATTTCACATGTGTATTCCTTGTGACATGACCTTTCTGTCAGTACCAACATGTTTGCCCTTGCGACCTTGACCTTTGACCTACATGTTGCCATTCTCGAAAAAAACTTTAACCTTGGCCATTACTTTTGAACCATAACAGGTACGGCTACCATATTTCACATGTGTATTCCTTGTGACATGACCTTTCTGTCAGTACCAACATGTTTGACCTTGCGACCTTCACCTTTGACCTAGATGTTGCCATTCTCGAAAAAAACTTTAACCTTGGCCATTACTTTTGAACCATAACAGGTACGGCTACCATATTTCACATGTGTATTCCTTGTGACATGACCTTTCTATCAGTAACAACATTTTTGACCTTGCGACCTTGACCTTTGACCTAGATGTTGCCATTCTCAAAAAAAACTTTTAACCTTGACCACTACTTTTGAACCATAACAGGTAAGGCTACCATATTTCACATGTGTATACCTTGTGACATGACCTTTCTGTCAGTACCAACATTTTTCACCTTGTGACCTTGACCTTTGACCTAGATGTTGCCATTCTCGATAAAAAAAATAACCTTGACGACTACTTTTGAACCATAAAGGGTACGGCTACCATATTTCACATGTGTATATCTTGTGACATGACCTTTCTGTCAGTACCAAAAATGTTCACATTGCGGCCTTGACCTTTGACCTAGATGTTGCCATTCTCGGAAAAAAAAATAACCTTGACCACTACTTTTGAACCATAACAGGTACGGCTACCATATTTCACATGTGTATTCCTTGTGACATGACCTTTCTGTCAGTACCAACATTTTTGACCTGGCGACCTTGACCTTGACCTTTGACCTAGATGTTGCCATTCGGGGGCATCAGTGTTTCACAAACACATCTTGTTTAATATTACGTTTCAATCAATCAGATTTTATCCGAATATCGAATTGTTTTAAATTGTTTAATATTTTGAAGTGCTTGAATCCACACTTTCCGCGTAATACACATCAAAATAAAATTATATCTATAAAGATCGGATGATCGTTGGATGTCATGATATTATTTAAATGTTATAACACTTTCTTAATGTGCTTGTAATGTGAGACGTGATTTGAATTGAGGGCACACTTATACTTAATTATGCTTTTATGCAAAGAGATCTGTTCATAAGTTGCATACAATTCATTATCCCATCTGCACCTGGCTGACATCACTCTAAAATCACCTTCTAGCAGTACTTTCGGTACTTTGATTTCTAAAGTCAATGCGACATGCGTCATTTGTCTTCCACCAATGGGCACAGTCTATGTGGAAAAGCAGCCAGTTGCTTGGGAAGATTGTTGCGTAGAGTACTTGTGTGAGAAAACCAGGAAATACATGAGTAGGTGAACCGGCCGCCGTGATATGACTAAGAAAATGTTAAAAACGGCGTTAGCCCCAATCAATCAATCAACCAATCATTACTTGTTTCTTGTCCGGAGATTATCTTTATAACTACACGTTGGAATTTAAGGTGGGGTTTCTTAATATTCCACTTCCTTTCCTAGCAGGGCGACGTTCGGAGGTATTAATCACATTCAGTGATAGTTCTAGTTTATAATTGGAAGCGTTTAACTTTCGAAAGATTACATCATGGAAAACATCATGTGATATAACTATGAAACTTTTAAGTTTTCAGACTGCTGTTGACAAGTGTACTTTAAAGGGACTGAATCCCATATGAGAAAAAAGCGGAAAAATAAGAAAATTGTTAAAAATTGCTATTACCTTGATGTTTTTGCATGTAAGGCATTGATATTTGCTGACTGATGTACTAAAATATATGCACACTATTAATATTGCGGAGATTTTTCGTTATTTTGCATTGTAAAATCTACTGGGTTAGTAACCCAGTAAATCTAAAATATATCGCTGTATATTTATCACGTGATCACTACAACCGAATTGACAATCTCCTTCGCAGAGTTGTCGTTCCTTACACTCACGCATACATGAATGTAATGAGTCGATAGTGTTAGAGAATGCCGAATTGAATCCACAAATTTAAATGAGCAAGAGGAAATTCCACGGTATTTTTAAACGGGAAAACACGGAGCGGACATTTTTTTAACTGCTTATTTCCTATGAAATAATGAAAAACAAGACTTGTACGACCTTCTACAACATTCCGTTACATATATATAGACGTATTTTGGATTAATTAGAATAAGTATAAAATATAACGATTTTGGACCATTATGGTGTTCAGTCCCTTTAAAACGATTATGCATGCATATTGGTTTTAAAGATCAGTGTCACTAAAGCGTAACAGTTGTAAGTCCAATAGATCTGCGCAACACTTAACACACTGATGCTTCATCTTATATTTCTTTCAACCGTGACTTCAACGTCCGTGTTTGATCCCTTAACTCCCAAATATATATATTCACAGCTCAACGCACGGATATGTTTACGCCATTTGATTGTGTTTATAGGAATGGGTTATTGTTTTAAGTTGTTTAATTTGGAAGTAAACCCTTTCCTCATACGGCAATTCTGCAACAGACGACTTTGAACGTATTTTATCAAAAATTAGAAAATCTCCATAATTGAATGGATAACCTATTATGACTAAAAGTGGAAAACATTGTGGCAAAAGGAGAAATTGCACATGTTTTCAAAAAGCCGTCTGCTGCAGAGGCGTCAGAACGCGTCTATATGAGGGAAAGGGTTAAGAGACTTTCGAGATATGTATTCGAAGGTTAAATATTTTGTTAAAGTCAATAATACCATACGAACTCGGGTTGCTTCTTTTTCCATGTTGGACTTAAACAAGGGGAGATGATCTTACCTAGGTATACATTACATTGATCTTATATTTGCAGGGAAATATGCGTCTGTGTTGAATATTGGAGATATTTTAAAACATTAGCGCCGTCCCGCGAGAAACCAAACGTTATGGCCTCTGCGTAATGTATCGACCCAGACCAGCTTGCACAGTCCGCGCAGACTGATCCGGGCCGACACATTTTGTCTCAGGGGAATAGAGGTATAGAGTAACGATTCCTGAAACAGAAAATCCACAGGAGGCGAAAAGTGTCTGTCCGCGGCATGCTTGTTCTGATCCGGATCGATACTTTACGCAGAGTCCACACTATTGGTTTTCTCGTGGGACGGCTCATTTTACTTTTACTATTTACAGACCCCCTGTCTGTTTTGAGAGATAATCCATTATATTTGCAAACTAATTTAAATAATGTGTATATATATATATAATGAGGATAAGAGGTCAAAATTGACAAAACAAAAATCGTTGTTTTAAGAAAAAGAGGTGGTTTAATGGTTAATGACTGTTGGACATATAATTATGCAAATATAAAAATTGTAAATGATTTAAACTATCTTGGGTCAATATTTACTTATACTGGATATTTAATTGTGAACCAGAAAGCATTAGCAGATAAAAGTTTTAAAGCACTGAACGTTTTACACGGAAACGTTCGTTGTTTTGACTTCGATACTTCGAACTTATTCCAATTATGTGATGCATTTGTAGGTTAAATCCTAGGTTTTTCAAAAAATATTTTTGTGACAAAATATAAGTTCGAAAAGGGACATAACTTTACAAATATGGTCGGCAGAGTTATGTGACTTGCTGACGTTGTTTATGTTGGCATTAGAAACAAGTATCCCGAAGTTAAAAAAAAAAGAAAAAGCCGACGGCGGGGTGAGTGAAATAGCCTCCCTATTCTTCGAATTGACGAGCTACAAAGCCGAGCCCCGGTAGCTCAGTCGGTAGCGACGCGGGCTGTCAATCCTGGGGTTGTGAGTTCGAATCCCGGCTCGGCCAACTTTCTTTCCGAGGATTGACAAAAGTCAATGCGACATGCGTCATTCGTCTTCCACCAATGGGCTAAGTCTATGTGGAAAAGCAGCCAGTTGCTTGGGCAGATTGTTGTGTGGACTACTGGTGTGAGAAAACCAGGAAATGCATGAGTAGGTGAACTGGCCGCCGTGATATAACTGATAAATTGTTAAAAACGGCGTTAAACCCCAATCAATCAATCAATCAATCGAGCTACAAAAAAAACAATGATATATTCGGAGTTGGGTTCAATTAATTTTCACAAGACCAACAAGAAATTTTGATTTTGGAAATATTTTATTCTGGCCTGATGTATCCTTACTTGTCATGGTGGGGATTTTTTCTTCTTCAGATAAATGTTTCTATATGCACTTTTGCATCTCCTCTTAAACGATCGTAATTCTACCTACAGTACATTCAGTACTTTGATATTATATTGGAATATATTGGAATATTTTCCTTTTGATAAAGGTTTTGATCCAAAGAGCAGTGTGATTCATAGTATCGAAAGTTTTTCTAAACTCAACAAATGCACAATATAATTTCCTATTTTCAGTATTTAAAACTACGTAAATTATGGACCAGGTAGATAATATTAAACTCACCCCAAAATTTGAAAGGGCTATTTTTAGCACGATTTCTAAACGTCCTGTGTCATACTGAACGTGATTACAGTTACACGATCACGGACGCTGTATTTTTCAGCACATGAAACGATAAATTAAACTTAGAAAAATGGTGAAAAAAAGGAAGTGTTTATGTGCTGTTTTTCTTGCAATAGTGTGCTCCCTTTCGGTATTCCAACTGGAGTTATTTTCTCGGGAAAAATTGGTGAAAGTTCCTTGTGGTGAGTTATTTAGTATTCACTATAATTGAGCCGTCCCGCGAGAAGACCAACATAATCGCCTCTGCGTAATGTATCGACCAAGATCAGCCTGAGCGGTCCGTGCAGACTGATCCGGGCCGATACATTCCGTCTCAGGGGGATACAGGTATAGATTAATGATTCCTGAAACAGAAAATCAACAGGAGGCGAAAAGTGTCTATCCGGGTAAGCCTGCACGGCATGCTTAGGCTGATCCGGGTCGATACTTTACGCAGAGTCCACAATGTTTGTTTTCTCGCGAGAAGGCTCATAGTTTCAATAGTTCGATGTTACATATTAATTCGTTGGTTCAGTCTCACTTTGCTAAAGACAAATTGTCAAAATTTAAGTCTCACTGTGCCAACCAGTTATTGTTAACACCTCTGTGTCGTACCTGTAATAACGAGTTCGTACACATGGACAACGCTGGCTGCCTAGTAGATAAAAACTGACTTAGTATGAAACATTTACCAACACTCTCTATGAATGAAAGTATATAAAATTACATCCTCGGTACCCAGGCTATTCATAAAATATATGATACCCTGGGCAAATCGGCTGTAAAGATCACTTACTCATGAATTATTAATGATGTGAAATGCAGCCGCTTAATAGGCCGCATGACACAAACCTCATGCGATACGAAAATTACAGTGTAGTTACGGAGGAAATCGTGTTGCATGCTTTACGAAGTTCCGCTAGCCAATTTGCCCAGGGTATCATATACTTTATGAATAGCCTGGGTACCGAGGATGATAAAATTAATGAATAGCGTTGACTTCAATGGACATATAAATCCTCATTAGGCAATTTCTCCATTTGCCACAATATGTTCAAATTCATTCAAACATAATAACTGCATTAACATATTTCTTCCATTGTTTTGCCGAGATGTTTTCTGCTGCAGATTTGTTGTATATGGGAAAGGGTTAAATGGGCTAATGCCGGGGTTAAGACCCCGCAATGTGTGTGTGGGTTACAGAAACGCATGAATGATAACGGACTTCACCCGTAACAAATCCGCCTTACTCCAAAACTCGATGCACAGACAGATTAATTTTTACGCCTCGACTGCATTCGACTTTTGAAAACATTGTGTCATAAAAAAAGAAATTGTTCATCATGAGCTGTTTACAGCTTCTAGTCATATAACAGGGGCGTAGCTTTGCAATAATCAATGTGTAGGCCCTCTCGTGAGAAAATCAACATTGTGGACTCGGCGTAGAGTATCGAACCGGATCAGCCTAAGCATGCCACACAGGCCTACCCGGATAGACACTTTTCGCCTCCTGTGGATTTTCTGTTTCTGGAATAACTACTCTATACATCTTTCCCCCTAAGACGGAATATGTCGGCCGGGTCAGTCTGCGCGGACAGCGCAGGCTGACCTGGTCGATACATTACGCAGATGTCTATCGCCGCAGCCGTATTTTGGGGCATTTTGAGGAAAAAATGTGTAGGCACGTGCCAACAGTGCCTAAAGGGAGCTACGCCCTTGTATAACATAATTTATCCTTTCCACATATATCAAATCTGCAGCAGTCGACATTTGGAACATTGCAGTAGACAATTTTTGAAAACATTGTGTTATAAAAGGAGAAATTTCTCACCATGAGCTGTTTCTCCAAATATCACGATGATGTAAATAATAAAGGTGTGTGAAGTTAGCGCGTAGATCGTAGATCGTAGCTCAACCAAAAATGTAATTGGCTGACCTGGGTCGTAGATCGTAGCTCAACCACTTTAAAAACATTGCGAATTGGTTGTGCTGGGTCGTAGATCGTAGCTCAACCACTAGAAAAACATTCTGAATTGGCTGACCTGGGTCGTAGATCGTAGCTCAACCACTTTAAAAACATTGCGAATTGGTTGTGCTGGGTCGTAGATCGTAGCTCAACCACTAGAAAAACATTCTGAATTGACTGACCTGGGTCGTAGATCGTAGCTCAACCATTTTAAAAACATTGCGAATTGGTTGTGCTGGGTCGTAGATCGTAGCTCAACCACTACAAAAACATTGAGAATTGGTTGAGCTGGGTCGTAGATCGTAGCTCAACCACTTAAAAATATTGCGAATTGGTTGTGCTGGGTCGTAGATCGTAGCTCAACCACTTTAAAAACATTGTGAATTGGTTGTGCTGGGTCGTAGATCGTAGCTCAACCACTACAAAAACATTGAGCATTGGTTGAGCTGGGTCGTAGATCGTAGCTCAACCACTTAAAAACATTGCAAATTGGTTGTGCTGGGTCGTAGATCGTAGCTCAACCACTTTAAAAACATTGCGAATTGGTTGTGCTGGGTCGTAGATCGTAGCTCAACCACTAGAAAAACATTCTGAATTGGCTGACCTGGGTCGTAGATCGTAGCTCAACCACTTTAAAAACATTGCGAATTGGTTGTGCTGGGTCGTAGATCGTAGCTCAACCACTAGAAAAACATTCCGAATTGGCTGACCTGGGTCGTAGATCGTAGCTCAACCATTTTAAAAACATTGCGAATTGGTTGTGCTGGGTCGTAGATCGTAGCTCAACCACTACACAAACATTGAGAATTGGTTGAGCTGGGTCTTAGATCGTAGCTCAACCACTTAAAAACATTGCGAATTGGTTGTGCTGGGTCGTAGATCGTAGCTCAACCACTTTAAAAACATTGTGAATTGGTTGTGCTGGGTCGTAGATCGTAGCTCAACCACTAGAAAAAACATTCTGAATTGGCTGACCTGGGTCATAGATCGTAGCTCAACCACTTTAAAAACATTCTGAATTGGCTGACCTGGGTAGATCGTAGATTCCCACTGACACGTAATGCAGAGTATACGCATGCATATAAAACATATATACTTACCATACACACGCAAACACAGAACAAAACATGTCAGTAAGGATGTCCTTCGTAGTTGACCCGGACATTCCCACTGACATGTAATGCAGAGTATACTCATGCATATAAAACATGTACTGTTCTGTGTCCCGTGAAAAAAAAAAAAAAAAAGTGTTCCACTCCATTGTGAAATGTTCGTGCTTCGACTGCCTTGACTAAGGCCTCTATGACGAAGTGCTCCCTTTAAATTACGCGGTAAACTCGGGTAGAAATTCGACTTACGGCCCTGGTAGCTGTCCCGTGAAAAAAAAAAAAAAAAAAGTGTTCCACTCCATTGTGAAATGTTCGGGCTTCGACTGCCTTGACTCCCTTTAAATTACGCGGTAAATACAGGTAGAAATTCGACTTACGGCCCTGGTAGCTGTCACGTGAAAAAAAGAAAAAAAAGTGTTCCACTCCATTGTGAAATGTTCGGGCTTCGACTACCTTGACTAAGGCCTATAGGACGGAGTGCTCCCTATAAATTACGCGGGTAGAAATTCCACTTACGGCCCTGGTAGCTGTCCCGTGAAAAAAAAAAAGTGTTCCACTCCATGGTGAAATGATCAGTCTTCGACTGCCTTGACTAAGGCCTCTATGACGGAGTGCTCCCTTTAAATTACGCGGTAAACTCGGGTACGGCCCTGGTAGCTGTCCCGTGAAAAAATAAAATGTGTTCCACTCCATTGTGAAATATTGGTCTTCGACTGCCTTGACTAAGGCCTCTATGACGGAGTGCTCCCTTTAAATTACGCGGTAAACTCGGGTAGAAATTCCACTTACGGCCCTGGTAGCTGTCTCGTGAAAAAAAAAAAAAAAGTGTTCCACTCCATTGTGAAATGTTCGGTCTTCGACCGCCTTGACTAAGGCCTCTATGACGGAGTGCTCCCTTTAAATTACGCGGTAAACTCGGGTAGAAATTCGACTTATGGCCCTGGTAGCTGTCCCGTGAAAAAAAAAAAAAGTGTTCCACTCCATTGTGAAATGTTCGGGCTTCGACTGCCTTGATTAAGGCCTCTAGTACCGAGTGCTCCCTTTAAATTATGCGGTAAATTCGGGTAGAAAGTCGACTTACGGCCCTGGTAGCTGTCCGTGAAAAAGAAAACAAAAAAAGTGTTCCACTCCATTGTGAAATGTTCGGGCTTCGACTGCCTCGATTAAGGCCTCTAGTACCGAGTGCTCCCTTTAAATTATGCGGTAAATTCGGGTAGAAAGTCGACTTACGGCCCTGGTAGCTGTCCGTGAAAAAGAAAACAAAAAAAGTGTTCCACTCCATTGTGAAATGTTCCGGCTTCGACTGCCTCGATTAAGGCCTCTAGGACGAAGTGCTCCCTTTAAATTACGCGGTAAATTCGGGTACGGCCCTGGTAGCTGTCCCGTGAAAAAATAAAAATGTGTTCCACTCCATTGTGAAATGTTCGATCTTCGACTGCCTTGACTAAGGCCTCTATGACGGAGTGCTCCCTTTAAATTACGCGGTAAATTCAGGTAGAAATTCGACTTACGGCCCTGGAAGCTGTCACGTGAAAAAAAGGAAAAAAAGTGTTCCACTCCATTGTGAAATGTTCGGGCTTCGACTGCCTTGACTAAGGCCTCTAGTACCGAGTGCTCCTTTAAATTATGCGGTAAATTCGGGTAGAAATTCGACTTACGGCCCTGGTAGCTGTCCCGTGAAAAAAAAAAAAAAAAAGTGTTCCACTCCATTGTGAAATGTTCGTGCTTCGACTGCCTTGAATAAGGCCTCTATGACGGAGTGCTCCCTTTAAATTACGCGGTAAACTCGGGTAGAAATTCGACTTACGGCCCTGGTAGCTGTCCCGTGAAAAATAAATAAAAAAGTGTTCCACTCCATTGTGAAATGTTCGTGCTTCGACTGCCTTGACTAAGGCCTCTATGACGGAGTGCTCCCTTTAAATTACGCGGGTAGAAATTCCACTTACGGCCCTGGTAGCTGTCCCGTGAAAAAAAAAAAAAAAAGTGTTCCACTCCATTGTGAAATGTTCGGGCTTCGACTGCCTTGACTAAGGCCTCTACAGAACAAAACATGTCAGTAAGGATGTCCTTCGTAGTTGACACGGACATTCCTTCTGACACGTAATGCAGAGTATACGCATGCATATAAAACATATATACATACCATACACACGCACACAGATAACAAAACATGTCCGTAAGGATATCCTTCGTAGTTGACCTGGACATTCCCACTGACACGTAATGCAGAGTATACGCATGTATATATAACATATATACTTACCATACACACGCAAACACAGAACAAAACATGTCAGTAAGGATATCCTTCGTAGTTGACCCGGACATTCCCACTGACACGTAATGCAGAGTATACGCATGTATATAAAACATATATACATACCATACACACG
The DNA here is from genome assembly GCA_031761405.1 of Serripes groenlandicus. Taxonomy (NCBI): domain Eukaryota; kingdom Metazoa; phylum Mollusca; class Bivalvia; order Cardiida; family Cardiidae; genus Serripes; species Serripes groenlandicus. Next base: position 8,902,902 of record JASEVX010000010.1, read on the forward strand.
CAAACACAGAACAAAACATGTCAGTAAGGATGTCCTTCGTAGTTGACCTGGACATCCCCACTGACACGTAATGCAGAGCAAACACAGAACAAAACATGTCAGTGAGGATGTCCTTAGTAGTTAACACGGACATGCAATGCAAAGCATACGTCTGCATATGGACACATATACATGTATATATAACAAATTGTATACCCATATAAGTGATGTGATATCCATGAAAACAATCTGGGAACAGTAAGAGTCACTCTTGGGGAGAGAAAATATCCTTTTCTCAAATTGTTATCAAGATATATTAAAATATGTCACATGCTCATTTACCAGGGACGGATCAAATATAGTATATGCATGACTAAATGGTGTTCTAGTGGTTGAGCTACGATCTACGACCCAGCTCAACCAATTTGCAATGTTTTCTAGTGGTTGAGCTACGATATACGACCTAGGTCAGCCAATTCAGAATGTTTTTTCCATTGGTTGAGCTACGATCTACGACCCAGTTCAGCCAATTCAGAATGTTTTTCCATTGGTTGAGCTACGATCTACGACCCAGGTCAGCCAATTCAGAATGTTTTTCCATTGGTTGAGCTAATATCTACGAGCCAATTATGAATGTTTTTCAAGTGGTTGAGCTACAATCTACGATCTACGACCCAGGTCAGCCAATTCAGAATGTTTTTCCATTGGTTGAGCTAATATCTACGAGCCAATTATGAATGTTTTTCAAGTGGTTGAGCTACGATCTACGATCTACGACCCAGGTCAGCCAATTCAGAATGTTTTACCATTGGTTGAGCTATGATCTACGACCCAGGTCAGCCAATTCGCAATGTTTGTCTAGTGGTTGAGCTACGATCTACGACCCAGCTCAACCAATTTGCAATGTTTTTGCTAGTGGTTGAGCTATGATTTACGACCCAGGTCAGCCAATTATGAATGTTTTTCAAGTGGTTGAGTTACGATCTACGACCCAGGTCAGCCAATTATGAATGTTTTTCTATTGGTTGTGCTACGATCTACGACCCAGAACAACCAATTCGCAATGTTTTTAAAGAGGTTGAGCTACGATCTATGACCCAGGTCAGCCAATTTCAGAATGTTTTTCTAGTGGTTGAGCTACGATCTACGACCCAGGTCAGCCAATTCAGAATGTTTTTCTAGTGGTTGAGCTACGATCTACGACCCAGCACAACCAATTCACAATGTTTTTAAGTGGTTGAGCTACGATCTACGACCCAGCTCAACCAATTCTAAATGTTTTTGTAGTGGTTGAGCTACGATCTACGACCCAGCACAACCAATTCACAATGTTTTTAAGTGGTTGAGCTACGATCTACGACCCAGCACAACCAATTCGCAATGTTTTTAAAGTGGTTGAGCTACGATCTACGACCCAGGTCAGCCAATTCAAAATGTTTTTAAAGTGGTTGAGCTACGATCTACGACCCAGGTCAGCCAATTAAAAATGTTTTTCTAGTGGTTGAGCTACGATCTACGACCCAGCACAACCAATTCGCAATGTTTTTAAAATGGTTGAGCTACGATCTACGACCCAGGTCAGCCAATTCAGAATGTTTTTCTAGTGGTTGAGCTACGATCTACGACCCAGCACAACCAAGTTGCAATGTTTTTTAGTGGTTGAGCTACGATCTACGACCCAGCTCAACCAATTCAAAATGTTTTTGTAGTGGTTGAGCTACGATCTACGACCCAGCACAACCAATTCGCAATGTTTTTAAAATGGTTGAGCTACGATCTACGACCCAGCTCAACCAATTCTGAATGTTTTTGTAGTGGTTGAGCTACGATCTACGACCCAGCACAACCAAGTTGCAATGTTTTTAAGTGGTTGAGCTACGATCTACGACCCAGCTCAACCAATTCAAAATGTTTTTGTAGTGGTTGAGCTACGATCTACGAACCAGCACAACCAATTCGCAATGTTTTTATAGTGGTTGAGCTACGATCTACGACCCAGCACAACCAATTCGCAATGTTTTTAAGTGGTTGAGCTACGATCTACGACCCAGCTCAACCAATTCTCAATGTTTTTGTAGTGGTTGAGCTACGATCTACGACCCAGCACAACCAATTCGCAATGTTTTTAGGTGGTTGAGCTACGATCTACGACCCAGCACAACCAATTCGCAATCTTTTTCTAGTGGTTGAGCTACGATCTACAACCCAGCTCAACCAATTCAAAATGTTTTTAAAGTGGTTGAGCTACGATCTACGACCCAGCACAACCAATTCGCAATGTTTTTAAAATGGTTGAGCTACGATCTACGACCCAGCACAACCAATTCGCAATGTTTTTAAGTGGTTGAGCTACGATCTACGACCCAGCTCAACCAATTCTCAATGTTTTTGTAGTGGTTGAGCTACGATCTACGACCTAGCACAACCAATTCGCAATGTTTTTAAGTGGTTGAGCTACGATCTACGACCCAGCTCAACCAATTCTGAATGTTTTTGTAGTGGTTGAGCTATGATCTACGACCCAGGTCAACCAATTCTCAATGTTTTTGTAGTGGTTGAGCTACGATCTACGACCCAGCACAACCAATTCGTAATGTTTTTAAAATGGTTGAGCTACGATCTACGACCCAGCTCAACCAATTCTGAATGTTTTTGTAGTGGTTGAGCTACGATCTACGACCCAGCACAACCAATTCGCAATGTTTTTAAAGTGGTTGAGCTACGATCTACGACCCAGCACAACCAATTCGCAATGTTTTTAAAATGGTTGAGCTACGATCTACGACCCAGCACAACCAATTCGCAATGTTTTTATAGTGGTTGAGCTACGATCTACGACCCAGCACAACCAATTCGCAATGTTTTTAAGTGGTTGAGCTACGATCTACGACCCAGCTCAACCAATTCTCAATGTTTTTGTAGTGGTTGAGCTACGATCTACGACCCAGCACAACCAATTCACAATGTTTTTAAAGTGGTTGAGCTACGATCTACGACCCAGCACAACCAATTCGCAATGTTTTTAAGTGGTTGAGCTACGATCTACGACCCAGCTCAACCAATTCTGAATGTTTTTGTAGTGGTTGAGCTATGATCTACGACCCAGGTCAACCAATTCTCAATGTTTTTGTAGTGGTTGAGCTACGATCTACGACCCAGCACAACCAATTCGCAATGTTTTTAAAATGGTTGAGCTACGATCTACGACCCAGCTCAACCAATTCTGAATGTTTTTGTAGTGGTTGAGCTACGATCTACGACCCAGCACAACCAATTCGCAATGTTTTTAAAGTGGTTGAGCTACGATCTACGACCCAGCACAACCAATTCGCAATGTTTTTAAAATGGTTGAGCTACGATCTACGACCCAGCACAACCAATTCGCAATGTTTTTATAGTGGTTGAGCTACGATCTACGACCCAGCACAACCAATTCGCAATGTTTTTAAGTGGTTGAGCTACGATCTACGACCCAGCTCAACCAATTCTCAATGTTTTTGTAGTGGTTGAGCTACGATCTACGACCCAGCACAACCAATTCGCAATGTTTTTAAGTGGTTGAGCTACGATCTACGACCCAGCTCAACCAATTCTCAATGTTTTTGTAGTGGTTGAGCTACGATCTACGACCCAGCACAACCAATTCGCAATGTTTTTAAAATGGTTGAGCTACGATCTACGACCCAGCTCAACCAATTCTGAATGTTTTTGTAGTGGTTGAGCTACGATCTACGACCCAGCACAACCAATTCGCAATGTTTTTAAAGTGGTTGAGCTACGATCTACGACCCAGCACAACCAATTCGCAATGTTTTTAAAATGGTTGAGCTACGATCTACGACCCAGCACAACCAATTCTGAATGTTTTTGTAGTGGTTGAGCTACGATCGACGACCCAGCACAACCAATTCGCAATGTTTTTAAAATGGTTGAGCTACGATCTACGACCCAGCTCAACCAATTCTCAATGTTTTTGCAGTGGTTGAGATACGATCTACGACCCAGCACAACCAATTCGCAATGTTTTTATAGTGGTTGAGCTACGATCTACGACCCAGCACAACCAATTCGCAATGTTTTTAAGTGGTTGAGCTACGATCTACGACCCAGAACAACCAATTCGCAATGTTTTTAAAGTGGTTGAGCTACGATCTATGACCCAGGTCAGCCAATTTCAGAATGTTTTTCTAGTGGTTGAGCTACGATCTACGACCCAGGTCAGCCAATTCAGAATGTTTTTCTAGTGGTTGAGCTACGATCTACGACCCAGAACAACCAATTCGCAATGTTTTTAAAGTGGTTGAGCTACGATCTATGACCCAGGTCAGCCAATTTCAGAATGTTTTTCTAGTGGTTGAGCTACGATCTACGACCCAGGTCAGCCAATTCAGAATGTTTTTCTAGTGGTTGAGCTACGATCTACGACCCAGCACAACCAATTCGCATTTTTTTAAGTGGTTGAGCTACGATCTACGACCCAGCTCAACCAATTCTAAATGTTTTTGTAGTGGTTGAGCTACGATCTACGACCCAGCACAACCAATTCACAATGTTTTTAAGTGGTTGAGCTACGATCTACGACCCAGCACAACCAATTCGCAATGTTTTTACGTGGTTGAGCTACGATCTACGACCCAGCTCAACCAATTCTCAATGTTTTTGTAGTGGTTGAGCTACGATCTACGACCCAGCACAACCAATTCGCAATGTTTTTAAAATGGTTGAGTTACGATCTACGACCCAGCTCAACTAATTTTGAATGTTTTTGTAGTGGTTGAGCTACGATCTACGACCCAGCACAACCAATTCGCAATGTTTTTAAAGTGGTTGAGCTACGATCTACGACCCAGCACAACCAATTCGCAATGTTTTTAAAATGGTTGAGCTACGATCTACGACCCAGCACAACCAATTCGCAATGTTTTTAAAATGGTTGAGCTACGATCTACGACCCAGCACAACCAATTCTGAATGTTTCTAAGTGGTTGAGCTACGATCTACGACCCAGCTCAACCAATTCTCAATGTTTTTGTAGTGGTTGAGCTACGATCTACGACCCAGCACAACCAATTCGCAATGTTTTTAAAATGGTTGAGCTACGATCTACGACCCAGCTCAACCAATTCTGAATGTTTTTGTAGTGGTTGAGCTACGATCTACGACCCAGCACAACCAATTCGCAATGTTTTTAAAGTGGTTGAGCTACGATCTACGACCCAGCACAACCAATTCGCAATGTTTTTAAAATGGTTGAGCTACGATCTACGACCCAGCACAACCAATTCGCAATCTTTTTAAAATGGTTGAGCTACGATCTACGACCCAGCACAACCAATTCTGAATGTTTTTAAGTGGTTGAGCTACGATCTACGACCCAGCACAACCAATTCGCAATGTTTTTAAAATGGTTGAGCTACGATCTACGACCCAGCTCAACCAATTCTCAATGTTTTTGTAGTGGTTGAGATACGATCTACGACCTAGCACAACCAATTCGCAATGTTTTTAAGTGGTTGAGCTACGATCTACGACCCAGCTCAACCAATTCTGAATGTTTTTGTAGTGGTTGAGCTATGATCTACGACCCAGCACAACCAATTCGCAATGTTTTTAAAATGGTTGAGCTACGATCTACGACCCAGCTCAACCAATTCTGAATGTTTTTGTAGTGGTTGAGCTACGATCTACGACCCAGCACAACCAATTCTCAATGTTTTTGTAGTGGTTGAGCTACGGTCTACGACCCAGCACAACCAATTCTCAATGTTTTTGTAGTGGTTGAGCTACGATCTACGACCCAGCACAACCAATTCGCAATGTTTTTAAAATGGTTGAGCTACGATCTACGACCCAGCACAACCAATTACATTTTTGGTTGAGCTACGATCTACGACCCAGGTCAGCCAATTAAAAATGTTTTTCTAGTGGTTGAGCTACGATCTACGACCCAGCACAACCAATTCGCAATGTTTTAAAATGGTTGAGCTACGATCTACGACCCAGCTCAACCAATTCTCAATGTTTTTGTAGTGGTTGAGCTACGATCTACGAACCAGCACAACCAATTCGCAATGTTTTTATAGTGGTTGAGCTACGATCTACGACCCAGCACAACCAATTCGCAATGTTTTTAAGTGGTTGAGCTACGATCTACGACCCAGCTCAACCAATTCAAAATGTTTTTAAAGTGGTTGAGCTACGATCTACGACCCAGGTCAGCCAATGCAGAATGTTTTTCTAGTGGTTGAGCTACGATCTACAACCCAGCTCAACCAATTCAAAATGTTTTTAAAGTGGTTGAGCTACGATCTACGACCCAGCACAACCAATTTGCAATGTTTTTAAAATGGTTGAGCTACGATCTACGACCCAGCACAACCAATTCGCAATCTTTTTAAAATGGTTGAGCTACGATCTACGACCCAGCACAACCAATTCTGAATGTTTTTAAGTGGTTGAGCTACGATCTACGACCCAGCACAACCAATTCGCAATGTTTTTAAAATGGTTGAGCTACGATTTACGACCCAGCACAACCAATTCGCAATGTTTTTAAAATGGTTGAGCTACGATCTACGACCCAGCTCAACCAATTCTCAATGTTTTTGTAGTGGTTGAGCTACGATCTACGACCCAGCACAACCAATTCGCAATGTTTTTTATAGTGGTTGAGCTACGATCTACGACCCAGCACAACCAATTCGCAATGTTTTAAGTGGTTGAGCTACGATCTACGACCCAGCTCAACCAATTCTCAATGTTTTTGTAGTGGTTGAGCTACGATCTACGACCTAGCACAACCAATTCGCAATGTTTTTAAGTGGTTGAGCTACGATCTACGACCCAGCTCAACCAATTCTGAATGTTTTTGTAGTGGTTGAGCTATGATCTACGACCCAGCACAACCAATTCGCAATGTTTTTAAAATGGTTGAGCTACGATCTACGACCCAGCTCAACCAATTCTGAATGTTTTTGTAGTGGTTGAGCTACGATCTACGACCCAGCACAACCAATTCTCAATGTTTTTGTAGTGGTTGAGCTACGATCTACGACCCAGCACAACCAATTCTCAATGTTTTTGTAGTGGTTGAGCTACGATCTACGACCCAGCACAACCAATTCGCAATGTTTTTAAAATGGTTGAGCTACGATCTACGACCCAGCACAACCAATTACATTTTTGGTTGAGCTACGATCTACGATCTACGCGCTAACTTCACACACCTAAATAATAATACGTCTGCAACGTTGGCGTCTGCTGTAAACTGTGTTGTATGTTGGAATTGTTTTTATTGTTAAAATATATTCTCTGACAAAAGTCCCACATACAACAAATTAACAGCAGACGACTTTGAAAACATGTATACCCGAAAAAAAATTGGAAACTCCTTTTTAATGAAAGTACAATAATTTAATTGAATTGAAAACATGGTGATAAAAGGAGACATTGCTCGTTTTGAGCAATTTCTTCTTTTGTCGCAATGTTTTCAAAATGCCTTCTGCTGCAGAGGCGTCAGAAAGTGTTTATATGAGGGAAAGGGTTAAACACTTTCCCACCTGTATACACATTCTGACGCCTCTGCAGCAGACTACCTTTGAACTCATTGTGGCAAAAGGAAGAAATTGCTCATGATGAACAATTGCTTCTTGTGCCACAGTATTTCCAACTCTTTTCAATGATCAAACTCCCATTTATGGTCATATTCCATATTTTTGCCAACGTGTTTTTTAAGTCGTCTTCTGCAGATATGTAGTATGTGGGAAAGGGTTAATATTGATCAACGAGGCAGGTTGTAAGACTGTTATTGTTATGTGTCCTTGTAAATTAATTTGTAAGATGATTAAAACATAACAATGTCAGTTTATATATAAGACAAGACAAGACAAAATGTTATTGACACACGCATATACTGCTTCTAATCATATAACAGTATTAACACTTTCCTACATACACCAACATCTGCGGCAGAGTACATTGAAAACATTCAATAAAAAATATTGGAACCGTCTCTACACATGAAAGAACCATTATTGAACAAAAGTTGCAAAGATTGTGGCAAAAGAAGAAATTGCTTATCTCCATCAGTTGTCACAATGGTTTTAAAAGTCTTCTGCTGCAGATGTATCAAAATTCGTCTGCAAGTGGAAAAGGGTTAATCTGCTCTTCCTAGACCACTGTGCAATGTGTACAACATGTGGCCGGTGAAAATGTGTTCTTTTGTCTGTCGGTATGCACCGCACCGCACCGGTGATGTAATGGTAGACCGTTCGCGTTGGGTGAGGGCGGTCGAGGGTTCGATGCCCTTCCGGGTCATGTAAACAAAATGGTAATACTGATGTTTCAGTCTTGGTTCTCAAGATTGTGGGATAAGCATTACGGATGACTCGCTCGGACAAGAAGAACTGGTAACTTACCCAGGAAACGCACCGATATAAATGGAAAAATTGTTAAAATGGTAAAAAAACCGACCATAATTAAACAACATAACCAAGCTAGTAGGGCTACGCATGTATTTGTCTGTCCGAAGTTACACAAATAGTACACATCGGTACCAGAATCGTAGCCTGTTGAAAATTAATTGGTCGAGGGTTTGATGCCCTTCCGGGTCATGTAAACAAAATGGTAATACTGATGTAAATGGTGATCAAATCAATCATTTCCAGTGCCTCCTGTACACATTCACAATGTATTTAAACTCAATGTCACATATTATAGGAATCCGCTGTGGTCGAGTGGTTAGCGTCGGGGATTTCGAAACCGGGTGCGGAACTACGGTCATGGTGGAGTGCCCTTTGGGCAAGGCACATTTTCTAGCCTAGTACTGGTTTGTTTACCCAGGGATCATGAATAAGTGAACTGTCGCCGTATAACTGAAATATTGTTGAAAGCGGCGTAAAACCCCAATAAATAAATAATTAAATACAATGTCATATATTCAATACATTCTGGTGATAGTATACACTCATTTCTACACAAAGGTTTTTTTAGGGACTATAGTACCTATAAAAGTAACCTTTCATAACTCGCCCCAAAATTTGAAGGGCTATTTTTAGCAAGATTTCAAAAGTTACCTGTCGTACCAGGGCAAGTGTATTAAACAATTTATAACACTAACCCTGGTCATACTGAACGTGGTTACAGTTACACGATCCCGTACCCAGTATTTGTCTGCACATGAAACAAATTAAACTTAGAAAAATGGTGAAAAAATGGAAGTTTTATTCTGCTGTTTTTCTTGCAATAGTGTGCTGCTTTTCAGTATTCCAACTGGAGTTATTTTCTCGGGAAAAATTGATAAAAGTTCCTGGTGGTGAGTTATTTAGTATTTACTATAATTGAGCTGTCCCGCGAGAAAACCAACATAATGGCCTCTGCGTAATGTATCGACCCAGACACATCCCGTTTCAGGGGGATACAGGTATAGAGTGATGATTCCTGAAACAGAAAATCAACAGGAGGCGAAAAGTGTCTACCCGGGTAAGCAAGCGTGGCATGCTTAGGCTGATCCGGGTCGATACTTTACGCAGAGTCCACAATGTTGGTGCGGCGATAGACATCTGCGTAATGTATCGACCAGATCAGCCTGCGCTGTCCGCGCAGACTGATCCGGCCGACACATTCCGTGTTAGTGGGATAGATGTATATAGAGTAGTTATTCCTGAAACAGAAAATCCACAGGAGGCGAAAAGTGTCTATCCGGGTAAGCCTGCACGGCATGCTTAGGCTGATCCGGGTCGATACTTTACGCAGAGTCCACAATGTTTGTTTTCTCGCGAGAAGGCTCATAGTTTCAATAGTTCGATGTTACATATTAATTCGTTGGTTCAGTCTCACTTTGCTAAAGACAAATTGTCAAAATTTAAGTCTCACTGTGCCAACCAGTTATTGTTAACACCTCTGTGTCGTACCTGTTATAACGAGTTCGTACACATGGACAACGCTGGCTGCCTAGTAGATAAAAACTGACTTAGTATGAAACATTTACCAACACTCTCTATGAATGAAAGTATATAAAATTACATCCTCGGTACCCAGGCTATTCATAAAATATATGATACCCTGGGCAAATCGGCTGTAAAGATCACTTACTCATGAATTATTAATGATGTGAAATGCAGCCGCTTAATAGGCCGCATGACACAAACCTCATGCGATACGAAAATTACAGTGTAGTAACGGGGGGAATCGTGGTGCATGCTTTACGAAGTTCCGCTAGCCAATTTGCCCAGGGTATCATATACTTTATGAATAGCCTGTGTACCGAGGATGATAAAATTCATGAATAGCGTTGACTTCAATGGACATATGAATCCTCATTAGGCAATTTCTCCATTTGCCACAATATGTTCAAATTCATTCAAACATAATAACTGCATTAACATATTTCTTCCATTGTTTTGCCGAGATGTTTTCTGCTGCAGATTTGTTGTATATGGGAAAGGGTTAAATGGGCTAATGCCGGGGTTAAGACCCCGCAATGTGTGTGTGGGTTACAGAAACGCATGAATGATAACGGACTTCACCCGTAACAAATCCGCCTTACTCCAAAACTCGATGCACAGACAGATTAATTTTAACGCCTCGACTGCATTCGACTTTTGAAAACATTGTGTCATAAAAAAAGAAATTGTTCATCATGAGCTGTTTACAGCTTCTAGTCATATAACAGGGGCGTAGCTTTGCAATAATCAATGTGTAGGCCCTCTCGTGAGAAAATCAACATTGTGGACTCGGCGTAGAGTATCGACCCGGATTAGCCTAAGCATGCCACACAGGCCTACCCGGATAGACACTTTTCGCCTCCTGTGGATTTTCTGTTTCTGGAATAACTACTCTATACATCTTTCCCCCTAAGACGGAATATGTCGGCCGGGTCAGTCTGCGCGGACAGCGCAGGCTGATCTGGTCGATACATTACGCAGATGTCTATCGCCGCAGCTGTATTTTGGGGCATTTTGAGAAACAAATGTGTAGGCACGTGCTTACAGTGCCTAAAGGGAGCTACGCCCCTGCATAACATAATTTATCCTTTCCACATATATGAAATCTGCAGCAGTCGACATTTGGAACATTGCAGTAGACAACTTTTGAAAACATTGTGTTATAAAAGGAGAAATTTCTCACCATGAGCTGTTTCTCCAAATAGCACGATGATGTGAATAATAATACGTCTGCAACATTGGCGTCTGCTGTAAACTGTGTTGTATGTTGGAATTGTTTTTATTGTTAAAATATATTCTCTGACAATAGTCCCACATACAACAAATTAACAGCAGACGACTTTGAAAACATACCCGAACAAAAATTGGAAACTCCTTTTTTATGAAAGTACAATAATTTAATTGAATTGAAAACATGGTGATAAAAGGAGAAATTGCTCGTTTTGAGCAATTTCTTCTTTTGTCGCAATGTTTTCAAAAACCTTCTACTGCAGAGGCGTCAGAAAGTGTCTATATGAGGGAACGGGTTAAACACTTTCCCACCTGTATACACATTCTGACGCCTCTGCAGCAGACTACCTTTGAACTCATTGTGGCAAAAGGAAGAAATTGCTCATGATGAACAATTGCTTCTTGTGCCACAGTATTTCCAACTCTTTTCAATGATCAAACTCCCATTTATGGTCATATTCCATATTTTTGCCAACGTGTTTTTTAAGTCGTCTTCTGCAGATATGTAGTATGTGGGAAAGGGTTAATATTGATCAACGAGGCAGGTTGTAAGACTGTTATTGTTATGTGTCCTTGTAAATTAATTTGTAAGATGATAAAAACATAACAATGTCAGTTTATATATAAGACAAGACAAGACAACATGTTATTGACACACGCATATACTGCTTCTAATCATATAACAGTATTAACACTTTCCTACATACACCAACATCTGCGGCAGGGGACATTGAAAACATTCAGTCAGAAATAGTAGAACCGTCTCTACAAATGAAAGAACCATTATTGAACAAAAGTTGCAAAGATTGTGGCAAAAGAAGAAATTGCTTATCTCCATCAGTTGTCACAATGGTTTTAAATGGTCGTCTGCTGCAGATGTATCAAAATTCGTCTGCAAGTGGAAAAGGGTTAATCTGCTCTTCCTAAGCCACTGTGGAATGTGTACAATCTGTGGCCGGTGTAAATGTCGAGGGCTTGGCGTGAAACGGTTGTAACTAAAAACCTATTTTGAAAACCCTGGTTTAGGGGCAATTTTGACCCCTTTGTAAACAATGCAAATTTAGGTGCCATTGCTCAGAACGAGCAATGGCACCTAAATTTCCATTGTTTATCAAGAAAAATGATTTAACGCTTATAAAGACTTTATGGCGAGGTGATTAACCTTGGTAAAAAAAATACCAACTTTAGATACACGCCAAGCCCTCGATGTGTTCTTTTGCCTGTCGGTCTGCACATCACCACACCGGTGGGGTAATGGTAGACCGTTCGCGTTGGGTGTGGGCGGTCGAGGGTTCAATCCCCTTCTGGGTCATGTAAACAAAATGGTAATACTGATGTTCCAGTCTTGGTTCTCAAGATTGTGGGATAAGCAGTACGGATGACTCGCTTGGACAAGAAGAACTGGTAACTTACCCAGGAAACGCACCGATATAAATGGAAAAATTGTTAAAATGGTAAAATAAACCGACTACAATTAAACAACATAACCACCAACTATGTTGGTGTTGCTAGTAGGGCTACGCATGTATTTGTTTGTCCGAAGTTACACATAGTACACATCGGTACCAGAATCGTAGCCTGTTGAAAATTAATTGTTTTCTCAATTCACTCATTCACTATTACATCAACGTTAATTGTTTGTTTTTTATATAATTAAATCTTCTATGTTATAGGTAACAATACACCTTCTTTGTTTCCATGTAAATCGACCAGTTTCAGTCCTCAATTGTCACACTTTCTAAGCGTTTCTCATGTAGAACACCATATATCATTGAAAAGAGTTACCTCCTAGCTTTAAAACAATCCTAAGAAAATGTGGGGTCATGCATTATGCAATAAAGAACTCACCAGGCGAAAATGGTAACCATCATTTTTGACCCAATCGGGCCCGGACAAAACCGGTGTTTAGCATTCTCTACTTTCACTTTTCAAACAAGGTCAAAATACTAAAAGTGATCAAATCAATCATTTCCAATGCATCCTATACACATTCACAATGCATTTAAACTCAATGTCATATATTCAATACATTCTGGTGATGGTATACACTAATGTCTACGCAAACAAAGGTCTGTTTAGGGACTATAGTACAGTAGATCACCAAGTCAGCGTAACTTGACCTTTAAGGTAGTAGGAGCCTAATCGGCAACATTTCAAATTATGATCAGCTTGATCATTTCTTAATGTGTATCATTTCCTGGATTCAAAAACAAAATTTGAAAAAGAATTAACCTCAAATAACGATTTTATTTTAATTTGAATTAACCTACCCCCCTTTCATAATTTTCGATAAAAACGACATCACCCGAGAGACAAGAAAAATCCTTTATTTAATTTATTTTTCAACATTTTGGTAATACTTTGGTATCAAAGTAACAAGAAATATATTTGCTTTCAGAAATAATACATTATTGATCACATCACCAACAAATACAATCAAACTGTACTGGAATAGTGATATGGTATTACGATTTTAACATACTATTTTGACCGCGTAAAATTGGAACATCGACTTTTAAAAGCAAAAAATAGCAAGTTCTAGAAATACTCATGACCTGTTCTTTATTGATAATTAGCTTTAAACATTTGGGAACAATATGCCAAAAAATCAAAATGTTTTAACTGTCTCATTTAAAAAAAAAATAGAGTTTGAATTTCCCAACCACCTATTTCAGCCGTGACTGCAAGTAATAAAATCTTCAAAGAAGCTAATATTTATGTATAGAAATATATTTAATTACTTTTTAATTCAATGTACAATATAAACTTCTGTAAAAAGTGTTAGCTAATGAAAACAAAGAAGAAAAACAGAAGAAAAAAAATTGTGCTTCTGCAATGATTCGAACCACTACCTTGAAATCCTCAAAAGATTTAAAGTCCTGCACTTAACAACATAGGCTAAAGCATTAAAATTAACTACTACCTTAACCCTTTCCCTCATATAGACGCTTTCTGACGCCTCTGCAGCAGACGGGTTTTTGAAAACATAGTGACAAAAGAAGAAATTGCACAAAACGTGCAATTTCTCCTTTTGCCACAATGTTTTCCACTTGTTGTCATAGATTATCCATTCCATTATAGAGATTTTCTATTTTTTGACAAAATACGTTTAAAGTCGTCTGCTGCAGAATTGTCGTATGAGGGAAAGGGTTAATAGAGCAATGGGCTACGATATTGCTATACCTGTGATATTATCACGGTTGAACCATAAATGGAGAAAGTAGGCCAGGTTTCCTGCGCTCGTATGCGATATTATATTTGGCTGTTGACCTCATGCGATATATAAATATCGGAATATCAATACTAAGTAAGATGGCGTATGAAAAGTGGAACACTTTATGAAACGTTATTAGTCCACGTACAGAGCTCAAGATAAGGGAAGTTGTGCTTGTTCTAACATTCTTATTTGACCCTCTAGTCCTATGTTGTGGGTAGTCCAAAGAATCTTCTCAATGAGACAGTAAGAGAGATATTGTGGGGAAAAAGAACTTTATTAATCTAAACCTCTGTTTATTAACCCTTTCCCACCTAAAGACTCATTTTGACGAATCTGCAGCAGACGACTTTTGAAAACATCGTGACAAAAGGTTGAATTGCTCTAGACTAGCTATTTCTCACTTTACCACCATGTTTTCAACTTTTTTCAGTAATTATACCTACAATTATAGAGATTTTCCATGTTTTAAAGTATACATTTTCAAAGACGTCTGCTACAGATTTACTGTATTCGGGTACTAATTGATATTTGTGTTGTTCTCAGTGTCTTATTACATGTTTGTCTCAAGGCCATACATTGTGAATAAAAAACACCAAATATAGTTATAACGCACAATAACATCATTTTAACGCATCTGCAGCAGACGACGTTTGAAAACATCGTGACAAAAGGTTAAATTGCTCTAGACTAGCTATTTCTCCCTTTGCCACAATGTTTTCAACTTTTTTCAGTAATTATACCTACAATTATAGAGATTTTCCATGTTTTAAAGTATACATTTTCAAAATCGTCTGCTACAGATTTACTGTATTCGGGAAAGGGGTTTAATGTACTAATTGATATTTGTGTTGTTCTCAGTGTCTTATTACATGTTTGTCTCAAGGCCATACATTGTGAATAAAAAACACCAAATATAGTAATAACGCATAATAACATCATTTTGACGCATCTGCAGCAGACGACTTTTGAAAACATCGTGACAAAAGGTTAAATTGCTCTAGACTAGCTAATTCTCACTTTGCCACAATGTTTTCAACTTTTTTCAGTAATTATACCTACAATTATAGAGATTTTCCATGTTTTAAAGCAGACATTTTCAAAATCGTCTGCTACAGATTTATTGATATTTTTGTTGTTCTCAGTGTCCTATTACATGTTTGTCTCAAGGCCATACATTGTGAATAAAAACATCAAATATAGTCATAACGCATACATGAGTCACTTCTGTTAATGTAATATCGAAATGCATCCACTGCCAACAAGCTAGAAGTGTATCTCCACCAGTACATTGCAGGGGCGTAGCTCCCTTTAGGCACTGTAGGCACGTGCCTACACATTTTTTCTCTCAAAATTCCCCTAAATGCAGCTGCGGCGATAGACATCTGCGTAATGTATCGACCAGATCAGCCTGCGCTGTCCGCGCAGACTGATCCGGCCCACACTTCGCGTCTTAGGTGTATAGAGTAGTGATTCCTGAAAACAGAAAATCCACAGGAGGCGAAAAGTGTCTATCCGGGTAGGCCTGTGTGGCAGGCTTAGGCTGATCCGGGTCGATACTTTACGCAGAGTACACAATGTTGATTTTCTCACGGCCAAATATAGTAATAACGCATACGTGAGTCACTTCCGGCCAGTTGAGATCGTGCTGCGTCTGTGTGAACAGCGAAGAGTCCGCGTTTATGTTATACATATAGAAATGCATTCTACTGCCAAAAAGCTAGAAGTGTATCTCCACCGGTACTGTGTACATTGTACCTTTTACCTGTTTTTCCACTTGAAGACGGGAATCCGCTGTGGTCAAGTGGTTAGCGTCGGGGATTTCGAAACCGGGAGTCACGTGTTCGATCCCCAGTCGCGGCACTACGGTCATGGTGGAGTGCCCTTGGGCAAGGCACATTTTCTAGCCTAGTACCGGTTTGTTTACCCAGGGATCGTGAATAATTAAATTTAATTGCGCGCTAAATGACCTCAGCTGTCGATGCGCCATAAAACAATATACATTCATTCCACTTGAAGACGAATTGGGGCGTACCTGAACCGGACGACCGTATTGTTATCCCCTTTCCCACATACACCAAATCTGCAGCAGACGACATAGCTTAACCCTTTCCCTCATATAGACGCTTTCTGACGCCTCTGCGGCAGACGGCTTTTTGAAAACATAGTGACAAAAGAAGAAATTACTCAAAACGAGCGATTTCTCCTTTTGCCACAATGTTTTTTCACTTTTAGTCATAGGTTATCCATTCAATTATAGAGATATTCCATTTATTGACAAAATATGTTCGAAGTCGTCTGCTGCTGAGTTGTAGTATGAGGGAACGGGTTAATTGTTAAATAAAGTTGAAAACATTGTAGCCAAAGGAGAAATTTGGGAAAGGGTTAAACATGGAAGATATTCATACCAACTTTGTTCTATTATGAGCTCAAATGCCATGAGGACAATTAAGAATATTTGTATATCATGTACTTAACCCTTTCCCACATACAACAATTAGTACTCACATTGATTGATGTCTAGTGACTCATAAGCCATTTGTATGGCTTGGTAATACGCCCAATATGTACAATTATTACTAACAAATGTGAATGTTATACTGATGTATTATTATAGTGTATGTATAACTTGTATTACGTGTCACTTATAAATAAAATATAAAACTACTACTACAACAAATCTGCATTAGACGACTTTGAAAACAACACAGTGACAAAAACCTGAATAATCGCCCTTAAAGATAGCTTAATTGTTAAAATAAAGTTGAAAACATTGTAGTGGCCGGCGATTTGTAATAACCCTTTCCCAAATACACCAAATCTGCATGATTGAATAGAATTGAAAATCATTGTAGAAAAGGGTGAAATTGCTCATCATGTGCAATTTCACCTTTTTCCACAATGTTTTCAAAGGTCATCTGCTGCTATTGCGTCAAAATAAGTATGCAGGTGGGAAAGGGATAAAATCATGACAAGCAATTTCTCCTTTTTCTACAATGATTTCAATTATGCTGATTTGTTGTATGTGGGGAAAGTGTTATTACAAATCGCCAGCTGCGGCTCAGGTATATCTTTTTACCCCCGCGGTGTAAAATTTCTTAAAACAAAAGTTCGTTTATTTAATATCGGTGAATTTGTGTATTGTCCTTGAAAATCTTACAAATAGGTCACTTTACTACGGATTTTCTATGCAAACACCTAAATAAATTAAGCACAACTAACATTACACAATGAGCGATTTCTCCTTATTACCACAACGTAGTTGTTATCAACTGTATTCAATTATTGTTCTTTCATTTATATAATGTTTTTCATATTTTCGCCGACATTTTTTCAAAGTCGTCTGCTGCCGATGTGTCGTGGGTCGGAAAGGGAGAGTTAACAGTTGCTTGTCCCACAACATACCTCTTATTACGATTCTTTTGAGTACCCACAATATAGGGTTTGGGAGTCAAATAAGGATTAAAGGCACCTGAACTACACATTTTTACTTGAAATCTGAAATGTAGTACATTCTTTCGTTTCAGACTCAACGTTGACTTCTAATCCTGTAGCATATCGTGATGGCGCGTCAACAGATATAAAGGTAAAATGTCCTTGTCCCTTGATCATATACACAATAGCAACGGGAGATCATGGTTCGATCCCCGGTCGGAAAACACCAAATACTTAAACAAACAAAATGTAATAATGATTTCCATCCTTGGCGCTCACGGATAGCAATGCGACTGGTGCCAAGCTTTCCTAGGCGCCAAGGAGGGAAACCATTAACCTACTTCGATGTGATGATATATCGAGGTCTTGGGGTGAAACGGTTGTATCTAAAAACCTTTTCTGACAACCCTGGATTAGGGGCAATTTTGACCCCTTTGTAAACAATGCAAATTTAGGTGCCATTGCTCAGAACGAGCAATGGCACCTAAATTTCTATTGTTTACCAAGAAAAATGATTTAACGCTTATAAAGACTTTATGGCAAGGTGATTAACCTTGGTAAAAAAAATACCAATATTAGTTACAACTCTTTCACGCCAAGCCCTCGATATGATACTTACAATAAATAACCGAAGAAACACCGTGATTAAACTGCAATACTGTAGAAAGCGGCCTGAAACACCATTTAACCCTTTCCCTCATATAGACGCTTTCCGACGCCTCTGCAGCAGACGGCTTTTTGAAAACATAGTGACAAAAGAAGAAATTGCACAACACGTGCAATTTCTCCTTTTGCCACAATGTTTTCCACTTTTTGTCATAGGTTATCCATTCAATTATGGAGATTTTCTATGTTCAGAGTCGTCTGCTGCAGAATTGTCGTATGAGGGAAAGGGTTAAACAGATATGCATAAGTTGATAAAAGCTTCTAACAAGTTTATGTAAGTAAAACTGTTTATATCATAAATGACGTCGCCAGCGTGAAATAACGTCATTCTATATTTAGGAAATAGATCTCATTTTGAGTGATATACCGGCTCGTATATCGCGATTTGGAGTTCAGGTGTGTAGTAATTAATCACGAAGGCCGAATGGCCTGAGTGATTAATTTATACACACCTGAACTATACATCGTGATATAAGAGCCGGCATATCACTCAAAATGAGATCTATTTCAATTCTAGCACTTTTTTATAACTTAAAGGGATACAAATAAATGGTGAACTATGTTTTGACATGACGTTGTCTTCCTTGATAAAATCACGTGTAGGCTATTCTATCTTTACTCCCCATTGTATTTGTTTTGGAAATATTCGATTTTTTCAACTAACAAAACATTTTGAAATCAGTTTTATTGACAGTCTATGAACATTTTATTTTTATTATAACTTTTTCAATTGTTCTTAAACTCATCACGGGCAATTTGTTACATTCTAATACAACGATTTCGACCGCGCCAAAAATGTTGGTAAAACATGTGAATGACGTCATTTAATTAAGGTAGAACGCGCCTCTAAAAAAATATTCGAATTTCCTCACGAAATTTTGCATCACCATAATACAGCATATGCCCAATAAGATTCTGTTCTTACTTTTTTCGTATCTAAAACAGTTTTTAAACTACGAGACCTCAAAGTATACCACTGACGTCACTTTTTAGACGTCTCTCAAATGTCCCTCGTTAAAACAACAACAGCTGATAGTTTGGTCAATTTTAGGTTGATAGCTGCGAAATTATATCACGATTTGCATCTTAAGAATATCTTCACGTACATGTAATCTTTTTCTTTGTGTCGTACGTTTAAAAAGAATAACGCATCTATAACGTCACTTTTCAGGAGCGAAATAACGTCGCGTTTCGCGTAAGAAAAGGCGCCTTGTTTTCATTTAAAAAAAATCTGTACATTTAATTTTTGATTTTTTTTAATCTATTCATTTATAATTTTATTAAAAATCGTTTGATATCAAGAAAAATATACCTTACCGACTTTGTTTTTTCACAATATCAGTTTATCTCACCCCTTTACCTATTCAGTTATGACGTTAAAAAGAGTGTATTTTAGATATACATTATGTGTAAGCTGGAACAATGGTCCTTGTTGCAGTTATGTTATTCAGTCGGCAGTAAAATTTAATAATATATGATCCTCCCTATCCATACTTATAAAATATGTGTAACGTGTTATAATGTTTTTACGTGAGAACGTGTTATAACTCGTTTTCCGAAAACTGCGTATATATATATGATTCGAACTGGAGTTACGTGGGCGTAAATGGATAGCGCAACACATGAAAAGCGTGCTCTGAAGGTTTTAAAGAATAAGATCAGATTATGAGCTATTTTAAATTTGACATTTATTGCGAAAGTTGTAGAAGCATATGTTTGTTTGTTTTATTGGGGTTTTACGCCGTTTTCGACATTATTTCAGTTATATCACGACGACAGTTCAATTATTTATGATCCCTGAGTAAACAAACCAGTACTAGGCTAGAAAATGTGCATTGCTTAAGGCACTCCACCATGACCGTTGTGACACGACTGGGGATTGAACCCGGGACGCCCGGTTTTCAATCCCCGACGTTAACCACTGTAGAAGTATTTGACTGAATTGTGTATACAGAAGAGAAGAAAGAAATGCATACCGATCTTGGTATTTAATAATGATTTGTTGATAAACGTACATTGTGTCGTGTCACGTAACCATCTCTCATTTTTTAGGAGGGAGGAAACTAGAACACGTTCAATCATCCATCCGTTCTATTGAACCAGAATTGCGAAATAAAAACCACATGACATGACTAGAACTTGTCTTTTAGCTGAAAAAAGTGTTCTCACACTTAAGTATTACCATGGTCAGTTCTATCCAATTATAACACAATTTGAATGCAATTTTAATAAAAGGTAGAGTATAAATCGACAAATGGAAAATAAAGCGAACAGCTTTTAAACAATATCGTATTTATATACAGACTGAACGTGACTTGTGTTAAAGAAAAAAAAAATAACACAACAGAAAGAGTAAGGGTACATTATAGGTCACGGATGGATCTATATATTTCGAATTACAGTATAAAAGATCATATCGTGAGTCGGTCGTAAAAAAAACCAAACACATTAATCATTTTAATACCCCACTTTCCTCATACATTTATGTAATGAATCCTATTTGAGAAACATGATGTTTTCCTTTATAATCGCGAAAAGAGAGAACAGAATAAAATGATAAATGTGGGGGTATTTTCGGATTCCACATTTAATTTGATGTAGATCAGCATTTTCAGACACATAGAACAGAAGAAGAAGAAAAAAGAGTAACATTTCTCAAGCAATTCAGCATCATATGTTTACGTAGGTAATATGAATTATCATATTAAAATGACTATTTACGGGTATGTCAATGTCGACGGAATGACTTCGTTTAAACTGGAAAGCGTGGGAGGAAAATGATAACAACATATTTCTGTTTACAAGAATAAACTTCTTTAGTTAAATATGTCATCATGAACAAGATAGGGGATTTTTAAAATGTGAAAAGGTGTTTCCTAAATGTGTACGTGAATTCTCTAATAAAAATGCGACCACTGTTTTAAGAAGTTGAAAATCGCTGACATCTTTAGTATATGATGAACATTAGAATCGTTATTTCTTGTTCAAAGCGAACGTCGCCTTTTTTAATTCAAACTGATAATGAAAGCGTTTAGTTAGGTGTCAATTCAATAAACACTTTTTGTGGACCCATATATGCACCCGCATTTTTAGGATTGAAATAATACTTTTCCAAAATCGTCTCTTTTTTCTGATTTATTCATTTTAGACGTTAATCAATAGACTATACACCCTTTAGAAGTTGAACATGAAATGGGGAAAAAAAACCTTTAATGATGACATGAGTTTTAACTCGGAGGAATCTTGGAAAACCGTCATCTTGGAGGGAAGTTGAGAGGGTTATGAACCTCCGAGAGGGAAGTTGGGATGGTTTAATACCTTGAACCCTCCGGGATGAAAGTTGGGAGGGAAGTTGAACACAGGGAGGAAACTTTTGGGAGGGAAGTTGGGACCCGGGAGGAAAGTTGGGAGGGAAGTTGAGACTTGGGAGGGTTTGGACCCCCCCCCCCCCCCCCCCCCCCTTTCCCAACTACTATTTGCATCCCTGTAACATGACCCCAACCTGAAATATAATGACATAGATTCGTAAAATGATCATTTCTGTGTATTGAGATAATATAGTTCGTAAAAACAATACTAAGGTAAAATGCATCATTATTTAAAGAATGAACATAACGGTTAGGATTTCCTGACATTATGTTCAATTCATTGCAAAACTAATATTAAATAAACGAATAAATAGTAGTCATCATTTTCTTACCGGTAAGGCTGTTCGACCGCTTAAACCGAACTGCATTCTAGCTGGCAGTAACGGTCTCCAACAAAATCCTTCCCTGGCGTAGATTTATATGAATCATTTCAAGGGAATTTAGGACGAGGCCATCAGTGCAAAGTAGTGCAAAGTGCTCCACCCATTTTATTGTGCAATCTTACCAGATTCTTCAATGTGATGATTGACAACCGACACCTTATTTAAATAGTAGGCATTACTTTGCTTCACGTCATCGTAATCACCCGATGCCAGCCTACGTACAATTTCTTTTGATCTATGACTCAAATGTGTCGTGGCCTGCGACGTATACATATCAATGACAGAAATACCGTATAAGTGTTAGATATTTAATGTACGAACAGCCTTATAATCGAACAAGATTAAGCTGAAACATTTCAAACGTTATATGCGTCAATGCATGGTGAAATATATAAGTTGGCATTTCTTAAAAGTTTGGATTCAGATCAATTTGTACGCCTGTTCCGTCTTTTCAGAATATACACACGTTGACAAAGTGTGAATCCTGATAACACTGTCCGGATGCACTGACTGATTTTGATATGTACGGTTCCCAAAAGTCAACGTGTACCGTTTCTCATGCACTCATGCCAGCAATTATGTTATTAGACACATGTACAAATAACTGTTTGTTATGTACATGTACATTAATTAAAAACATATCTTACATGTAATGTTCCCAATCAGTTCAAGCCGGCTCTATACCAGTTTTCTTTTAAGCAGTGTCAGTTTACATTGGCGTTTTAAGACGTTGGGAAGGCTGTTGTGTTTCGAACGGTGTTTCGTACAGAAAGTCAACTTCATCTGTTAAAAAAAGCGTCTTTTCAGTATATCTTATTACACCATTATTTTATAATCAAAAGACAAATTCCTATTTACTTATTCAACGACGGATATAGAATTGATTTTAGAAATATCCCCACTCCTTTGAAATCCCTAAAAACAGAATAAGTAGAACGTTATTAGTGGGAGCTCTATTGTTTTTTTTGTGAAACACATTTCCGTTAGAATAAAACATTTTTGAGCCATCATAGTGAAGGACATTTTACATTATTATGCAAGTGTTCAGTTCAAAATGTCTTCAGCAGACGACTTTAAAAAAATTTAGTAAAACATATGGATATTCTCTATAAATGTAAGTCTCATTATTGAATATAATTGAAAACGCTGTGGCAAAAGTAGAAGATGAGCAATTTATTCTTTTGATGCAATGTTTTAATATTCGTTTGCTTCAGAATGCGTCTACAATGGGAAAGGGTTTACTTTACCCTAATTATTTAACACAATTAATGCATTATACGCTTCAATATGTTACAGATATCGGACATGGCCCATATTCGTGGTAGGAGTAATGCAAATGACACATGCCTGTTTTCAAATTTCGTTTGACCGGAATCATAATTATAATAACAAAAATAATAATAGTAACAACGTGAATCGTCTACCGCTGGAAATGTAGAAAGGGTAGCCGATCTCATCAAAGTGTTTTCGAGCGCACGTCCTTTCACAAGATTCACGGGCCTTTGTCTCTACAATAGGCCCAACTATTCGCTCCGTTCTTTAAAAAGTTATTTGGTGGAAGCCATTCGTCATCTTGTGAATAGGTCAACATTTCTGAAAGATGGTAAGAATTTTATTACAGCAGGTGTTGACCTATAACTGAAAATTATGTTAGTCTGCACTTTACCGGGCGCAATGTATCGAGGCGATACAATTGGGAATTTAATTGAGTAACTTATATGATGTATTTAGATTTCTTTACAAATCACTTTCCCACGTATAATAAATATGCTCCTTAAAACTTTCAAAACATTTCGAAAAAAAAAAAAAAAAACATTAAATACTCAAAGAACAAAGAATAATTATTTAATATTGCGAAACTGTTGTGAGAAATATAGAACATTTTCATAATGAGCAATTTCACCTTTTGCCACAATATTTTCAAAAGTTATCTGCTGTATGTTGGAAGTGGTTAACAAATAGGAGAGACAGTCATGATTAAATTTGAGAGAAGGATGTTCGGGAATGTCCTCCCGCGATATATAATTATTAATTCCCGGTAAAGTGCATGTGCAACGAAAGTTATTATTTTTCTCTTATAACGAGTGTTGTGCTATATGGTTATATGCACATATATCCTTATTTAAAGATGTATGAAGTAGGATAATAAAAAAAGCTTTACCTTGCTGAAGGATGCCTTGATGCTATGTGTAAAGGACCCCCTCCTTCCTTTCGATCGGTTTCATGCATGTATAGCAGACACAGCGCGGCAATGCCGGCAGCGAAAATGTAACTTAGTTAGTGTTTTACTTTATAAAATCTACGATATTTAAATAATTTTAACAATTTTACAGCTGTTTGTAAAATGTTGGACAAAATGTTATATGTCCACAATACGTTTTCTTGGTAAATGATAGAGTTCTCTATTTGCTTGATGTTTTTCGGTAACTTTCTTTCGAGGCAAACCTGTCATTTTAATGCATTTCACGCTCCGTGATGCACTACAGTAGGGGTTAGATAAATTGATATTGTGAAAAAACGAAGTCGGTAAGGTATACTTTTCTTGATATCAAACGATTTTTAATAAAGTTATAAATGAATAGATTAAAAAAAATCAAAAATTAAATGTACAGATTTTTTTTAAATGAAAAAAGGGCGCCTTTTCTTACGCGAAACGCGACGTTATTTCGCTCCTGAAAAGTGACGTTATAGACGCGTTATTTTTTTTAAACGTACGACACAAAGAAGAAAATTACATGTACGTGAAGGTATTCTTAAGATGCAAATCGTGATATAATTTCGCAGCTATCAACCTAAAATTGACCAAACTATCAGCTATTGTTGTTTTAATGAGGGACATTTGAGAGACGTCTAAATAGTGACGTCAGTGGTATACTTTGAGGTCTCGTAGTTTAAAAACTGTTTTAGATACGAAAAAAGTAAAAACATAATCTTATTGGGCATATGCTGTATTATGGTGATGCAAAATTTCGTGAGGAAATTCGAATATTTTTTTAGAGGCGCGTTCTACCTTAAAGGCGTATGCTACAGTTATTTATCCAAAAATGTCCCAATCATAGAATTTCATTATTCTTTGTATTTTGCTAGTACATACAATAACTAGTTGAAATAAGAAAAAGAAAAGATATATTATCGATTTAAAAAAAATATATTGGCCTGTCAATGACATGACCAATTTCATCAAAGGCACAAATATAGGCATTTTGGCCGAAATCCTAAAACACACAACCCAAAAAAAATGAAAACTACAAATCATATTTAAGTTCATATATAACTTTATATATATAATTTAAATCAATATGAAAAGAAAATTTGTGAGAAAAATATGACTAAAAATATATTAAGCTGTTTTTCAAGGTCGAAATGGTGTCACATTTTACCCCTGAAAAAGTTAGAATCATAACATTTTTCAGAAATTTTCCATTCTACATAATAGAATTTTCTGTAATTATCCATAAACACTGAGCATGGTTCACTTTAATAAAAAATGCAAAAAAAAAAGATAGGTCACTGTACTCCTTTTCTGGTAAATCGACCTTTTCCTTGAAGCACGGCCTGTTTTTTAAGCAAAATTGCTGTATTTCTAAGAAAACGCAAGAAAAAGCAAGGAAAAAGTCCCTTTACTCTAAAAGGAGTATGGTGACCTATATTTTTTTTTGCATTTTTTATTAAAGTGAATTAGGTTTAGTGTTTATGGATAATTACAGAAAATTCTATTATGTAGAATGGAAAATTTGTATAATTTTAACTTTTTCGGGGGTAAAATGTGACACCATTTCTACCTTGAAAAACAGCTGAATATATTCTTTTTCCTTTTTTTCTCAAAAATTCCTTTTTCATATTGATTTACATTCTATATATAAAGTATTTAAATATGATTTGTAGTTTTCATTTTATTTTTTTGGGGTGTTTTAGGTTTTCGGCCAAAATGCCTATATGTGTGCCTTTGATGAAATAGTTCATGTCATTGACAGGCCAATATTTTTTTTTTAGATTGATTCCAAATATTTTTCTTTTCTTATTTCAACCAGTTATTGTATGTACTAATTTAATACAAAGAATAAAGGAATTCTATGATTGGGAAATTTTTGGTAAAAACTGTAGCATTACAATTCAAATTTCCAAACGGCATTTACAACAAAAGCTCGTGACTTCATTCATAAAATGTCAAGCCCAACGTAGTAACGCATGCGCTCTGAGAAACGTTGTAAGAAAAATACTCGGGAGGGAATTTCAACAGCCAAAAATAGTTCCGGAAATTTAGAGTGATATACTGCATTTAGATCACGCTCAAATCCCTCTTTGTGTATAGAAGAGAAATTGTCAATAGTGTTAGAATTTTCGGTATATAACTACTAGTGTAATAACATTGCTACGTAACGTCATAATGAAAAGCATTGAAAATGACCGCGCTATATAGCGACGTTATATATATTTTGCGCTAATAATCGTCGAATTGGAATTTATGATATAAACATAATATAACATTCGTGTTCATTCAATACAAAATTTTATTAAACTCGTTTTCTAAAATTTCGTATTGAATGACCACTCATGTAATATCCTCTATATATCTTGATCAAACTGTGTGGATGCTTAAGGTCTTAGTTCTGAACTGGCACTTTTACATCTTGCTCTTGGATGAATGTGTGCTTGTATCGATTCGATTTACCATAGTCGTTGCCTAACTGGAAATTGATTATCCTTAAAAGCAATGTGAGATATCATTAACTTATGTACAGTAACAATTTAAGGCACTACTTTTTAATCGAGGGGCAAAGTACATTGGGAATGGGTGTTACCAGTTTCTTAGTAGCAAACACTTGTGACCAGACCCCCTTTGTCTGTAAGCATATTTACTTTGCGTATTTGAAGTCTTTGTGTAATGTATCGTTTGTTTAGGAACTATAATAATGTTTATCTAAAGTAAATATCCACTTTCGATTTTATTTTGTTAAATAACATTCTGTTATATTAAGTTGTTTTATTCCAGTTCAAAATGCCAGGCGTGGTATACGACTGTCTATCCAGAAAACCTTTACGCAATTACGACGGCGAACTTATCAGGGACAAATCCAAACCTCTTCAAATGTCAGAAAGCGGGGGAGAAGATCCGTCCGCCCGTAAAAATTCCTTTGAGGAAATCTTCAACAAACAGACATGGGGCGGGAAAGAAACCGGCGTAATCGACAAAATGAATGTAAAGTTCAAGGCTTCCGGCCCAGGATCTGATATAAGCATGACAATGGTAACTATTTATATTATCTCATTAGTAGCTTTCTTGCAGGGGTCGACAATATGATTTACCGAATGAATATTGTTTAAATTACTACTTACATCGGGGGCGTAGCTCCCTTAAGGCACTGTAGGCACGTGCCTACACATTTTTTCTAAAAATGCCCCAAAATGCAGCTGCGGCGATACACATCTGCGTAATGTATCGACCAGATCAGCATGCGCTATCCGCGCAGACTGATCCGGCCGACACATTCCGTCTAAGGGGGGATAGATAGAGTAGTGATTCCTGAAACAGAAAACCCACAGGAGGCGAAAAGTGTCTATCCGGGTAGGCCTGTGTGGCATGCTTAGGCTGATCCGGGTCGATACTTTACGCAGAGTCCACAATGTTGATTTTCTCACGAGACGGCCTACACATTGATTATTGCCAAGCTACGCCCCTGTACATTGTTCGCTTTAGTCAACATATATACTACAGATACTAATAATGAGCAAAGGGCCTATCAAACATGTGTAATAGACCCTGCTGTATTTTCATAATTTCTTAAAATATAATGACCATTAGGCCGAGCCCCGGGAGCTCAGTCTCTACCTACACGTGAGTTCGAACCCCAGCTCGATCAACCGACGTTTGACAATAGTCACCATGACAAGCGTCATTCGTCTTCTACCAATGGGCTGACAGTCTATGTGGTAAAGCAACCAGTTACTTGGCAAGTATGTTAAGTGGAGTTTTGGTGTGAGTAAGCCAGGCAACACATGAGTAGGTGAACTGGCCGTCGTGATATGACTGAAGAATTGTTGAAAACGGCATTTAACCCAAATCAATCAATCGATGAATCAAACCTTCAGGCGATATGTATAAAACGTGAACTTGCTAAATTTGTTATAAAGCACAAATGACAATGACAAATATTTATTTAAAGTATTTAGGCCAACGTTCAATTGTACAAATAATTCAAATTTAATTTACATTATTAACCTGAGAAAGATGTCCTTTTCAAGATTCGAGCCGTCCCGCGAGAAAACCAACAGTATGTCCTCTGCGTAATCTATCGATCAAGATCAGCATGCGAAGTCCGCGTAGACTGATCCGGGACGACACATTCCGTCTCAGGGGAATAGAGGTATAGAGTAATGATTCCTGAAACAGAAAAACCACAGGAGGCGGAAAGTGTCTATCCGCGTAAGCCTGCGCGGCATGCTTATACTGATCCGGGTCCACAATGATGGTTTTCTCGAGACGGATCATTTCATAAACATATAGATCAAAAAGGATAATGTCTTCATTACATCAGGATTTTCAATTTTAAACTATGCGATGTTGGGTGTCGTTTGTATACCAATTGAACATTAAACTTTTGGGAATGAAATAAATAATTATATTCCAATTCAAAAATATTTATCTTCAACTTTTGAAAACAATACGTGCAAGTTCTTTGTTCAAGATCAATATTATTGTGGCGACCAATCTCGTTAATAAATATTGTTGGAGCAATACAATTTGGCAAGAGCTATTCTATATTTGAATGGAATGTCAATTAACATTATCTTTCAGTATTTACAGAGACATATAAACACATAAGCCGGCCCACGACAAAACCAACATTATGGACTCTGCATATATCGATCCGGATCAGTCTAAGAATGCTGCACAGGTTCATTAGGGCAGACACTTTTCTCCTCCTGTGTATTTTCTGTTTCAGGAATCATTACTCTATATCTATATCCCCCTGAGGCGGAATGTGTCGGCCCGGATCAGCCTGCGCAGGCTGATCTAGGTCGATACATCATTACGCAGAGTCCATAATCCTGGTTTTCTCGTGGGTCGGCTCATATGTGTTTATATGTCTCTGTAAATACTGAAAGATATATGTTAATTGACTTTCAATTTAAATATATACTAGACAAAACTTACAACGCACATATGTACATAAGTATCAATATTTCATTTAATATTATACCAAATACACTGCAATTTGACAAGAGTATCACATAACTATCCTGTAACAGAATGAAAAACTAAAACTTAACAAAATACCACAGTACATTACAATAAAATGCATTAATTGATTGAAGGGTGCATTTTTAAAGTTTGCAGGATAAGTCAGTAGCGGGTGTGACCACCAGCAGCATTCACCACAGCTAAACATCTTCTTCGCGATCCGCCAGCGTCCGAGATAGCCTGGAAACCTACAACAACTAGACAATTCGATTATCCAGGAGTGGCGTAACATTCCCATTAACTGTGTGCGTCGCTTGATCGCATCAATGCGAAGAAGATGTTTAGCTGTGGTGAATGCTGCTGGTGCAGGGTTTTCAAAATTAACCGATTGCCGATCGAAATTATCTGTTAAGATCACTTTTTGATCTGTTAGTTTTGCTCCTCTGGGCCACCTACCAGGGATTTGCCCTTGACCTGACCCCAAGCCTGATCGGTTACTTTTCTCATTTGATCTGTTACAACAAATCATTTTGACAACCCTGTGGTGGTCACACCCGCTACTGACTTATCCTGCGAACTTTAAAAATGCACCCTTCAATCAATTAATGCATTTTATTGAAATCTACTGTGGTATTTTGTTAAGTTTTTGTTTTTCATTATGTTACAGGATAGTTATGTGATACTCTTGTCAAATTGCAGTGTATTTGGTATAATATTAAATGAAATATTGATACTTATGTACATATGTGCGTTGGAAGTTTTGTCTGGTATAGAATTGCCCTTGCTAAATTGTGTCGCTCCAACAACCGAGACTGTCGTTCAGGTGTGTATAAACTATTCACGAGTTTTTTGTACCATTCGGCCTTAGTGATATATTACTACACACCTGGACTCCAAATCGTAATACAACTCACAATGAGATCTATGTCCTAAGTGAATGTTTTGATGAGTATATATGACAGATGTAACCAGCACCTTATTTGACTTTCAAACCCTATGTTGTAGGTACTCAAAAGAATCGTCTCAGTGAGACGATTCTTTTGAGTACTCACAACATAGGATTTGGTTGAGTAATAAGAGAAATGTTGTCGGGAAAAGACCTGTTCACTCACTCTAATCTAGTCCTCTGTAGTCCAATACTAGGTACTAAGTGTTCCAGGAATAAGAAAACATATCAAGAGGTATTCTCACGGCAATAACTAAATGCATAATAGATGTTATGATATAATGGATAATCGTAATACAAGAGCCGGTATATCACTATAAATGAGATCTATTTCCTAAGTGAATGTTCTGGTGAGTATATATGACAGATGTAACCGGCACCCATATCATCTGATCTGATCCGTTGTATTATATGGCGTGCAACACGTGACAAAAATGGTTTAAACCTTTCCCACATACAACAATTCTGTAGCAAAACTTAAAAAATATTAAAGCCAATGATTTGGAAACGCTCTGTAGATAAATGAACAATTACAGAATAAAGTTGAAAGCATTGTGGCAAAAGGTGAAATTGCTCATGATGAGCAATATCCCCACTTGCTCAATGTGTTTAAAAGGTTGCCTGCTGTAGATGCGTCATGAAGCATCTGTTAGAAATGGTTAAAACCTTTTAGGATATAAATTAAAATAACCTTTTATCATAACTACATATGGATTCTTATCTCATTATGAGCAATTTCTCCCTTTGCTCAATGTTTTTTAAAAGCTTGTCTGCGGCAGATGCGTCAGAAAACGTCTGTGGGAAATGATCAAAAACCGTTTTGAATATTAAGTAATATAACCTTTATCAAAATTAGTCATAATCAGAATTACTAATATTCAAAACTGTTTTCATCATTTGCCACATACAACAAATCTACAGCAGACGACTTCCCTGTCTCCTATCTATCCACACGACATCACTCGCTTACGCGAGTAACTATGATCAGCTGTACGGTAGAGAACAACGATTTAAACAAAGTTGCATTGTTGGCCTTACCGTCTGCCAGTCGATTCCATTAAACGATTGCAAGAGGATGGAAGGTATATGGTAAGGGGTTAATGAGGGACATTAGTGATAATTATATTATCTCCCTTGTCAGATAAAGACCAAGGAAGACCAAATAGTTGGTAGGTCCTTTAAGTTGGAAGCCTTTGTCTTTATCGCTATTTCGCAATTACTCTGTACACATTAATCATAAATGTGTTAATTAAAGTGATGATTCAAAAGAGAAAATTTACATAGCAGTGTTTAAAGAAAACAAATGTGGAATTACTAATCAATCTAATAACAGTTGGCCAAGAAAATGCCATTATAAGTGCACCATCCAGTGCAAAGAAACCAATGATAAAAACAGAGGAAACCAAATGATAGGACCTAGCTAGATGTAGAGAGTATTAAAGAGAGATAACTGACCGATGTCTCCAATTAAACTAATAAAGAGGAAATACCTTCACTTCAACATATGATTTATTGAAAAAGCTATCTAATATGTAGAATTTGGTTAATCTAAACTCTGCTTACTTTATTTTTCCAGCAATGATTGCAACAAAAAAAGCTTAAAAAATAATTGCTGTCATCAACAATCTGGTCTGTGAAGAAGATTAAGCACATGGTCCTAAACCATATTAATTTTTTAACCTGTCAGAGCTCTAGATAAGGGAGCTTTATTCATGTTCTAAAATCCTTATTGGACATTCAAATCCTATGTTGTGGGTACTCAAAAGAATCGTCTCAGTGAGACGATTCTTTTGAGTACTCACAACATAGGATTTGGTTGAGTAATAAGAGAAATATTGCGGGAAAAAGACCTGTTCACTCCCTCTTATCTAGTCCTCTGCCGTCGAGTATTGGGTACTAAGTGTTCCAGGAATAAGAAAACATATCAAGAGGTATTCTCACATCAATAACTAAATGTTTAATAAGTGTTATAACATAATGGATAATGTTGTATGTATTAAAGGACATGCCATATCTGTATAGTAACATCATACAACGTAGCTTAGTTCGTTAAGGGTGCCTTAAAAGAAAGATCTAATAATATTACCTTAATTTAATTGTCACCTTCCAACAACATTTGCTTTTTTTCCCCTCATCTTCTATGTAATAACGTCATGTGATTTATTTGATCTAAACAACTTTTAGTAAACCCCTTGGTTTCTCTATTCAACTCGTTTCATGAGTTCATGTGATGTATTGTAAATTGTGTATGTGATGTATTGTAAATTGCTTATTTGATTGTATGACGATGTACCATGTACACGTCAAAACAAATAAACAATGTTCTGTAGAAAGTATGGTTTTACTTAGACTATGCGCTTGTATACTTAATGTCGATTAAAGCAAGGTCCAACTATTGTCTAAATAGTTGGCGAATAATATCTTATTAGGAGACCTAATATTTGAACAATCTAGATTGCCTCTTGCTAATTTTCACTTGTTTACCTAATCTCACTTTACCGACATCTTTTCATCCACACACTCCCGTTTTAAAACTAAAAGTTGTCAAAGTGAGACGACTCATTTCCTCGCCAAATAGTTAACTCTGCACGGCGAGGGACTGGTAAAACAAAACAGTCCGACATCATCAACACCTTTCCCAGTGTTCAGTTTTCTCTGATGTCGAATTTCAAGACATCTAGAAAGTATGGAAAATGTCTAAACATTCAATTGTAGTTGTTGAAAAGAGTGGGAATCATTGTTGGAACTGTTCATGATGTCTAATTTCCCATATTGCCACAATGTTTTCAAAAAGTCAATGGGATATTGAATTATTGATCCAGACATTTTATGACAGTCCAGGGACACTATATTAAATTGCAAATTTTATTTTGCTTAGTGATTTAAAAAAATCAATTTACGATATCTTATCGGGTGTAAATATCCAGGTAGATTTTATTGATTTTACCCTTTCCGTACAGCGTAAATGGGACATGAACAGCTAATGACTAGCTAATAAAAAACTGGAAAAGGCGAAATTGCTCGAAACAAGCTTTATTTGTATAATCTCATATTTGAGCCGTACCACGAGAAAAACCAACAGTATGGACTCTGCATAATGTATCGACCCAGATCAGCCTGTGCAGTCCAATCCTGGCCGACACATTCCGTCTCAGGGGAATAGAGTAATGACTCCTGAACCAGAAAATCCACAGGAGGCGAAAAGTGTCTGTCCGGGTAAGCCTGCGCGGCATGCTTAGGCTGATCCGGGTCGATACTTTACGTAGAGTCCACAATGTTGGTTTTCTCGCATGACGGCTCATTTATCACTGTAATATAATAACAGTGTTGCAGCTGTTACATTATTTTGCCTTTGGTGTTCTTAACCCTTTCCCACATACAACAATTCGGAAGAGGAATATTAATACACATCTGCATACAAATATGAAAAATCTGTATAAATGAAAGTTTAAGTATTGAATCGACCTAAAAACATTTTGGTAACAGCAAAACAATGTCAATTATGAGGAATGTCTCCTCTTGCCACTTGGGTTTTCAAAAGTCGACTGCTGCAGAGGAGTGTACACGTGGAAAAGGGTTATAAAACCCCGGCGAACTCGAACCGTATTATTTAATGTTAACCCATTACTTCACACAGACGACATTTGACACCTGCCATTGAACATGAATTTTGAAAACATTGCAATTAAAGGTGTAATTGCTTAAAGCAAGCACCTTTTATTGCAATATTTTCAAATCTTTATCAATAAATCTTTCAGTTTTCTATATTGTTGAAATTGTTCGTCTGACGACTTTTGAACAGTCATGTGAAGTAATGGGTTAAACTGTCAAATAATGCAATCTGTATCCGATATAACTGCTAAAGCAGTGGGTTTTTTTTAAATCCTATAATTGACACAGGCGACATTCATGAAAAGGTTTTCTTTTTCAAGTCGTCTGCAATGAAAAGATTTAATTGAATCTATATGAGCCGTTCCACGACTCATCCAACATTTTGAATCTGCGTAATGTGTCGAACGAGATCAGCCTGCACAGGCTAATCCGGGCCGATACATTTTGTCTCGGGGGGAATAGAGTAATGACTCCTGAACCAGAAAATCCACAGGAGGCGAAAAGTGTCTGTCCGGGTTAGCCTGCGCGGCATGCTTAGGCTGATCCGGCTCGATACTTTACGCAATGTTGGTTTTCTCGCATGATGGCTCATTTATCACTGTAATATAATAACAGTGTTGCAGCTGTTACATTGGTTTGCCTTTGGTGTTCGTAACCCTTTCCCACATACAACAATTTGGAAGAAGAATATTAATACACATCTGCATAAAAATATGAAAAATCTATATAAATGAAAGTTTAAGTATTGAATCGACTTAAAAACATTTGAGTAACAGCAAAACAATGTTAATTATTAGGAATGTCTCCTTTTGCCACTTGGCTTTCAAAAGTCGACTGCTGCAGAGGAGTGTACAAGTGGAAAAGGGTTATAAAAAAAAATGCGAACTCGAACCGTATTATTTCATGTTATCTCTTTCAGCGCCAAAGGCAATATTGAGGTTTTTGCAAACAATACTGATTCAGGTGAGTCAGCTCGTGACGAGCTGTCTCACCTGAAAATCAGCAATGTTTGCCTTTAAATTATTAAAATATTCCAGAACTCTTATAACATGAGAAATGGAGACACCCGATTTTGAAAATGGAAGAGTCTACTTTAAACAAGTTGGCGCTGAAAGAGTTAACCTATTACTTCACACAGACGACATTTTACACCTGTCATTGAACATAATTTTTGAAAGCATTGCAATTAAAGGTGAAATTGCTTAAAACAAGCAATTTCACCTTTTATTGCAATATTTTCAAATGTTTATCAATAAATCTTTCAATTTTCTAGATTGTTGAAATTGTTCGTCGGACGACTTTTGAACAGTCATGTGAAGTAATGGGTTAAACTGTCAAATCATGCAATCTGTATCCGATATAATGGCTAAAGCAGTGGGGGGGTTGAAAATCCTATAATTGACACAGGCGACATTCATGAAAAGGTTTTCTTTTTCGGGTCGTCTGCTTTGGATACATTTAATTGAATATATATATATGAGCCGTTCCACGAGAAAACCAACATTATGAATCTGCGTAATGTGTCGATCCAGATCAGCCTGCATAGGCTAATCCATTTACACATTTCGTCTCGGGGAGATAGAGTAATGATTCCTGAAACAGAAAATCCACGGGAGGCGATAAGTGTATGTCCCGGTTAGTCTGCGCGGTATATTTGGCTCATCCGGATCGATACTTTGCAGAGTCCTCAATGTTGGTTTTCTCGTGGAACGGCTCATATATTTTATACAAATGTGTGGGAAAAGGAAATTGCTCATTCTGAACAACAGTGCGTCCCGTTTTTAATGATATTAGACGTACACTCAACAAATAACCTACGCCATGCGTACACAAAAAGTGTGGATTAATGAACTAACAAGTACTGAAGAGTTTTAAAAACTAGAGGACCATGATGGTCCTATATCGCTCACTTGAATTAATGAAACTTCAATGTTTACAAACTTTACATATTTGCAAAATAAACCACGCCCACTGGTGGCCAGGTAGCAACGGTCGAAATAATTTGAACATTCTTGGTAGAGGTTCGCCTAAGGCACATTTGTGCCACATACGATTTAAATCGGGCCAGTTCTTTTGACCAAGAAGACTTTTAAAGATTTTACTCTTTCTGATACCTAGGCAACAATAGTTCTCCATGAAATAAAATTATTTGCACAACTTTGAAAGAGGACCATTGAAGGAAAATTTCTGTGGAATTAAGTTGAATCTGGTTGATTGAGTTAGGTAGAGAAGTCATTTGTGTAGGAAAATGTGAACAGACGACAAGTGATCACAATAGTTCACCCCGCACTCAGGGGAGCTAAAAACCCGTTGTGGGAAAAGGGGAATAATTGCTACATTGGTTTCACAAGTCGCTTGCTGCAGATGCGGGAAAGGGTTAATCGTCTGCATCAGAACTTTTCTTATATTACCAACGTTGTGGGACCGGGCGTCGAGGGTTCGATCCCCAGTCGCGACACGGCGGTCATGGTGGAGAGCCCTTGGGCAAGGCATATTTCCTAGCCTAGTACTTGTTTGTTTACCCATAGATCATGAATAAATGAACTGTCGCCGTGATATAACTGAAATAATGTTGAAAATGGCGTAACATCTGCTGCAGAAGCGTCAGAAAGCTTCTATATGAGAGAAAGTATTAAAACCAACTATACTCATCTTGACACGGTGATAAATAAATCAATATTACATGTGCATTTATTTTGTTATCTTTCTATCTTCAGGGTTGCATGGCTTTATTGCATACCATCATAGAAAAACTGAAGATACATTTACACAAGGATGTGATCAGCATAGCCGACATACCGTGCGGAGACCTGCAGTGGATGGATCACTTCCTAAAGACGCGGAAAGACGTCCAGTACACAGGCATAGACATCGTGTCCCCGCTGATAGAGAGGCACACAAACACATACAAGAAAAACCCGAATATCAATTTTATGAACCTCGACGTCGTTAATTCTCAGTTTAACCAATCCTTCGACGTCGTGTTCAGTCGGCAGATGATGCAACATTTAAAAAACAGTGACATCATTAGAACGTTGTCGCATTTTTCCCAGAGCGGAACTAAATACATGATAGCTACGACCTATTCGGATTTGGCTGCTAACAAGGAACTCGGATCGACTGACAGTATTCGTTTTCGAACAATTAACTTGGAAAAAGCTCCCTTTAATTTGGTACCTCCAGTGTGCACATACCAAGAACCAATTCTCACAGATAACTATTTGGGGTTATGGGAATTGCCTTTACATACCATCCAAACCTAATAATCATTTCCCCCTTCCATGACGCTTACAACTTGTGAAGGCTCTGCATAAAACAACTTTTCTAAATTAATGTCAATTTGTGAGAAAAGGTGAAAAATATTTTCTACTTTTTGCCAGATTTACAGTCCCGGTTTTCCACCTGATTTCAAAGCAGAGAACTTTAACCCATTTCCCGCATACAACACATATGCAGCAGTTGACTTTAAAAACATTGAGACAAATGAAGAAAATCTCTTTGATTGAAAGTATGATTAGTGAATAAGAGTTGAAAACATTGTGGGGAAAGGAGAAATTGCTCATTTTGGTTGCTTATTATACAATTTAACCCTTATCCCTTTCCCACATACAACAACGCTGCAGCAGACGACTTTGAAAACATAGTGGCAAAAACATGAAAAATCTCCACAATGTTTTCAAAAGTTGTTGGCTGCTATTGCGACGAAAATGCAAAATGCAGGTGGGAAAGGGTTATATTTCTATGTAAATTGGGCTGTTACAATCACATAACATGTACATTGAACACCATATATTTCTATGTAAATTGATCCTAGTTATGAAGTCATCCACAGGCGTTCCAGTTTCCATTTAAGATAAAACACAATACCTCGTTCAGATACTACAAATTAGTGTCTCTATATTGTCCATATATTCCCGGCCGGGTAGCTCAATTGGTAGCGTATCTGACTCGTGATCTGGAGGTCACGGGTTCGATACCCGGTTGCGGCGACATTCTTTCGGGCGATGTTTTCCATTGCCTCTCACCTCTGATCTATGTGAGAAAGTAGTCAGTGGCTTCGAAAGAATGTTGTGTAAGTACTGGTGTGGGAAAGCCAGGAAAACATGGGTAGGTGCACTGACCGCCGTGATATGACCAAAGCTGTTGAAAGCGGCGTTAAACTCCAAACAAACAAACAAATTGTCCATATATTATAATAGTATAGAACCTTATAGAGAGGCTATTTTTAGTAACACGGTCCTCGGAGGGATTCCCTGATTTTCTCATTTGATAAGTTTCTGTCATGTAGAGACTATTTGTAGTAGTTTAACTAACTATTGAGAAAGTCGGTTCAAAACTTCATTTTGTACGCAAGTGTTTTTCATATTTATTTTTTATTCAATAAAGTATGTTTAAACTTCATTTTGTACGCAAGCGTTTTTCATATTTATTTTTTATAAGTATGTTTAAACTTCATTTTGTACGCAAGTGTTTTTCATATTTATTTTTTCATTTAATAAAGTATGCTTAAAGTTCATTTTGTACGCAAGTGTTTTTCATGTTTAATTTTTCATTCAATAAAGTATGCTCAAACTTCATTTTGTACGCAAGTGTTTTTCATATTTATTTTT
Source organism: Serripes groenlandicus (assembly GCA_031761405.1). Classification (NCBI taxonomy): domain Eukaryota; kingdom Metazoa; phylum Mollusca; class Bivalvia; order Cardiida; family Cardiidae; genus Serripes; species Serripes groenlandicus. The sequence continues at coordinate 8,941,472 of JASEVX010000010.1, forward strand.
TCATTTAATTAAGTAATCTTCAATTTATGAATGATCTTTGATGCCTATTCGGATCGCTCCGGCCCCCACGAAAACCAACTCTTTCCCCCTCCTTGGAACCTGGAACATAATTAATCAAGAATTATGCGTAATTATACATTTCACTGACCCCAACTTTGACTTTAACCCTTACCCACGCCAGATGACTTTTGAAAACATTGAGGCAAATGGAGAAATTGCTCAAAACGAGCAATTTCTCCATTTCTCACATTTTTTATTTAACTGTATTAAATCATCATTTTATCATTTCTAGATACTTTCTATATTTTGGACTAGTTAATATCAAAGTCATCTGCTGCAGATTTAATGTATATGGGAAAGGGTTAAATGCAAGACTAAAAGACAAAATAATATGTGAGTAATATTTGAAGTCTTTAACAAGCTATGTCCAGTTCCCAATTCTTCTGAAATTCATACTTTTTCACCCAAAAATATGTGATACTCAACATTTACAGCATACTATGTGATGGAAAATCATAGACGTAACTAAATACTAGGATCAATGTTTGGAAGCACTAGCATTTGTACTTTTGGGGAGAATTTTGACGCCACTTTCATGAATATTCTCAGTTTTATCATTTCGTTTCCTGAATTAAGTATCAGTTCAACTGTTAAGTTTATTCTGATACAAGTGCATCAGTTGTATTGTTATTCTCGCAGAACTGAGTTCCAAGAATTAAAGCTTCTACTACAAGTTGTAATGACATAAATGAGGACTAAAACTTAGGACTCCAACAGCCAAGGTGGACAATCTCTACCTTTCAACAAACCAGATGGTCCACTAAGTTTCAGAACTTTCCGCATTAAACATCATTTTAAACAGGAACATCAAAGGAACATTCCTGTGAAGTTTGATTGAAATTGTCTCTGCGCTTTAAGTGATATCATTTTAACTTAAAAGTAATGAACAATTGGCAGAGAGCTATACCACTAGAACACATTGAGCATTTCGCTCAGGTGATTTAAAAAGGGCTAAATTTTAAGTTTTACCAAACATCTAGACTTAGACAAGGGTCACCATTAAAATAGCTCATTGATGAGGCCAAAAAGTTCTGCTGTGGTATGCCTCTGTAACAGACAAGTTTTGAAAACTTGTGGGGAAAGGAACAAGAGGGCCATGGTGGCCCTTGATCGGTCATTTGAGTAATGCCATGTGATTTGTCATGCCAACCTCTTGGCGACAACGTTTTTCAACCAATCAACAAGAATGTCAACCAAAGAACATTTCAAATAAACTATTTGGAAATTGGGCAGATATATTTGGAGACGTCGATTTATGAAGTTTTCACTACAGCCATACCAGGTTAAATAGCTCTGGCGGCCACGTTTTTCAACTAATTAAGATAGCTGGAAGGAATCTCATATAGGATCAGTCACCCAAGGAACATTCCTACATTATTATTTGAAAAGTGGCCTTACGTGAGGAGATATGTTTTAAAAATTAATTTCTTTCAGTTGCCATTGAAACCATAACTTTGCATGGATCAAAATAATTCGCATTATTTCATGCTAACCCATTACTTCACACAGACTGCCATTGAACATGAATTTCGAAAACATTGCAATGAAAGGTGAAATTGCTAAAAAAAAAAAGCAATTTGACCTTTTATAGCAATATTTTCAACTCTTTATAAATAAATCTTTCAGTTTTCTAGATTGTTGCAATTGTCCTTCTGATGATTGTAAAGCAGACGACTTTTGAAAAGTTATGTGAAATAAAAAAAAACTGTTACATAATGCAAGTTGTATCCGATATAACAGCTTATTGATACAGGCGAAATTCATGAAAAGATTTATTTTTCGAGTCGTCTGCTTTGAAAACATTTAATTGAATATATCTGAGCCGTTCCACGAGAAAACCAACAATATTAATCTGCGTAATGTGTCGACCCAGATCTGCCTAATCCGGGCCGACACATTCCGTCTCAGGGGGGATAGAGTAATGATTCCTGAAACAGAAAATCCACGAGAGGCGACAAGTGTATGACCGGGTTGACCTGCGCGGCATGCTTAGGCTGTTTTGGGTCGATACTTTGCAGATTGTTGGTTTTCTTGTGGAACGGCTCATCTATTTTATACAAATTTGTGGGTCCCGTTTCTACTTATATTGCACGTACACTCAACAAATAACCTACGTCATGTATACAGAAAATGTGGATTAATGAACTAACAAGTATGGAAGAGTTTTAAAAACGAGAGGACCATGGTCCTATATCGCTTACATGAATTAATATAATGTTTTCAAACTATACATATTTTCAAAATGAACCCTGCTCCTTGGTGGCCATGTAGCAACAGATCGAAATAATGTGAACATTCTTGTAGAGGTTCGCCTAAGGTACATTGTATGTGCCACATAAGTTTTAAATCGGGTCAGTACTTTTGACCAATAAAAGTTTTAAAGCTTTGCTCTTTCTGATGCAATGGCAACAAAAGTTCTCCATGAAATTAAATTATTTAAACTACTTCGAAAGAGGACCATTTAAGGAAAATCTCTGTGGAATTATGTTGAATCTGGTTAATTGAATTAGGAAGAGAAGTCGTTTGTAGGAAAATGTGAACAGACGACGACGGACGGCGAGTGATCTAACTAGCTTACCCCGCACTCAGGTGAGCTAAAATACCGTTGTGGCAAAAGGGGGACGTGTCACAATGGTTTCATAAGTTGCTTGCTGCAGAAAGTGTTAATCGTCTGCATCATAATTCGTTAAATTTCTTACATTACCAACGTTGTCGGACCGGGCGTCCCGGGTTCGATCCCCAGTCGCGGTACGACGGTCATGGTGGAGAGCCATTGGGCAAGGCAGATTTCCTAGCCTAGTAGTGGTTTGTTTATCCAGAGATCACGAATAAGTGAACTGTCGCCGTGACAGAACTGATATAATGTTTAAAATGGCGTAAACTCCATATAAAACTAAACCAGCGGTTTGGGACCATCCTATAATTCACACGCAACCACTTTTTGACCAGTGTATATTCATATAATCCTTTGCATAGACGCAGTACGATTAGTAGAAATGTTCCTTGGGCGACACTCACCAGAATTCCTTCAATATTTTGGGATCTATGCAGAATTATGGTTTTCATGGCAACGAAACAAAATGGATCCCAAAAAATTGAAGGAATTCTGGTGAGGGTCACCCAAGGAACATTTCTACAATTTCTTTTGAAAATGGGCTTCATACTTTCGAAGGAGAAGATTTTTAAAGTTTTTACTATAGCCATATAAGGCAAAATAGCCCCCCTGGCATCCATGTTTTTTTACCAATCAACAGGGCTTGAAGGAATCTGATTTATTTTTTTTGCATGGATCCCAAAAATGTGAAGGAATTCTGGTGAGGTCATTGAGAGGATGCTTTCTGTGAAGTTTCATCCCAATTGACCCACTGGTTACTGAGGATAAGAAGTTGACGGACGACATACAAAAAGCGATCACAATAACTCACCTTGAGCAAAGCTAAAAACACATGAAGCGCAATTTTTTCCTTTTTGCAACATTTTTTTTTAATCTATTGAGCCGAGCCCCGGTAGCTCAGTCGGTAGCGACGCAGGCTGTCAATCCAGGGTTTGTGAGTTCGAATCCCGGCTTGGCCAACTTTCCTTCCGACGATTGACAAAAGTCAATGAGACATGCGTCATTCGTCTTCCACCAATGGGCTCAGTCTATGTGGAAAAGCAGAGGAAATGCAGGAGTAGGTGAACTGGCCGCCGTTATATAACTGAGAAATTGTTAAAAACGGCGTTAAACCCCAATCAATCAATCAATCAAATACATTGAATAGAGAGGGCATCTCATCTAGAGGTTGCTATGAATTTATATTGCTATAAATTTATAAAGTTTTCGTTTTGGAAATCGTCTGCTACAGATTTGTTTACAAGAATCGTCCAGAATGCTCTCTTGAAAATGTAGCTTCCTATATCTCACTTACAACAAATCTTCAACATTCGACTTGTAACACTTCCATGATAACGTATTGAAAGCCTCTATACATTAAAGCAGAATTGGACAATGCTCTCGGAAAAACAACTTTAACCCCTTTCCACATACATAAAATCTGCAGTTGACGACTTTGAAATTTTATCGACAAAAAAGAGAATAAATGCATCCCTATAAATAATTGTTAAATTATTGAATAGTTGAAATCCTAGTGACAAAAAGAGAAATTGCTGCAGAGGTGGCAGAAAGTTTCTATACGAGGGAAAATGCTAAAACCATCTATACTCATCTTGACACGGTGATAAAAAAATCAATATTACATGTTTACTTATTTTGTTATTTATCTATCTTCAGGGTTGCATGGCTTTATTGCATACCATCATAGAAAAACTGAAGATACATTTAAACAAGGATGTGATTAGCATAGCCGACGTACCTTGCGAAGACCTGCAGTGGATGGATCACTTCCTAAAGACGCGGAAAGACGTCCAGTACACAGGCATAGACATCGTGTCCCCGCTGATAGAGAGGCACACAAACACATACAAGAAAAACCCGAATATCAATTTTATGAATCTCGACGTCGTTAATTCTCAGTTAAGGTAGAACGCGCCTCTAAAAAAATATTCGAATTTCCTCACGAAATGTTGCATCACCATAATACAGCATATGCCCAATAAGATTCTGTTCTTACTTTTTTCGTATATAAAACAGTTTTTAAACTACGAGACCTCAAAGTATACCACTGACGTCACTTTTTAGACGTCTCTCAAATGTCCCTCGTTAAAACAACAACAGCTGATAGTTTGGTCAATTTTAGGTTGATAGCTGCGAAATTATATCACGATTTGCATCTTAAGAATATCTTCACGTACATGTAATCTTTTTCTTTGTGTCGTACGTTTAAAAAGAATAACGCATCTATAACGTCACTTTTCAGGAGCGAAATAACGTCGCGTTTCGCGTAAGAAAAGGCGCCTTGTTTTCATTTAAAAAAAATCTGTACATTTAATTTTTGATTTTTTTTAATCTATTCATTTATAATTTTATTAAAAATTGTTTGATATCAAGAAAAATATACCTTACCGACTTTGTTTTTTCACAATATCAGTTTATCTCACCCCTTTACCTATTCAGTTATGACGTTAAAAAGAGTGTATTTTAGATATACATTATGTGAAAGCTGGAACAATGGTCCTTGTTGCAGTTATGTTATTCAGTCGGCAGTAAAATTTAATAATATATGATCCTCCCTATCCATACTTATAAAATATGTGTAACGTGTTATAATGTTTTTACGTGAGAACGTGTTATAACTCGTTTTCCGAAAACTGCGTATATATATATGATTCGAACTGGAGTTACGTGGGCGTAAATGGATAGCGCAACACATGAAAAGCGTGCTCTGAAGGTTTTAAAGAATAAGATCAGATTATGAACTATTTTAAATTTGACATTTATTGCGAAAGTTGTAGAAGCATATGTTTGTTTGTTTTATTGGGGTTTTACGCCGTTTTCGACATTATTTCAGTTATATCACGACGACAGTTCAATTATTTATGACCCCTGAGTAAACAAACCAGTACTAGGCTAGAAAATGTGCATTGCTTAAGGCACTCCACCATGACCGTTGTGACACGACTGAGGATTGAACCCGGGACGCCCGGTTTTCAATCCCCGACGTTAACCACTGTAGAAGCATTTGACTGAATTGTGTATACAGAAGAGAAGAAAGAAATGCATACCGATCTTGGTATTTAATAATGATTTGTTGATAAACGTACATTGTGTCGTGTCACGTAACCATCACTCATTTTTTAGGAGGGAGGAAACTAGAACACGTTCAATCATCCATCCGTTCTATTGAACCAGAATTGCGAAATAAAAACCACATGACATGACTAAAACTTGTCTTTTAGCTGAAAAAAGTGTTCTCACACTTAAGTTTTACCATGGTCAGTTCTATCCAATTATAACACAATTTGAATGCAATTTTAATAAAAGGTAGAGTATAAATCGACAAATGGAAAATAAAACGAACAGCTTTTAAACAATATCGTATTTATATACAGACTGAACGTGACTTGTGTTAAAGAAAAAAAAAATAACACAACAGAAAGAGTAAGGGTACATTATAGGTCACGGATGGATCTATATATTTCGAATTACAGTATAAAAGATCTTATCGTGAGTCGGTCGTAAAAAAAACCCAAACACATTAATCATTTTAATACCCCACTTTCCTCATACATTTATGTAATGAATCCTATTTGAGAAACATGATGTTTTCCTTTATAATCGCGAAAAGAGAGAACAGAATAAAATGATAAACGTGGGGGTATTTTCGGATTCCACATTTAATTTGATGTAGATCAGCATTTTCAGACACATAGAACAGAAGAAGAAGAAAAAAGAGTAACATTTCTCAAGCAATTCAGCATCATATGTTTACGTAGGTAATATGAATTATCATATTAAAATGACTATTTACGGGTATGTCAATGTCGACGGAATGACTTCGTTTAAACTGGAAAGCGTGGGAGGAAAATGATAACAACATATTTCTGTTTACAAGAATAAACTTCTTTAGTTAAATATGTCATCATGAACAAGATAGGGGATTTTTAAAATGTGAAAAGGTGTTTCATAAATGTGTACGTGAATTCTCTAATAAAAATGCGACCACTGTTTTAAGAAGTTGAAAATCGCTGACATCTTTAGTATATAATGAACATTAGAATCGTTATTTCTTGTTCAAAGCGAACGTCGCCTTTTTTAATTCAAACTGATAATGAAAGCGTTGATTTAGGTGTCAATCAATAAACACTTTTTGTGGACCCATATATGCACCCGCATTTTTAGGATTGAAATAATACTTTTCCAAAATCGTCTCTTTTTTCTGATTTATTCATTTTAGACGTTAATCAATAGACTATACACCCTTTAGAAGTTGAACATGAAATGGGGAAAAAAAACTTTAATGATGACATGAGTTTTAACTCGGAGGAATCTTGGAAAACCGTCATCTTGGAGGGAAGTTGAGAGGGTTATGAACCTCCGAGAGGGAAGTTGGGATGGTTTAACACCTTGAACCCTCCGGGATGAAAGTTTGGAGGGAAGTTGAACACAGGGAGGAAACTTTTGGGAGGGAAGTTGGGAGGGAAGTTGAGACTTGGGAGGGTTTGGACACCCCCTTTTCCCAACTACTATTTGCATCCCTGTAACATGACCCCAACCTGAAATATAATGACATAGATTCGTAAAATGATCATTTCTGTGTATTGAGATAATATAGTTCGTAAAATCAATACTAAGGTAAAATGCATCATTATTTAAAGAATGAACATAACGGTTAGGATTTCCTGACATTATGTTCAATTCATTGCAAAACTAATATTAAATAAACGAATAAATAGTAGTCATCATTTTCTTACCGGTAAGGCTGTTCGACCGCTTAAACCGAACTGCATTCTAGCTGGCAGTAACGGTCTCCAACAAAATCCTTCCCTGGCGTAGATTTATATGAATCATTTCAAGGGAATTTAGGACGAGGCCATCAGTGCAAAGTAGTGCAAAGTGCTCCACCCATTTTATTGTGCAATCTTACCAGATTCTTCAATGTGATGATTGACAACCGACACCTTATTTAAATAGTAGGCATTACTTTGCTTCAAGTCATCGTAATCACCCGATGCCAGCCTACGTACAATTTCTTTTGATCTATGACTCAAATGTGTCGTGGCCTGCGACGTATACATATCAATGACAGAAATACCGTATAAGTGTTAGATATTTAATGTACGAACAGCCTTATAATCGAACAAGATTAAGCTGAATAATTTCAAACGTTATATGCGTCAATGCATGGTGAAATATATAAGTTGGCATTTCTTAAAAGTTTGGATTCAGATCAATGTGTACGCCTGTTCCGTCTTTTCAGAATATACACACGTTGACAAAGTGTGAATCCTGATAAAACTGTCCGGATGCACTGACTGATTTTGATATGTACGGTTCCCAAAAGTCAACGTGTACCGTTTCTCATGCACTCATGCCAGCAATTATGTTATTAGACACATGTACAAATAACTGTTTGTTATGTACATGTACATTAATTAAAAACATATCTTACATGTAATGTTCCCAATCAGTTCAAGCCGGCTCTATACCAGTTTTCTTTTAAGCAGTGTCAGTTTACATTGCTGTTGTGTTTCGAACGGTGTTTCGTACAGAAAGTCAACTTCATCTGTTAAAAAAAGCGTCTTTTCAGTATATCTTATTACACCATTATTTTATAATCAAAAGACCAAATTCCTATTTACTTATTCAACGACGGATATAGAATTGATTTTAGAAATATCCCCACTCCTTTGAAATCCCTAAAAACAGAATAAGTAGAACGTTATTAGTGGGAGCTCTATTGGTTTTTTTTGTGAAACACATTTCCGTTAGAATAAAACATTTTTGAGCCATCATAGTGAAGGACATTTTACATTATTATGCAAGTGTTCAGTTCAAAATGTCTTCAGCAGACGACTTTAAAAACATTTAGTAAAACATATGGATATTCTCTATAAATGTAAGTCTCATTATTGAATATAATTGAAAACGCTGTGGCAAAAGTAGAAGATGAGCAATTTATTCTTTTGATGCAATGTTTTAATATTCGTTTGCTTCAGAATGCGTCTACAATGGGAAAGGGTTTACTTTACCCTAAGTATTTAACACAATTAATGCATTATACGCTTCAATATGTTACAGATATCGGACATGGCCCATATTCGTGGTAGGGGTAATGCAAATGACACATGCCTGTTTTTAAATTTCGTTTGACCGGAATCATAATTATAATAACAAAAATAATAATAGTAACAACGTGAATCGTCTACCGCTGGAAATGTAGAAAGGGTAGCCGATCTCATCAAAGTGTTTTCGAGCGCACGTCCTTTCACAAGATTCACGGGCCTTTGTCTCTACAATAGGCCCAACTATTCGCTCCGTTCTTTAAAAAGTTATTTGGTGGAAGCCATTCGTCATCTTGTGAATAGGTCAACATTTCTGAAAGATGGTAAGAATTTTATTACAGCAGGTGTTGACCTATAACTGAAAATTATGTTAGTCTGCACTTTACCGGGCGCAATGTATCGAGGCGATACAATTGGGAATTTAATTGAGTAACTTATAGGATGTATTTAGATTTCTTTACAAATCACTTTCCCACGTATAATAAATATGCTCCTTAAAACTTTCAAAACATTTCGAAAAAAAAAAAAAAAACATTAAATACTCAAAGAACAAAGAATAATTATTTAATATTGCGAAACTGTTGTGAGAAATATAGAACATTTTCATAATGAGCAATTTCACCTTTTGCCACAATATTTTCAAAAGTTATCTGCTGTATGTTGGAAGTGGTTAACAAATAGGAGAGACAGTCATGCTTAAATTTGAGAGAAGGATGTTCGGGAATGTCCTCCCGCGATATATAATTATTAATTCCCGGTAAAGTGCATGTGCAACGAAAGTTATTATTTTTCTCTTATAACGAGTGTTGTGCTATATGGTTATATGCACATATATCCTTATTTAAAGATGTATGAAGTAGGATAATAAAAAAAGCTTTACCTTGCTGAAGGATGCCTTGATGCTATGTGTAAAGGACCCCTTCCTTCCTTTCGATCGGTTTCATGTATGTATAGCAGACACAGCGCGGCAATGCCGGCAGCGAAAATGTAACTTAGTTAGTGTTTTCCTTTATAAAATATACGATATTTAAATAATTTTCACAATTTTACAGCTGTTTGCAAAATGTTGGACAAAATGTTATATGTCCACAATACGTTTTCTTGGTAAATGATAGAGTTCTCTATTTGCTTGATGTTTTTCGGTAACTTTCTTTCGAGGCAAACCTGTCATTTTAATGCATTTCACGCTCCGTGATGCACTACAGTAGGGGTTAGATAAATTGATATTGTGAAAAAACGAAGTCGGTAAGGTATACTTTTCTTGATATCAAACGATTTTTAATAAAGTTATAAATGAATAGATTAAAAAGAATCAAAAATTAAATGTACAGATTTTTTTTAAATGAAAAAAGGGCGCCTTTTCTTACGCGAAACGCGACGTCATTTCGCTCCTGAAAAGTGACGTTATAGACGCGTTATTTTTTTTAAACGTACGACACAAAGAAGAAAATTACATGTACGTGAAGGTATTCTTAAGATGCAAATCGTGATATAATTTCGCAGCTATCAACCTAAAATTGACCAAACTATCAGCTATTGTTGTTTTAACGAGGGACATTTGAGAGACGTCTAAATAGTGACGTCAGTGGTATACTTTGAGGTCTCGTAGTTTAAAAACTGTTTTAGATACGAAAAAAGTAAAAACATAATCTTATTGGGCATATGCTGTATTATGGTGATGCAAAATTTCGTGAGGAAATTCGAATATTTTTTTAGAGGCGCGTTCTACCTTAAACCAATCCTTCGACGTCGTGTTCAGTCGGCAGATGATGCAACATTTAAAAAACAGTGACATCATTAGAACGTTGTCGCATTTTTCCCAGAGCGGAACTAAATACATGATAGCTACGACCTATTCGGCTTTGGCTGCTAACAAGGAACTCGGATCGACTGACAGTATTCGTTTTCGAACAATTAACTTGGAAAAAGCTCCCTATAATTTGGTCCCTCCTGTGTGCACGTACCAAGAACCGATTCTCACAGATAATTATTTGGGGTTATGGGAATTGCCTTTACATACCATCCAAACCTAATAATCATTCTCCCCTTACGCTAACAACGTGTGAAGCCTCTGCATAAAACAACTTTTCTAAAATAATGTCAATTTGTGAGAAAAGGTGAAAAATATTTTCAACTTTTTACCAGATTTACAGTCCCGGTTTTCCACCTGATTTCAAAGCAGAGCACTTTAACCCATTTCCCACATACAACACATATGCAGCAGTTGACTTTAAAAACATTGAGACAAATGAGGAAAATCTCTTTGAATGAAAGTATGATTAGTGAATAAGAGTTGAAAACAAAGGAGAAATTTCTCCTTTTGCCACAATGAATTCAAATATTGTCTGCTGCAGATGCGTGAGTCTTTCACTATTTCTCTACAGAGACATGCCACAGTAGACTGTTGCCATAATGTTACACAAAATATGTTAGCTTTAGATGCGTCCACATTGAAAAGGCTGCAGGCCTACATTATTATTATAACTTACATAAACAATTTATTGATTGAAAATATCTTGAAACAGAGATGAAAAAGTCACAGTAAAACCACATCCTTTATACAGACCACTTAAGATATCTTTGCAGGAGAAGATTTTTGTAAACATTGTGGGAAAGGAGAAATTGCTCATTTTGATTGCTTATCATTCAATTTAACCCTTATCCCTTTCCCACATACAACAACGCTGCAGCAGACGCCTTTAAAAACATAGTGGCAAAAACCTGAAAAATCTCCATAAAAAGATCCTCATAAGCAATTTCACCTTTGACCACAATGTTTTAAAAAGTCGTAGACTGCTATGGCGACAAAATGCAAAATGCAGGTGGGAAAGGGTTGTATTTCTATGTAAATTGAGCTGTTACAATCACATAACATGTACATTGAACACCATATATGTCTATGTAAATTGATCCTCGTTATGAAGTCATCCACAGGCGTTCCAGTTTCCATTTAAGATAAAACACAATACCTCGTTCAGATACTACAAATTAGTGTCTCTATAGTGTCCATATATTATTATAGTATAGAACCTTATAGAGAGGCTAGTTTTAGTAACAAGTTCCTCGGAGAGATTCCCTGATTTTCTCATTTGATAAGTTTCTGTCATGTAGAGACAATTTGTAGTAGTTTAACTAACTATTGAGAAAGTCGGTTTAAAACTTCATTTTGTATGCAAGCGGTTTTTTCATATTTATTTTTTTATTCAATAAAGTATGCTCAAACTTCATTTTGTACGCAAGTGTTTTTCATGTTTATTTTTTCATTCAAGAAAGTATTTTCAAAGTTAATTTTCTACGCAAGTGTTATTCATCTTTATTTTTTCATTCAATAAAATATGCTCAAAATTCATTTTGTACGCAAGTGTTTTTCATATTTATTTTTTCATTCAATAAAGTATGCTCAAAGTTCATTTTGTACACAAGTGTTTTTCATATTTATTTTTTCATTCAATAAAGTATGCTCAAACTTCATTTTGTACGCAAGTGTTTTTCATATTTATTTTTTCATTCAATAAAGTATGCTCAAACTTCATTTTGTACACAAGTGTTTTTCATATTTATTTTTTCATTTAATCCAGCAGGCTCAATCTTCATTTTGTAAATGATCTTTGATGTCTGTTCGGATCGCTCCGGCCCCCACGAAAACCAACTCCTCCCCCTCATTCTTGGAACCTGGAACATAATTAATCAAGGATTAAGCGTTGTTATACATTTCACTGACCTCAACTTTGACTTTAACCCTTGCCCGCGCCAGATGACTTTTGAAAACATTGCGGCAAATGGAGAAATTGCTCAAAACGAGAAATTCTGCATTTCTCACATTTGTATTAAATAATCATTGTATCATTTCTAGATATTTTCTATATGTTAGACCTGTTAATTTCAAAGTCATCTGCTGCAGATTTAATGTATATGGGAAAGGGATAAATGCAAAAGTAAATGACAAAATAATATGTAAGCAATATTTGAAGTCAGCCTATCAAAACTTTAGCAAGCTATGTCCAGTTCCCAATTCCCCTGAAATTCATACTTTTTCACCCAAAAATATGTGATACTCAACATTTACAGCATACTATGTGATGGAAAATCATAAACGTTACTAAATACTATGATGACTGTTTGGAAGCACCTATAGCATTTGTACTTACATGTATAGGGAGAATTTTGATGCCTCTTTCATAAATATTCTCAGTGTTATCATTGCGTTCCTGAATTAAGTATCAGTTCAACTGCTAAGTTTATTCTGATACAAGTGCATCAGTTGTATTGTTATCCTCGAAAAACTGAATTCCAAAAAGAAAAGCTTCTGCTACAGGTTTTAATGACATAAATGAGGACTCAAACTTAGGACTCCAACAGCCAAGGTGGACAATCTCTACCTTTAAACCAACCAGAAGGTCCACTAAGTTTCAGAACTTTTCGGATTAAACATCATTTTAAACAGGAACATCAAAGGAACATTCCTGTGAAGTTTGATTGAAATTGTCTCTGTGCTTTAAGTGATATCATTTTGATATTTTATACAGGAGGAGACCAAACGGTTTTGCTGTGGTATGCCTCTGTAACAGACAAGTTTTGAAAACTTGTGGGAAAAGGAACAAGAGGGCCATGATGACCCTTGATCGGTCAATTGAGTAATGCCATGTGATTTGTCATGCCAACCTCTTGGCTTAAAGAATCAACAAGAATGTCAACCAAGGAACATTTCAAATAAAATATTTGGAAATTGGGCAGATATATTTGGAAACGTCGATCGAGAAAACCAATCATTATGAATCTGCGTAATGTGTCGAACCAGATCAACCTAATCCGGGCCGACACATTCCGTCTCAGGGGGGGGGGGGGGGGGGGGGGGGGGGGGGGGGGGGAATAGAGTAATGATTCCTGAAACGGAAAATCTACGGGAGGCGATAAGTGTATGTCCGGGTTGGCCTGCGCGGCATGCTTAGGCTGTTTCGGGTCGATACTTTGCAGAGTCCACAATGTTGGTTTTCTCGTGGAACGTCTCATGAATTTTATACAAATTTGCGGGGAAAGGAAATTGCCAATTTTGAACAAAAGTGCGTCCCGTTTTCACTTATATTAGTCGTACACACAACAAATAACCTAGGACATGCTTACAAAAACAATGTGGATTAATGAACTAACAAGTATTGAATAAGTTTTATCAAAGCGCTGAAAGCGCTAATGGTATAGGGGCATATGTAAGTTGAAAATATATGGCATAGGTAACATGGACAAACATTGTTGAAACAATAAACAATGACCTTTAAAACAAACCAAACCAAAAATTTGTTGTATAAACAAAATAAATCAGGAAAGACAAAACATTGACAAAAAACTGAGCAGCGACCCTTAATTAAAATATTTCCAGTTCAGAAATCACTAAATATCCACAATGTATATTGTAATCATGCTGATGAATGAAAGACAATCGAAAGCATGTTAGAGTTATGTTTCTTTTTGCACTGCACATCTGTAGCTCTGAGTTCCCTATTCACCAAGTCTTAAATTGATACATTGGACATCTATTGAGACAATAACCGAAGAAATGAAAAAAAATGAGTTTACACCTAACAAACCAGATCAGATTTGTGTTCAAAATATTGTATCGATCTCCTAATCCCAATGTATACGTGTGGCGACTTTGAAATGGATCCGCGAAACTGAAACAAAGTTTTGACCCATTGATGCAAACTGTACCGGACAGACGGACGGATGGATGAACACAAAGACGGACAGACAGTCAGTCGCTCCGGACAAAGTACACAGATTGTGGAAGCACTCATTAACGAACAAGGGCATTTCACGGAACGCATGTATTGCATGCGAAAGTCATATAATAAGTGAGAACATGGAAAGACAAAAATATACACACTCCAAACGCAGCATGCTAAAGTTATGGTAATGGTGCACTGCAAATCTGTAGGTCACAAGTTACCTACAAACCAAGTTTGAAATGGATACAATGGAAATTAATTGAGACAATCGTTGAACTAAATAAGGAAAAATGGAGATAACTAAAATAAACAGACCAGAGTTATGTACCTAGTACTTTGCCGTTCTCCTGATCACACGGTATAAGTGTGACCAATACATGCAATCCATGACGGACAGACGAATGCACATTCAGGGACGCCGGATTATACCTCCAAGCTTTACAGACAGAGACAACTCATAAAGTATTGATTACAGAAGACTGGTTCGATGCGTCTCCGAAACGGGACCGTACAAGGTTAATTTAAACAAACCTATTTAGACTACATTTCTAGTTTATTTGTCAACAGATACATCTAGGACTAGATTACACGTTGTCGGACGTCGAGTCTTCAATTAACGCAAATGCATATACATTATAAATGTTGTCCCAGAATCGCTAGAAGCGCCTCAATTACAAATTAATAATGACCTTGTGGTTATAACTCGTGTGTATGTTGACATTTTCGGCCAAATTTCTTTCCGACGTTTGACAAAAGTCAATGCGACATGCGTCATTCGTCTTTCACCAATGGGCTAAAAAGCAGCCAGTTGCTTGGAAAGATTGTTGTGTGGAGTACTGGTGTGAGAAAACCAGGAAAAACATTTGTAGGTGAATTGGCCGTCGTGGTATTACTGAGGAAATGTTGAAAACGGCGTTAACCCCAGTCAATCAATGTTGAAATTAACTTCTCTAACTTTTAGATTTAATTTCTATTTCCTATTTTCAATAGGGATGAAAACATTGTGGAAAAAGACAAACTTGCTGATTATCATTCATATGTTAAGGTGAGTCAAATGTGTCTAAAAGGGGCAAAGGTTAAAATAATAACTGTAGACAAATGTTTTCGTTATCTAGGTTATAGAAAAAAAAGATTCATGTTTCAAAACATTGTTTGGAAAGGAGGAATTGCTCATTGTCAGCAATTGCTCCGTTTGCAAATACACTTTCAACATTTGTATGTAACTAAACGGTTCCACCCTTTCCCGCTTACAGTCGCTTGTTGACGCATGTGCAGCAGACGGCCTCAGAATTGTTTATCGTGACCCATTTCCTCTTTTTCCACAAAGGTTTCAACTATATATTTTTTCCCATTGATGTAAGGCAAAAATTGCTCGTTATCATGCATCTCTAGCATGTTATTATTCAAAATGTGTCGAGTAAAAGAATCTCCACAGTAAAACGTTCAAAATTTGAAACGTGTTTGAAAGCATTGAGTGAAAAGGAGGAATTGCTCATTGTCAGCAATAGCTCTATTTTCAACAATATTTTTAATATTCGAACTATTATAGTATCACGGAAAGGGTTCCACTTCCATGGGGAGGATGCAACCATTTTCCACTTACAGACGCATGCTTATCGTAGGCAATTTCTAATTTTGCCG